>JANRMT010062827.1:37412977-37427174 GCA_026402145.1 Polypterus bichir lapradei | reverse complement strand
TTAAATTAGTACCACACCATACATAGTGGTGGTTGTCAGTAGAAAGTATAAGTATAAAGCTTGTCAGGAGGACTCAAAGCCAGTAGTCCCACCGGCACAGATGTGACATCAACTCTGTGCCAGGAAGAAAGCCTCCACACTCCCCGAATATCAAAAATTGTATCGTCAAAAACCCCATTGAAGAACTATAAGACTATTATACTGTATTGTTCCAAAGGCTTCTCTTCCGTTGTATGAAAATGTAGTTACAGAAAAGGAGTTGTTGATATTTCATCTGTTTTCTGAATAGTTACTTATTTCAGTTCTTCTAGATGTTATAATGCATTTTTTTACATGTTGCCACACACGTGCGATTGGGAGGCAGCTAAAGAGCCTAAATAATAGTGGTACCATGCCAGACCATGGGGTGACGTGCTGCACTGACTGTCTCTCTCAATCCTCTGCAGACCATCCACAGGAAATCTTGCTTGCTTCCGGTGCCTATAATGATAAAATTTCTATGGGGGACTGGGGTGTGTGTGGAATCTGTTGATAACGTTACTTCCGCCAACGACATCATTTTTGGTCCCAGTGCTGTTGATGATGCCACTTCCGGTCCAGATGACAGCACTTCCGGTTCCGATGACATCACTTCCTGTAATAGCCTCTAAAGCTGTCATATTCTCATCCTAAAATCATTTCTGTTTTGCACTTTGTTCTGTGAACAACTCAGCCATTTACCCATTTGCAGCCAGGGCATAATATACGGGTGGCTGCCCCAAGCTATTTTTGATATCTCTGGCTCGTTTATATGGCAATGTGGTGGCTAATATAGCAAAAGCTGAAATGGGCTTGCAGGGACCATGGACTAGAAATATATGAAGAGTTCAAACAAAAAAATACATGTACTTTATGTCATATAAAAATAAATAAAACACAACTCCAGAAACAGTTGGAACAGTATAGAAAATGCAAAAAATGTAATGATTCTTAAATTTACTTTTATTTCTTTGCAGACGGAATGAACCCAAGATAATTCATATTTTGTCTGGTCAAGGTCTGCAACGCTTTCCAAAAAAGGGTTGGGAAGGTAAAGCATTCACTACTCTGTAATGTTGCCATTCCAAAAAAAGTTGTGATGGGCAAATTAGGGCCAGCAATGAGGTCAAATAATTAAATAATGACGTGATTTCAAATTGGCGATTGTAATCATGAGTTGGTACACCACCAAAGGCAGAGAATATGAGGAGCAAAGATGGGCAAAGGATCTCCTGTTTGTGAACAAAAGCGTGATAAAATGACCGAAATGCTTAAAAACAATGTCCCTTAAAGAAAGACTGGAAGAGTATTTGCTCATTTCTCCCTCTGCAGTGCATATTCCAATGCCTTTCCACTGTTTCCCACCTGCACAGAGCATTTCAAAACGCAAAACAGCACATTCTTTTCTCCTTCGTCTTTTTCTCCTTCCACTTCCACTCCTCCCAGTAAGCATCATCTCCCTTCCTGCCAACTCCGGCTCCTCACATGGACTGAGGCGGCTCCTTTTATAAAGCCCCGGGAAGTGCTGCGGGTGTCCTGTAATCTGCTTGCGGGTGTGGCAGAAGTGCTGCAATAAAGGGTTCAGCCATTCCTGTAGCACCCCCTGACGGTGCCCACAGAACCCTACAGGGCAGTGCCCAATTCCAGCTCCCATGTTGCCCTGAGGAAGGCATCACCGCAAACTGGGGGGGCTGCCATCTAAGCACTCCTGAGGAGATAATGCCCTGTATGTGTTCTCTCCCCTAGAGCCTTCTCGTATATACACATACACACGCTCATAACATATATACATATACACATTTATTGTCATACAGGTTTCTACTTATTATTTCAAAAATACCTTGACACTAACACCTCATTCCCCAAAACTCTGCCAATGATTAAAAATATTAAGTATTATATCCACATCAATCAGAATTCAAATTACAGTACCTTCACTCCAATTTCTCTTTTGGATCTGTTTATAAAGTATATAAAAGTGTGAATCTGGCTGGAGAATTTCATCAAAAGGTGATGTTTTTCATGAAGTATTTTCATTGAATAAATTGTCATCTTGAGGGTAAATAAAACATGTTCAGGCATTTTATTTTCAAAGAGAAGGAGGCTGTTTTTAGCTCCTGGGTTCTTGGACCATTATTCATTAATTTCTTGTTAAATGAATTAGCCATAAATAATGGAAACAAGCTTTTAATTGCCATTGTAGGAAGATAACTGAAGATTTACTGACATACAGTGCATCCGGAAAGTATTCACAGCACATCAATTTTTCCACATTTTGTTATGTTACAGCCTTATTCCAAAATGGATTAAATTCATTTTTTTCCTCAGAATTCTACACACAACACCCCATAATGACAACGTGAAAAAAGTTTACTTGAGATTTTTGCAAATTTATTAAAAATAAAAAAATTGAGAAAGCACATGTACATAAGTATTTACAGCCTTTGCCATGGAGCTCAAAATTGAGCTTGGGTGCATCCTGTTTCCCCTGACCATCCTTGAGATGTTTCTGCAGCTTAATTGGAATCCACTGTGGTGAATTCAGTTGATTGGACATGATTTGGAAAGGCACACACTTGTCTATATAAGGTCCCACAGTTGACAGTTCATGTCAGAGCACAAACTAAGCATGAAGTCTAAGGAATTGTCTGTAGACCTCTGAGACAGGATTGTCTCGAGGCACAAATCTGGGGAAAGTTACAGAAAAATTTCTGCTGCTTTGAAGGTCCAAATGAGCACAGTGGCCTCCATCATCCGTAAGTGGAAGAATTTCGAAAACACCAGGACTCTTCCTAGAGCTGGCCAGCCATCTAAACTGAGCGATCGCGGGAGAAGGGCCTTAGTCAGGGAGGTGACCAAGAACCCGATGGTCACTCCGTCAGAGCTCCAGAGGTCCTCTGTTGAGAGAGGAGAACCTTCCAGAAGGACAACCATCTCTGCAGCAATTCACCAATCAGGCCTGCATGGTAGAGTGGCCAGACGGACTCCTCAGTAAAAGGCACATGGCAGCCCGCCTCCTCAGTAAAAGGCACCTGAAGGACTCTCAGACCGTGAGAAACAAAATTCTCTGGTCTGATGAGACAAAGATTGAACTCTTTGGTGTGAATGCCAGGAATCACGTTTGGAGGAAACCAGGCACCGCTCATCACCAGGCCAATACCATCCCTATAGTGAAGCATGGTGGTGGCAGCATCATGCTGTGGGGATATTTTTTAGCAGCAGGAACTGGAAGACTAGTCAAGATAAAGGGAAAGATGACTGCAGCAATGTACAGAGACATCCTGGATGAAAACCTGCTCCAGAGAGCTCTTGACCTCAGACTGGGGTGACGGTTCATCTTTCAGCAGGACAACGACCCTAAGCTCACAGCCAAGATATCAAAGGATTTGCTTCAGGACAACTCTGTGAATGTCCTTGAGTGGCCCAGCCAGAGCCCAGACTTGAATCCGATTGAACGTCTCAGGAGAGATCTTAAAATGGCTGTGCACCGACGCTTCCCATCACACCTGATGAAGCTCGAGAGGTGCTGCAAAGAGGAATGGGCGAAAATGGCCAAGGATAGGTGTGCCAAGCTTGTGGCATCATATTCAAAAAGACTTGAGGCTGTAATTGCTGCCAAAGGTGCATCGACAAAGTATTGAGCAAAGGCTGTGAATACTTATGTGCATGTGATTTCTCAGTTTTTTTATTTTTAATACTTTTGCAAAAACCTGAAGTAAACTTTTTTCACGTTGTCATTATGGGGTGTTGTGTGTAGAATTCTCAAGAAAAAAATTTATTTAATCCATTTTGGAATAAGGCTGTAACATAACAAAATGTGGAAAAAGTGATGCGCTGTGAATACTTTCTGGATGCACTGTATACTGTTAGTTATCATTCACAAAACGTGAAAAAAATATTGTTTTAACACAAGAAAATACTTGGAGGGGCAATTACGGGCAATCTAGTGAAATGTCTGTGCTGGCACCTGAAGATCAATAGATGAGCATTCATTTCAGAAATGTGACACCAGGGGTATACTGAAGGACCTGATTTAGTTACATTTATGTTAGATCTTAACTAATTGTACAACACAAGAAATTCACCACTCCAGTCTCAGACCCCCTTTTTCTAATTCTAATTCAGAGTCATGCAGGGCAGCCATAAACAGGGCGACAGTCCAACACAGGGCCAACTGACACACAAATTAGAGTTGTGTGAAATCTAATCTGCACGTGTTTGGGGATGTGGAAGGAAAATCAAATACATGCACATACAATTGGAAAACTGTGCAAACACCATGCAGCTGCAGGATTCAAACCCAGGATGCTAGATGTGTGAAGCACCAATGCTAACCACTGTGCTATACAAGAATTTTGACAAAAATAAAATATTTAACCCACAAGGTATAGATCATTTAAGAAAAGTTGAGTATATAGTGCTATATTATAATTATATTATAATAAAAAAAATCCTGAGATGAGACTTTTTAGCCTGGGACGAGACGTGACTTTTTCAGAGAGACACTTTCAAGTCCCGCGAGACAAGACTTTATGCCAAGGGATTTAACCACACCCGGAGCAGGAAATAAAAGACAAAGAGTCGATGATAAAGTAGAACGTAGTAAAGAATTCAAAAACGTTGGAGCGATACACATGCAGAGTAGGTTAGAGATTATGAAAGTACTAAAATTCGAAAGTCTCAAAAAAATCATAGTAAAGATCGCATTAGTGCAAAGAAATGTAAATTATTACTCGGTGAAATAACGGAACAGCGAAAAAAAATTGAATATATTGTTTGGATTTAAACTTTAAGTCAGAGACTCATAAGTTGCCATCAGGGAAAAGTAGTGTTTCTTCCCAATGAAGAGGCGTATCTGCGAGAATTAAAAGATTTGTTGTTTGGTGAAAGTGAAATCCACATACGTGAGTGGCAGTGACATCTGATAAAATAATCAGTCGCAAAGTGACACTCCTGAGATGTCTTTTCGTGGTACCAGTTAAAACATTTAATTCAAACAAACAGCCATAAGTCAATGACTTGAAGGACAAACTCTTTGCTCTGATAGTCAACCAAAAATGATAGGCTTAGGCACTCCTTGCTTTAAAAACTGTTGCCTTCACCAGATCTACACTCCAGTGGCGTCATACCACCGAAATAAGTACGTACATCGGTTTTGGTTAGCGTAGGGAAGCCACCTACCAAATTTCGTGAAGATGGGGTCAGCCTTCTACCTACACGGGAAGTTGGAAAATTAGTGACGTTGGAAAGTTCAATATGGCGGCCGACAGTGGCGTCATATCATCGAAATAAGTACATACATCGGTTTCGGTTAGCACACGGAAGCCACCTACCAAATTTCGTGAAGATGGTGCTATAAATAAGAAAGTTCAACAAGATGGACGTTGTCGACCATTATGACCGTTACGTGTAGAATTTCGAAATGAAACCTGCTTAACTTTTGTAAGTGAGCTGTAAGGAATAAGCCTGCCAAATTTCAGCCTTCTACCTACACGGGAAGTTGGAGAATTAGTGATGAGTCAGTGAGTGAGTCAGTGAGTCAGTGAGTGAGTCAGTCAGTCAGTGAGGGCTTTGCCTTTTATTAGTATAGATTGGTATCACTGTAACTGAAAAGTAATAATCTTTGTGAAGGTTAGGTTTTCAGCTGTTATAATTATTATATTATGGCACTATAATGTTTGGCACATAGCAATGGTGGGTATATTAAAGATGTCATATTTAGGATTTTGTCTCATATCTTTTACATGCAATGACTGCTCAAAGCCTGAAATTCATAGACATCACCAGGTGCTGAGGGTCTTCTCTGGTGATGCACTGCCAAGTCTCTAATGCAGCCATCCTCAGCTCCTGCTTGTTTTGGGGGCTTGTCCCCTTAAGTTTTTCTCTTCAGCATATGGAGGGCCTGCTCAATTGGACTGAAATCAGGTGACTGGCTTGGCCATTCAAGAATTTTCCATTGTTTAGCTTTGAAAAACTCCTGTGTTGCCTCAGCGAGAAATGGATGAAGCAAAGTACTATGAATAACCATGAAATTTTTCATATGTCAGCACTGAAGTTGGATGATTTGCTTCACCACATCAAACCATTCAAACATCACACACACACAGTGATCCTGTTGGAGCTGCAATACGGCTTGCTGTCACACTGCGCTATCTTGCAACAGGCATCACTTGCCAAGCATTAACCTGCTCTGTCATCTCTTCCTTGAAACGTTCAGCTAAATTCATCGTAAGCAGTGATGCGGAAGTCAGGTTGAACTTGAACACACTGACCACCTAAATTTTTGCTGGTACTGCAACTCTCTCATGCGTTGCCTTAATTTATGGTGACATGCTCAGACGATGCAGCAAGAGAGTGCTGGGAATGCATGGCAGCCATGATGTGTGCACAAAAGCATTCTGAGCATCAGGCATATGCTGGCCCTAATGCAGCCATCTTTATCTCCTGCTTATTTTTGGGGTTTCTCCCTTTATGTTTCCTCTTCAGCATAAGGAAGGCCTGCTCAGTTGGACTTAAGTCAGGTGACTAGCTTAGCCATTCAAGAATTGTCTACTTTTTGGCTTTGAAAGACTCCTCTACAGCAGTAGAGCAGTATGTTTGGATCATCATCATCTTGTTGAAGAATGAAGCGCCATCCAATGAGTTTGGAGGCATTTATGGGAACTTGAGCAGATCAGATGTTTCTCTCCACCTCAGAATTCATTATGCCACTGCCATCAGCAGTTCTATCACCAATGCAGAGAAGTGTGCCAGAACCTGTGGCAGCCATACATGCCCAAGCCATAACACCCCCACCATATTTAAGAGATGAGGTACTCTGCTTCGGATCTTGGGCAGTTCCTTATCATCGCCACACTTTACTCTTGCCATCACTACAATCAGGTACATCTTTGTCTCATCTGTCCATAAGACCTTTTCCCAGAATTCTGCAGTCTCTTTTAAGTCCTTTTTCACAAACTACAATCTGGCCGTCCTGTATTGTGTGGCTAACTAGTGGCTGGCATCTTGCAGTGTGGCCTCTGTATTTCTGTTCATGATGTCTTCTGCAGACTGTCATCTCTGACATACAGACATCTGCCCCCTGAAGACTGTTTCTGGTCTGTCAGACAGGCGTTTGGTGGGCTTTTTCTTTACCATGGTGAGGATTCTTCTGTCATCAACAGTGGAGGTGTTCCTTGGCCTTCCAGTCCCTTTGTGATTACTGAGCCCACCAGCGTGTTCTTTCTTCTTCATGATATTCCACACAATTGATTGAGGTCATCCTAAGGTTTTACTGATGTCTCAAATGTTTTTATTCTTGTTTTTCAGCCTCATAATGGCTTCTTTGACTTTCACTGGCACAACTCTTGCCCTCAGGTTGAACAATGGCAATGATAGACTCTAAAGGGAAGAAGCAGGCCAAGGTATCTTATGAAACCATAAAACCCACCTGAGGAATCACAAACATCTGTGACACCAATTGTGCCAAACATTATGGTGCCCTGAAGTGGAATAACAGTGTTGTTGATAGCAAAGAGTGTGCAAATTCTTCTAAATGAAAGTCTGCGATGTGCACTTTAATCACAATGTCTGAATTGTGTGATATGTAATTTTAAACTGTGGAGCAGAGGGGGAAATCAAGGAAAAATGTGTCTTTGTACCAATCTTAATGGACAGTGCTGTACATTATTTTAAAGAGTGTAGAACTTTAGCTGTAACTCTACTAAAATAAGCTGAACTATTTACTGTGCACTAATGTATAATATGTGCACACACATCCTTTTGTTATGCCTCTTATCTCCCTAATGGAGATTACGCAGTTCAGGCACTGTAGAAAGTTAATTTAACACCATATACAGTATCTATCTGGAGACACCCAAGATGTATGCCACTGTGAAGAAGCATTTTATGTAGACATTGTTCTAATGAGCGTCCTGATTTTTTGTCTACACTTTGGTCACAGATAAACTATTAAGTCGCAAAAGAAGTTTTTTTTTTTTTTTTTTTTTTAACGTGAAAAAAGTGCTGTTCTCAAATAACAAAAGCGATATTAGTTAGTTGTAATATTGGCTTATAGCTATATTGTCCCTTTAAATACCGTCCGGGGGGGATACTGTATGAGAAATCCTGTTTATCACATAATACACTCTGTAGAATTATGCAGCGAGCTATAAGAATTTCTCCAAGTGAATAACCTCACTGAAAATAGAAGTGGTGCATTAAATGAATTTATGGCTTTTTACTTTACTTCTGTGTGGGCCATTCCTGTTTATTTTACAGGCCAGAAGTACACTGAAAGAAATACGAATTTTAACTTCTGACTGTAACTGGACAAGTTTGATCTTTAAACTGCTTATTCACAAAGCGTGACAGATAAATGGTGAAGGAAGGGGCTTTCTTTCTCATCAGCTTTGTAATTATTCCAAACTTATTTAGCTTATTGATCAAAACTATCACTATCATTTAACAGGTTGTAATTATATTCTTGATCATAATGCTCTATCATATGCAGCAGTGGATCAGCATTTTGTCTTTGCCTGGTCATGTGTTTGTGGACATGGAGAAGACTTGCAATATGAACTTGTAGATAAGACAGAGCTTTAAAATTCATCCGTTTTCTTAACCTGCATATCCAGGGCAGGGTTGTGGAGTAGCTGGAGCCTATCCCAGCAAGCATCGAGTCTGAATGTCTCATAAGGGATGGCGATTGAAATGGCGATTTGGGAAGAGTACTACAAGAAGTGCACCAAAGAGCAGTGGTGAAGTGGAAGTTGCCTCTCGAAATAAAATTATCGAATTATGGGTCTACGGAGGTCTCAGTCCTTATATATGTCCATGAACGAATGTGACACTTACTGGGAAGAAACATGGAAGACGGACGAGGGACTGCATACAGTTAGGTCCATAAATATTTGGACAGAGACAACTTTTTTCTAATTTTGGTTCTGTACATTACCACAATGAATTTTAAATGAAACAACTCAGATGCAGTTGAAGTGCAGACTTTCAGCTTTAATTCAGTGGGTTGAACAAAACGATTGCATAAAAATGTGAGGCAACTAAAGCATTTTTTTAACACAGTCCCTTCATTTCAGGGGCTCAAAAGTAATTGGACAAATTAAATAACTGGAAATAAAATGTCCATTTCTAATACTTGGTTGAAAACCCTTTGCTGACAATGAAGGCCTGAAATCTTGAACTCATGGACATCACCAGATGCTGGGTTTCCTTCTTTTTAATGCTCTGCCAGGCCTTTACTGCAGCGGCTTTCAGTGGCTGTTTGTTTGTGGGCCTTTCTGTCCAAAGTTTAGTCTTCAACAAGTGAAATGCATGCTCAATTGGGTTAAGATCAGGTGACTGACTTGGCCATTCAAGAATTTTCCACTTCTTTGCTTTAATAAACTCCTGGGTTGCTTTGGCTGTATGTTTTGGGTCATTGTCCATCTGTATCATGAAACGCCGCCCAATCCATTTGACTGCATTTAGCTGGATTTGAGCAGACAATATGTCTCTGAACACCTCTGAATTCACTCGGCTGCTTCTTGTGTCACATTATCAATAAACACTAGTGTCCCAGTGCCACTGGCAGCCATGCACGCCCAAGCCATCACACTGCCTCCACCGTGTTTTACAGATGATGTGGTATGCTTTGGATAATGAGTTGTTCCACGTCTTCTCCATACTTTTTTCTTGCCATCATTCTGGTAGAGGTTGATCTTGGTTTCATCTGTCCAAAGAATGTTTTTCCAGAACTGTGCTGGCTTTTTTAGATGTTCTTTAGCAAAGTCCAATCTAGCCTTTCTATTCTTGAGGCATATGAGTGGCTTGCACCTTGCAGTGCATCCTCTGTATTTACTTTCTCTTCATGGTAGACTTGGATATCGATACGCCTACCCCCTGGAGAGTGTTGTTCACTTGGTTGGCTGCTGTGAAGGGGTTTCTCTTCACCATGGAAATGATTCTGCGATCATCCACCACTGTTGTCATCCGTGGACGTCCAGGTCTTTTTGTGTTGCTGAGTTCACCAGTGCTTGCTTTCTTTCTCAGGATGTACCAAACTGTAGATTTTCCCACTTGTAATATTGTAGCAATTTCTTGGATGGGTTTTTTCTGTTTTCACAGCTTAAGTATGGCTTCTTTCACCTGCATGGAGAGCTCCTTTGACTGCATGTTGTCTGTTATCTGCTTAATTGATAATGACATAACGATGGACTTGCCCACACCTGCCCATGAAATAGCGTTTGAGTCAATTGTCCAATTACTTTTGAGCTCCTGAAATGAAGGGATTGTGTTAAAAAAAATGCTTTAGTTGCCTCACATTTTTATGCAATCTTTTTGTTCAACCCACTGAATTAAAGCTGAAAGTCTGCACTTCAACTGCATCTGAGTTGTTTCATTTAAAATTCATTGTGGTATTGTACAGAACCAAAATTAGAAAAAAAAAGTTGTCTCTGTCCAAATATTTATGGACCTAACTGTATCTTAGCTGTCAAGGAAACATGAGGGAATTCTAAAGGAGATGCTAAAAACGTGGATCTCTAGCTAACACAAGGCTCAATAAGAAACGTGAATGGTAAACAAGAGGAGATGAAATTCACCTACTAATTCAAATACAGACAGGAATTTGCTTTAACAATGTAAAACATGTGGTGCACACAGTGCCGTATTTACTCTAGATAGAGTGCCTGCCTAAATGACCCCAGTGACTGTTTGACATCTCTCAGCATCCAGTGGGAAAGAGAGTTATCTGTGTTCACAAGTGACTAAGGAGCTCAATTTTTGAGCTGTAGATCCTGGAACAGCAGGGACAGGAGAGTGTGTTTGGCAGACACTTGCTTAAGCAGGAGTTCTCCTCCCAGTCCTTCTGTTGCCATCTTCTGTTTGCCTCCTGAGAGAGGCCGCCAGTCTCAAACTGAAGTGTCTGATGAATTGTGCAGTGCCATGAGGCACCTTTCAAGGAGGAGTAATTTACTAGCATCCGTTTTGTACCTGCAATCCTTACCAAACAAGTGAACAGGGACACGAAATAAAGATGCGACTTAAATCACTAAAGAAAAAGCAGAACAGCATTTATACGTAAGTATAAGTATATAATTTTGATTAGTTACATATTGCATGCTGGTGTTCAATGCATTAACTTAACTTAAGTGAACGGCAAGAAAAAGATTATGAATGTGTTTCTTGTCTTCTTAGGCTGTCAAGGTTAGGGATCTGTCAAAAACAGGGCCTGTTGAATCCTATTGTGGCACTCCTTGTGTGATTTCTGGCTATATAAGAAGTAAATTGCTGTTGCTGTCGTTGGCTTATTACATGCTGGGAGGGCAAAAAAGAGAAATAGCAGCCAGCTTATTAAAACAAAATAATCAAGAATAAAAAACAGTCTGCATCAAGTGGTTGCTTCGACATACAGTACGATTTATGGCTGAATGTAAAAAAAAGGCTTGACTACTCGCAGACAACCACAGCAGAGTAAAGGAGGCTAAAATAAAAGGCAACACCCTTTAAGTCGATTTTCTTGCAAAGCTATCAGCACAAGCTCCCAACCTCTCTCTCTATCTATCTAGTAACAAGCCATGGGTGAAATAATCACCGGATTGTGTTTTTTACATTTATTTTTAGAAATCCCACTCAATTTTGTTTTTGAGGGAGTTCAAAGAGTTAATTAGGGAGTCCCCTGGTCATTCCCATACTTCACACCATGCCTGGCAATGGTACGTGACAGGATTAACCATATTCTTCAACTTTTCCCTTTAGACCTTGGAGCTGTATGATTAAACAGAAGTGCCACCACCAAAGATGCACCCAACTTCAGACCTTTGTCACATTCTGCTTAAATCATCAACGTGTGTCTGTACTGTGGGAAGTCCTGAGTGCTGCTGAACAATTATTTGACCATCACTGATGGAACTACCATATATACTTGTGTTTAAGTTCTCCCATGGATAAGTCGGGACTTGATTTTACCATATAATTTTAAGGTATTGTATAATGTCAGTCGTATAAGTCAAATGCGGAAAACTCACGCTATTGGTCCAAGAGACTATGATATGCTGACACCCACCTGAGTGAGTAACCACGGAGCACACTGCCTTTTTTTCTATGTATTGTGCCTACGTGACCACACGGTAATACCCAAACTATTCCGAAGCAACGTTTGCATTGAGTTATGTTTTTTGTATCTCACACCCTCTTACACCTTTATCATAAGAGCATCCCTTATCTATGATCGAGTGTTCGATCAGAAGAAAATATGAAGCTGGTTTTAAATTAAAAGTCATTGAAGTGGTGGAAGAAATGGGTAACTGTGCTGCTGCAACAAAATTCGATGTGTCTGAGAAACTGATGCGAGATTGGAGGAGGCAAGAAGATGCAAAAAAAAAAAAAAAATGTAAGAGTCGTATTTTTGAATGGACGCATAAGTCGGGGTCTGATTTTATGATCGATTTTTCGGGTTTCAAGACCCGACTTATACGTGAGTATATACAGTATGTGTTTCTATCCTGCATTTTCAGAAAGACAAGCTTTAAAATAAGAAAACTTTTCAAGTGAATTATAAATATGTAAATTCTTAAAATCTATGACTAAAGCTATTGATACTGTCACACATGTGCGATTAGGAGGAAGCTGAGTGGATCAAGAGGAGGTAATTATCTGCCAGGCCGGGGGTGGCAGCGTGCACTAAACCTTCTTCTGTTGTCGCTGCAGGCCAAATACAGGAAAACCTACCTGATTTAACATCAACCTCACTTCCGGTCCTGGTGCCAAGAACGATGTCACTTCTGGTTCCTGCACCAAGAAAGATGCCACTTCCGGTTCCGGCTTCAGATGACATCACTTCTGGAATCACCCTTTAAAGCTGCCATCTTTTCCACCACTAATTCAGTTCAGTCTGGAACCTGACCCATGCACATCAGTGCTTATTTCAAATCCTTTTTGCAGCCAGGGACAATATACGTGTGGCTGCCCCAAACCTTTCCAGTGTGTTGAGACTCATTCTTTTACAATACATATATGTGGATGGTGTTCGCAGAAGTCCATTCTAATTAAAACAAACATAGTGCAATTTTTCAGCTGTCAGCCTTGAGATAAGACATGAAAATGGATCATTTTGGCTTTCTCCTGAGGCCTGTGGAGAACTGCAGTTTTTCTCATCAGTTAATTTTACCAGAATGGGCCACTCTCATAAAATGATTTTAAGGCATTAAATATACAGAAATGGTGTATTTCATTCCCAACATAACCACAAAAATGCTACAAGTAATAAACTATGCAGCCTCTCTAAGTCCAGCTAAAAAACTTCTAGTCCCCATTTACCAGGTGGTGTCCCCAAATCACCTACTACACAATACCACAATTGTGGCAAATCTTCCCTCTGGCCCAGGGACGGATCTACCTTTGGGGCATTCCAGGTGTGTGTCCAGTGGTCCTTGATGGCAAGGTACCTTTGCAAATACCCTCTTGATAAAATGATCTAGTGTCCACAACAAAGAATGAATACTAAGATTCTAAGATTTATGAATCTATACTAATAAAAGGCAAAGAAAGCCCTCACTGACTCACTCACTCACTGACTGACTGACTCATCACTAATTCTCCAACTTCCCGTGTAGGTAGAAGGCTGAAATTTGGCAGGCTCATTCCTTACAGCTTCCTTACAAAAGTTGGGCAGGTTTCATTTCAAAATTCTATGCGTAATGGTCATAACTGGAAGGTATTTTTCTCCATTTACTGTAATGGAGTTGAGCTTGACCGCCGTGGGGGTGGAGTTTCGTGTGACATCATCATGCCGCCCACATAATCATGTGAACTGACTGTCAACGCACTATGTAGAAAACCAGGAAGAGCTCCAAAATACGCTGAAGAAAACATGCATTATATAATTGAGAAGGCAGCGAAACAATAAGAAGCGAGCGAGTGACATATACTACCATATTCATCATTGCAGCTACTTCGGAAACAAAGCAAGGTATAAACCTAAACTTTAAATTAAGTTAATAGACAGGCTGCCGCTGGCGTTTTTCATGCCCACGGGTAATGCGGGATACAAGTTTAATGAGAAAACGCAGGATATAAACGAGAGTTTTGATCACTTTGTAACTAAGTTAAAATTGCAGGTGAAGGGGTGTGCTTATGCAAATTCCGAGAGACTGTGTTTGTGGGGGATTGACAGTTAAGGCGGGTGGAGGAGTCACGTCATCAT
>JANRMT010062827.1:37381908-37407977 GCA_026402145.1 Polypterus bichir lapradei | reverse complement strand
ATATATATATATATATACACAGATATATATATATATATGTGAGAACAACACTCATATCAATGACAAAACAATTACATTAACAATCATGTTACGTTATTTTTAAAATTTTTCCTTTTCTTTTTCATACCTTCTTTAACACACTACTTCTCCGCTGTGAAGCGCGGGTATTCTGCTAGTACTAACATAAAACAACCAGGTGTCTGTGTGTGATGGTCTGGGTTGGCTCCAGATCACATTAGTACAAGTTCACGAGGCGAGCATTCACAAAGACAACCAATGTTTCAAGAGCTACACCTTTACTCTTGTGGAAAGTCCAGAAAAGAACCATTTTACTATTTAAAGTTCTACCCTTTCAATTTTGCTAGACGACATTATTTACAGTGACCACTCTTATCTTTGCTACTTTAGCTCTGCTCTCTCTCTACTAACACTTTCCTCTTTAATGTGGTTAGTTAAACTGTTACCGAGATCACAAGTTCAAGGGGAAAAAAATGCACTTATAATTTAAGCATACAGGTTTAAATATCTGTAATTCTTCTTAACACTTTAATAAGAAATATACTGTAACATATACTACTATAATAAAAATCATACTCCTTCTCTTGCTGTGCCAGGACACACTTATCTGCCTCTCCTAAAGCCTTGAAGCACCCTATCCTCGTTCAGTGGCAACTCATCATAATATAAAAAAACAGAAAGGAATTAAACAATAAATAGGTAATTCTACATGTTGGTCCAGTGCACTACACACAGTTCTTTTGTCTTCTGCAGTTTCTTTTTGTTTTCTTCTAGCTTTTTTCACCATTTTGGTTTTGTAATTAAAGTGTCACCCATCTTGAAAAGTTTCCCCCCTCACATATACTAATGTGCCACAAACAGGAAGTTAATATCACCAACCATTCCCATTTTATTAAGGTGTATCCATATAAATGGCCCACCCTGTATACTATTAAAAGGCAAAGCCCTCACTGACTGACTCACTCACTCACTCATCACTAAATCTCCAACTTCCCGTGTAGGTAGAAGACTGAAATTTGGCAGGCTTATTCCTTACAGCTTACTTACAAAAGTTAAGCAGGTTTCATTTCGAAATTCTACACGTAACGGTCATAACGGTCGATAACGGTCGACAACGTCCGCCATGTTGAACTTTCTTATTTATAGACCCATCTTCACGAAATTTGGTAGGCGGCTTCCCTGCGCTAACCAAAACCAATGTACGTACTTATTTCGGTGGTATGACGCCACTTTTAGCCACCATATTGAACTTTCCAACGTCACTAATTCTCCAACTTCCCGTGTAGGTAGAAGGCTGAAATTTGGTACTTATTTCGGTGGTATGATGCCACTTTCGGCCGCCATATTGAACTTTTCAACAGTCTTTGTTACTTATGGGCCCATCTTCAAGAAATTTGATACGCGGGTTCCCAACGCTAACTGAATCCTACTTACGTACATATATACGTCCATAGCCTGCAGCTCAGTCACCGTGTGAGGCGGTGTTGGGTCCCCCATCCAAACGCCTCCCACATTGTTGGCTGCCTGCCTATATAAGGCCGTCCGTCGCTCCGGTCTCTACATTCCCTTCCTTGCTTCGCCACGGGATTCACGTCTCCCTGCTGATAACTACAGCCTTTTTATTTAATCCACGGCTTCTCCTCTGTTTTATTGTTCATCTATTACGATTATAGTTATTGTGTACGTATTTTAGACTTACTTTACATTGTTCAGGTACCCATTTCCTTTATCATTCCAACCGTACCCGCATTAACATGTCTATTGAGGTAATCACCATCGATCAGAGAACTGCCACTTACCGAGTGGTTTCCATGCCCAGAGATGCCGCCTGCCTTTTCCATTCTCTTTGTTACATATTGCACGGCCATATCAGGCTCACTCTTGATATCCGGAGGAACTTTGTGTCTTATGTATTGAATGACTGGGACAGGTTCAAGGTGTAGACTGATGACGGTACAGGAGATAATTATACTACACAGGAGCACTATAAGAGTGAAATGCTTAAGCCCTTCACCTATGCATCTGCATGTGAGTTGATGGCTGCCGCTGAATTGTTCGGTTGTCGCTTTCAAGTGTACCAAAATGGCCAAATATTTTACACCTTTCAACAACCGCCAATGCCTCTTAAATATCTTAGATTCACAGGTGACGATTTCAGTAGTGGACACTTTGATGTTTATGAATGTTTAAACTCTCAAAAGCTGGATGTGAAGTTATCGATGAAACTGGTTGTATACTTACAGCGCTTGACAGATGCCGAATGTCTCTTCAACACAAGTCCTGCAAATACTGCCGTAATTGAAACAAACCATGAAACTCAAACCGATTATGACAGCAGCAATCCAAGCTGTGAGATTTGAAACAAGATTATTGTTCACATGGCCAACTGTATGTTGCATGCTTAAGAGTAAGCTCAGCGCACAGCTTGATCATATTACAACCGGAGGGCCGAACTCACAATGCGGTATACAAAGAGATCCTTAACAAATAATTATTGGTATATTTTCCCTCAGTTTAAAAAGATTTAAATTTCTTCTTAATAAAACTTTTAAGGCAGTACGTTGCCGCTGCGAAGCGCGGGTATTTTGCTAGTTAAAATATAAAATCTGAAGAAAATTACACATTTTCCAAATTTCATCTTTTCAGTTTTATCATTTTCCATCCATCCATTATCCAACCCGTAAATATCCTAATTACAGAGACACGGGTGTCTGCTGGAGCCAATCCCAGCCAACACAGGGTGCAAGGCAGGAAACAAACCCCGGGCAGGGCACCAGCCCACCGCAGGGTGATATCATTTTCCCAGTTCAAAAAGCAATCACACATATTGGGAACTATGGCTGAAGCTAATCAAATTTTATGACACTGTACTCTTTCCTCACTGTATCCCACTGCTGCAGATCTGCAATTAGTTCAAACAGTCTGAATTGTCTAATCTTCCTGTTCATTGATCCTTGGCATTGCCACCTGCTTCCCAGTATACACGTACTGCTATACAGCTGGCCACTTCTCAGGTGGCATCCTCAGACTTGGTAGGTTGTCAGACAGAGCAGACGAGTCACCAGCCTTTCCCAGTTTTACAGATAGGTTAAAAAAACGTTCAATGTGAGTCGGCTCAATGTGGCACGATTCACAGAACAGAGCTGCCGATGTGCCACTCTCCCATTCTCCGACTAGCTGTTCTCAAATCTAAGCACATGGCTCCCACTAAGCCAACAGCAACTGTTCTGGTTACCATAAACACCTGTGCCTTGTTTGTTACTCCATCCTTAATGTTTGTGTATTATAGTTAGGACAAGGATGGACGTGGTCTTGGTGTTGCTCTTATTTATTGTCACTGTATAAAGGTCATTTTGGGTTTTGTTTGTTTATTTCAATGAATATTACTATATACATTCATGTGAAAAAGTAAAGACACCCCATGATTTATTTTGTTTACCATAAGGGGACATAGCAAAATTTTATATTCATTTAAATTATATCATTAGATATAGGTGATGTAATTGAAAAATAATATATGAATTTTTAATAATTTATTCAATATAAATGAACAGATTTGCCATTTCCTTCTGCAGGAAAAGAAAATTCACCCTTGGCTCTAACTGCTGGAATTGTTCCCTCAACTGTCTACCAGTCTCTGACATCAAACAGGAGAAAGTTTTTTCCCCCAACTCATCCAAGCAGAATTATCCCAGCTGGGTGATATTTAAGCAGTTGTCTTTCATGGACGATCTGTTTCAAGTTCTCCATCCACATCATTTTGATGGGATTTAGATCCTGGCTTTGACTTGGCCATTCCAGAATCTTGCATTTCTTACTTTTCAGACATTGGGAATGAAGTCTTGTCTTGTGATGCATGGACTACAACCTACAACTCAACATTAGCAACATAAAAGAGCTGGCAGTGAACTCCTGGTGGGCCAAGGAGCCTCTGAAACAAGTAACCATTCAGGGGGAGGACGTGGAAGTGGTACAGAGTTACAAGTACCTGGGAGTTCACATGAACAACAACTGGACTGGTCTGACAACACAGTGGCGCTGGACAAGAAGGCCCACTGTGATATAGCAGGTCCGCAGGCTCTGAATGAATGGCCAGTTTTTAAACAATCCATTTGGCCATGTCAGTCTCCGTGCGTGCGATCGTGCAGCTGCGGGGAGTTGATGAGGTAATTGGGGAGAGTCGTACCTGCATGTGAGGGTGTTTTGATGTGTGGAGATGTTCTACCAGTCCACAGTAATCAGTGTGGTGTTCTACATTGTGGTCTCCTGAGGAACAACTTGTGCTCAAAAGAAGCATAATGCCTGAACAAACTTATTAAAAAAGTCTGCGATATCACTGGGTGAAACCTTGGCAAACTGGAAGCTGTTGTGGAAAAGAGGATGAGGGCAAAATTGGATGCCATCATTAAAATTTCCCTCCAGCAGGCGCTCTCTTAGAAGCAGTTTTAGCCACAGGCTCCTTACACCACTTAGTGTGCTAAGAAGCGTCTTTGGGGGTATTTTCTCCCTACTGTTATCAGGTAATTCAATGCTTCTACCTGACATTACTCAAGTTTATTTATTTATCATTTGATTGGCTATATTATGTGTTCTGTGAGACTGTATCCTTGTTTATCATGTTTCTTCTGATGTATGCATTTGAATTTCCCCATGGGATTATTAAATTTGATCTAATCAAATCTACTAAGAAAACCTACCTCCCATTGGTCCTCCCATTCCAGCCTAACACACACTCTCTCTCTCTCTTCTACAGGACATCAAACAAAATTTCCCAATTTTGCAGACTCATCCTTCCATGGAACCCTTTTTTCCAGAACCCTCTCTTGATCTCCTAATATACACAAACATTGAGTTCATAGCTCACTTCAGGGAGGAGAGCCACATTCCTCACCAGGCACTTTGAGCTGTAACAGGAGTCATTGTGTGATTTGCAAATATGTCACCAATAATACCCTTCCATCTGATCACCCTGGTCAATTCAATAGTAGACAACAGGCCACTTGCCAATTTAAACATCTTATTTATTGCTTTTCTTGTAGGACGTGTCCGGCCATCTACATAAGAGAAACAGGAAGATGGCTAGCAGGCCATTTCAGTGAGCACATTCAAGCTGTTAAAATCGTGGACCTTACAAAGTCTGTTACTGTATTAACACTTAATAATAATTCTTTGCATTTATATAGCGCTTTTCTTACTACTTAAAGCGCTCAGCAGTTGCTGATTAAGGGCCTTGCTCAAAGGCCCAACAGAGCAGAGTCCCTTTTGGCATTTACAGGATTCGAACCGCCAACTTTCCGATTGGAATTGCGGATCCCTAGCCTCAGAGACACCACTCCGCCTCCGCCTCCACTTCACATCCCTTGATCATAGCCACGCTGATCTCTCCATTTGTATTCTTTCGCGGGACTTCAAAGACACCCGTCAAAGAAACAGAAGCAGCTCAGCTCATTCTCAGCCTGAGATCACATATTTCTTTAGGTCTTAATGATCAGGTCAATTTTAAATCTCTCCTTTCACCTTTTCACCTTTCTTCGTTCGCTCTTTCCCCTCCTATTTGTTACCTGCACCTTCCCTTTCAGTTGCACACTGTGATACAGCAGGTCCACGGCTCTAAACAGATGGCCAGTTTTTAAATAAATAATCGGTGCACTCGTGGCTTTAAGGAGGGGGAGTGGTAGTATGGCCAGAACGGTTCCTGGGCCCGATGCTGGCGTTTGACACTGAAGTGCACAGGTGTGGGATTGCCAGTGTCCGTAATTGATGCCGGGGGCTGCTAATCGCCACACCTGTGCCACGTCCCCATTATAAAAGGAAGAAGTGCAAGGGGGGAAATAAAGAAAGGAAAGATCAAGCAAGAGAGAACAGAGGTTAGAGAAAAAAGAAGGCAGGAGGAGAAAAAAGCCAGTGTGGAAGCGAGCGAGTGAATGAGAGCAGGCTCGCTTGAGCAAAGGCAGGCAGCTGGAAGGAGAGCCCTGGCAGGGTGTAAGGCCGACACTCAGGGCAGATGGATCGGGTCACTCCTGTTGAGCTTTTCAGAGGAGCAGGAGTGTTCAGGATTATTAATGGCTCGCCGTATAAGGGAGGCTTGGGAGGCTGAGCCCCAGTGTGAGCTCCCTGGCTGTTGGGGGAACCCAAGTCTCGGTCCAGTGAGTGGACTGTATGTAGCCAGGGGATGGAAGGCTACTAGACCAGTAGGAGAGTCAGCTACACCTGCAGATAGGGCGACTCCCCTGTTGCAAGGCCCGTATGGGAGAAACAGTTAAAAAAGAGGTTTTTAAAAAAGGGACTGCTTCTAGCCTGTTAATTTTAACCTCGTTTTAAAGGATTATTTATTGATTTTTAACCTCCACTTACTGCACCCGTTTTTATGGATTATTTATTTGTGGAACTTTGAAGCACTGCACTTTGGACACTGTTTTGGTTTTAATTTGGTTTGTTAATAAAACACTAACACTTTTACACCATCCCCTTGCTCCATGTGTGATTTGTCCTCATTGCACAGCTCATCTGGTTATATTACTGACGATGTTGGGTTCAAGTGGTTCCGAAACCAAGAAGAGGGAGCATGGAGCAGGACCCACACCGTCACACACACCTGATGAAGGCAATACAGCTGAAACATTGTGTCTTTAACTTTCTGTCCTTTTTAGCATGAAAATAACCTTAAAACTTTTTTTAACATTTGCAAAAGCTGCAAATTTGACTGCCAAGTATTTTATTTGGCAGCCTCGTGACACAGTACGTCAGGTTTAAATTGCACCTATGTAGGTTTTTCTTTGGCTACTTCCATTTTTTCACTTACCCCAAAGTGTACTGGTTAGGTGGATGGGTAACTCTAACCTCAGCTGGTTAGCTCAGGAACCGACCCCCGCCCTATAAATCTGAAGGGTCTTCCACAGCTCCTGTCAGTTCATTTTGAATTTATTTGGGAATTGGGTGAATGTTTCTTAGTTTAGTTCTGTGCTTTTGGGATGCATTGGATTCTGACCATTTTGCTCTGTTCTTTTAACTTCGCCTTTGGTTTGTGTATACGGAATTTTTCGCCATAGTTTGCCATTGCTGGCAACTTCTTTGTTTGCCTAGTGCTCTCTATGGAGGTTCATCATTACTGAAAAGCATTATGTCAGAAAAAACTTTTCATTTTATAAAGATCTGGTGCTAATCCGAATGACTAGCTGGGATTTGATGATATATCCCCCTCTACAGTAGTGGACATCAATGGATGTATTTGGAAATACGTGTTTTGGAACTGGCAAGTTCACAACAATATCAGGAGGACAAGAGGGTGTGTTTGACAGCAAAGCAACAGGGTTTGGCTTAGTCCAGGAATGACTGTGGCCTTAGGAACAGTGATGTGGGGATGGGCTTCAGTAAGCCTGTGAAGATCAGGAAAATCACTTAACATTTACATTTGTTCACTTAGCAAACTAATTACAGTGTCTTGCATGAATATTCATTATCCTCCTGCCCCTGCACACCACATATCTTCAGGACCTACCGTATATATACTCGCGTTTAAGTTCTCCCGTGGATAAGTCGGGACTTGATTTTACCGTATAATTTCAAGGCATTTTAAAATGTTGGTCGTAAGTCGAATGTGGAAAACTCACGTTATTAGCACAAGAGATTATGATATGCCAATGTTCACCTGACAGAGTAACCACGGAGATCAGTACCTTTTTTCTATGTATTGCGCCTACATGACCACATGGTAATACCCAAACTATTCCGAAGAAACGTTTGCACTGATTTGTGTTTTTTGTATCTCACACCCTCATATACCTTTATTGTAAGAGCATCATTTATCTATGATGGAGCGTTCGATTAGAAGAAAATATGAAGCTGGTTTTAATTTAAATGTCGTTGAAGTAGTGGAAGAAATTTGTAACTGTGCTGCTGCAACAAAATTCGATGCGTCTGAGAAACTGGTGCGAGATTGGAGGAGGCAAGAAGATGTAACTTTTGAACGGGCGTTTTGCCCAGAGGGGACTGGGCGGTCTCATGGTCTGGAATCCCTACAGATTTTATTTTTTCTCCAGCCGTCTGGAGTTTTTTTGTTTTTTCTGTCCCCCCTGGCCATTGGACCTTACTCTTATTCGATGTTAATTAATGTTGATTTATTTTGTTTTCTTATTGTGTCTTTTATTTTTCTATTCCTTATTATGTAAAGCACTTTGAGCTACTGTTTGTATGAAAATGTGCTATATAAATAAATGTTGTTGTTGTTGTTAAGTCGGGGTCTGATTTTATAATCGATATTTCGGGTTTCAAGACCTGACTTTTACGTGAGTATATACAGTACTTACCCCGTCCAATTCTGCTTTCACTTTCTGGTCTGCAACCTCTAATTCTCCACAATTGGTGATCGAGCATTCTGCTCCATTAACTCGTGCATATGAAACTGCCACAGACCGTACGCGTTTCACTGTCGCTGGCTATTTATAAACAAAGAATGAAGACTTATAGTGACTTGTGAAAGTATTCACCCTACTCAGTGGTTGCCCAGTTTTATCACATTTCAATCTAGAATTAAAATTAATTTTCATTTGGATTTTATGTAATTGACTTAATGATATAGTATAAATTGATGAAGCAGAATGAAAATAAAATACCTCATACCCTGTATATTTATAAAAAACATGTAAAATTGAAAAAAATGTGAGTACATATGTATTCAATCCCTTGGCTATATAACAACTAAATAAGATCTGTTCCAACCAATTAACTTGAGATGTCACATAACTAGACGATTAGGGTCCACTTATGTGCCATCAAAGTGCCACATGAAGTCTGTATAAATAGACCTGTTCTAAAAGGCACCTGACTCTGCAACACCACTAAGCAAGCAACATGAAGACCAAAGAGCACTCTAAACAGGTCAGAGCCAAAGCTGTGGAGAAGTACAGATCAGGGTTGGGTTCTAAAAAAAAACTCTCAAACTTTGAATATCCCAAGGACTACTGTTAAATCCATTATAACAAAATGGAAAGAATATGGCACCACTAAAAACCTGACAAGAGAAGACCACACACCAAAATTCACACACTAGGTAAGGAAGGCATTAAATCAGATATGCAACAAAGATCTGTTCTGAAAGGCCCCTGACTAAGATCTTTTCCAACCAATTAACTTCAGATGTCACATAACTAGATGATTAGGGTCCACTTATATGCCGTCAAAGTGTCACATGATGTCTGTATAAATAAACCTGTTCTGAAAGGCCACTGACTCTGCAACATCACTAAGCAATCAACAGGACCAAGGAACACTCCTAACAGGTCAGAGACAAAGTTGTGGAGAAATATAGATCAGAGTTGGGTTATAAAATAAAATCTCAAATGTTGAATATCCCATGGAGCACCATTAAATTCATTATAATAAATGGTAACGTTTGGCAATAATGTAGCACCACCACAAACCTGACAAGAGAACTCACATACTGGGCATGGAGGGCTTCAATCAGTGGCAAGAAATGCTAAGCTAACAGAGACACTTGTCATAATAAACAGACACCAGAGTCATGAAAAGTTTTGGGGCAGCCACCCGTGTAATATTCCCTGGCTGCAAAATGGATAAATTGCTAGCACTGAGGTGCTCAGAACGGAGTCCAAAACAGAGCTAACTAGGTTAGTCAAATATGGCAGCTTTAAAGACCAGAAAAGGAATTGACGTCATCAAAAGGGCCAGAACCGGAAGTTTCTCTGGTCACATGTTCTTCACCAGAAGTGATATCATCTAAGGGCCCGGAACCAGAAGTCACGTCATCAAGGTCGGGAACGGAAGTGACGTCATCAGGGCCAGGTGGAATTTCCTGTGAATGGTCTGCAAGTAAGTGAGTAAAAAGGTCAGCGCACTCCGCCACCTCCTGGTCTGGTGTGGAATTACTCTCATTTAGACCCTTTAGCTGCCTCCCTTGCGCACGTGTGTGACACACTGTAAAAGAGGCGTGCAGCAAAGTATTGACTTGAATATCTATGCACACTCAGGATTTCTATTTTTTTTTATCTTAATTATTATCTGTGTCAAATTAAAAAATGTTTTGCATCTTCAACGTGGCAGTCATATTGTGTAACTCAAATAGTGCTACCCTCAAAAATCCATTTAAATTCCAGGCTATAACGTGACAAAAAAGGCCAAACACCGAGGGGGTTAATACTTTTGCAAGACACTGAATCTTCTTTCTGCAAAAACTTACAGGACCGTGAATGAAATGCTTTAGCAGCACAGTGATTGTGGCCTGAACTGTTCAGAGTTACTCCGTCTTTGGCTAACCCTGAAGTCCTCATTTCACTCAGCACATGAACCAAACAGATGCATTCTGCTGAAAAAGGGATGCTACTGATGCATTTTTGCAATTATTTCCCATTAACAAAAGCCATCAAAATTGATAATGAGACTGTAGCTGTCAGCATCTGACGATAGCCTTGGGCACTGATTAAATTGCATTTGCCTCACAATAAGTAATTGGAAAACACCATAGAGATGTTAAATTATACAACAGCCTTTGAGACTTGTTACCGCCCAATAATCAGCGGGTCTGCTACTAGACAGCTGATACTCTCAACATACATAGAGCTCTTTGCATGTGAGAAAATGACAAAATTAAAAAAAATAACAGGATGAAATGTACACCCCATCTACAGTAGGTCATTCTTTGGACTCATTAAAGTATAGTTAAAATATGTAAAAGTCCTTCAAGTTAAAAATTTCCAAAATGCATGCTGTGACGTAGGTCAAGCCTTCTTTCCTTTACACAAATAAAATTTAATCCACTTACCATCCATTTCACTTTTCCTGTCTTTCCATGACCTCTGGAAATGGTGCACTCTTATTTCTTAAGGCAAATGAATATTTGGAACTGCGCCACGAATTCTTTCCTGATGGAGGGAACATCTCCAGCATACAATATTAACCAACTGTATAGGCTCTGAACTGGCTTTATTTACATTGTAACATTAATGGCGCTGTCACATGAGTCACCCATTCAAGAATTCTGAAAGAAATGACTTTGAAGGACTATCAAAGTTACACATTTAAGATCTATAAATTAAATAGAAAATTTTCACCAGTGTTGGAAAACATTCAAGGCAAAGTAGATGTTTAATACATATTGTAAATGATGATGTCCCTGCTTAATTTGGCCCCACTACCTTAACTGGCCGTGACGTCAATACAATGGAGAGATCAGAGGAGGCTCCGTTTCAAGGCTGTATGCTTCCCCCAACATACTAGATGGCAGCAACCCTGGGCTTTGGTACCCATTCAGTCACTTGCAGGGAATGCTGGGAATTGTAGTCCAGTAAGGCAGCCCTGTTGGGGTCCGTGGATGCTGCAGGGAGTTACACTTTCTACTTTATTGGTCTTTCTTGTGACACAGAAGTACTTCCAATGGGTGATGCCCTGCCACCGGAACAACTCCTGCACCTTTGATAAAAAGAACTGCACTGGCTTGTCCACGAACCAGGAGGGGATACAGGCAACACTCACTTGGAGAAGCGAAGAGTGCTTGTAATAGTAGAATTACAGGTATTTCTTTAAAAAAAAAACAGGACTTATCTGTGCATTTGTATTTGGGGCTCTGTAGCGCCTCCTGTTGATCACAATATCTACAAACTGGGTATTTAAGTAGATTCTGTAATATATATTGTGGTGGTTGGCTGGGGGCTGTGCCCAGCCGTGATGCCTGGAAGGACCAGGAGAGGGACTGTGCTTTCCCTGGACCACAAGAGGGCAGCCACCTTGGTTGGTATGGGAGCCATGGGAATTGAGCCTGGAAGCTCAACCCTATAGGGGCCTGTGGTCACTGCCAGAGGGTGCCCGGATGATTTAGGAGCCCTGGACACCAGCAGGGAATACCAGGGACACCCGGAGTGCTTCCAGGTGCTGATGCGGCACTTCCGCCACACCAGTAAGTGCCGCAGGAAGTTCATCAGAAGGCACCTGGTGCAAGTCTGGGTGGGTATAAAACAGGTCACCTCCCTCCAGTCGTCAGCCGGAGTTGGGAGGAAGAGGACAAAGCTCAGGAGAGAGGAAGAAAGGCGGAGGAAGAAAGGAAGGTGCATTGAAAGGGTGATTGGTGCAGGGGCACTGTGTGCTGTGCGGGACGATTTTGTGCAAATAGTGTAAATAAACGTGTGTGTTGGACTTATTGGTGTCTGCCTGTCTGTGCCCAGGTGCTACCTCCACAATATGTAAAAAGAAATGCAGTTGTGGCATCCGGCCGGGGCTGAAGCCCAGCCGGGACGCCCAGGAGGACCGGAGGAGGGCTTGTACCTCCTCCAGACCGCGAGGGGGCGTCCGCCCTGGTTGTGTTGGAGGCCTCGGGTAAAGGGCTTGGAAGCCCAGCCCTGTAGGGACCCGTGGCCACCGCCAGGCGGCGCCCCGGTGCCTGAATATCCCTGGAGCCCAGCACTTCCGCCACACCAGGATGTGCTGGGGGGAAGACGACGGGGGACACCCGGACGGCTTCCGGGTGCGCAGCCGGCACTTCCGCCACACTGGGGCGTGTCTACAGAGGAGTGCCGGGAAGCAGCTGGAGCCCATCCGGGTTCCTGTTTAAGGGGCCGCCTCTCTTCAGTCGAGAGCGGAAGTCGGGTGGAAGTGGACAGAGCTGGAGAGAGGATTGGAGGCGGCCAGGAGAAAGGCACAAGGACTGTGAGGCCTGGACATTTGGGGAAACGGTGCTGGTGGCACTGGGAAGTGCACTGACTTTATTATTTGTAAATATTGTATAATAAACGTGTGTTGGGTGAACATAAAATGTCCGTCTGTGTGTGTCCGGGTTCAAGTCCACACAGTGTTGATAAAAACTATTCATCTCTTGGATGTTTTCACATTTTATTGTTATACAACATAGAATCACAGTGGATTTAATGTTGCTTTTTTGACACTGATCAACAGAAAAAAAGACTCTTTAAGGACAAAGTAAAAACAGATCTCTGTAGAGTGGTCAACATAAATTACAAAAATAAAACACAAAATAGCCCCTTTAATATGACACCCCAAAATCATCACTGGTGCAGCCAACTGGTTTAGGACGTCACAGAATTAGTTCAATGGAGACCACCTGCCTAGGGTTTCAATTGATTGTGGACCTCATCTGGAAGTGCCAGCTTGTGGTGAGGCAGTATGGTGGGCTAACCAACACAATAAAGACAAAAGAGTAAACCAAGTAACTCCATGAAGTGCAAAAGTCAGAGGATGGAGAATATCCAAGAGAATATCCAAAGTCACAGCTGAATATCCTTTGCAGTCCACTTACTTCAGTCATGAAGAAATAGACAGAGGACTGCAGAGCTGAAAATCTGCACTTTCCAAGTGTTTGCCCACTTCTGAAGCTGGTCCAAGTTGTTTTGAATTGTTTTTGTAGCCCCCTTTGTGTCTGCCATTCTTCCACTTTTAGTATCATCTTCAAAATTCTCAAGTTTACTGACTAAACAGGAATCTATGTCATTAATAGAAATTTAAAAAAAAATAAAAACTGACACTAATATTTGTTTTGCAAGTGATTTAGCCATTGTTACATGTAAAATGCAAAACTTACAAATAGTTTGTTTAGGGTTTTAAAAGAAGTTTTCTTTTGGGGTGCCTCTTCTGTGTTTACCCCTGTTCCTTTCTTCAGATGCACAATGCATGTAATCTGTCGCACAAAATTTAATTCAGTTCTATTAAGCCTCTTGTTCACTTTTCTGTGGAGGATTGCAGAAATTTTTTTTTTAAATTTTATTAATTTTATTGTAATCATTCTATACAAATAGATCATTTTTTACAAAATAAAAGGATGAAAACAAATTAACCCCCACCCCTAAGAAAGACAGCATGGACAACGGAGTAAAACTTAAAGTTGTAAACATATCTAAATTGATAAGTTTAAAAGGGCAATAGAGATGAATGGAGAAGAAAAAGAAATGCAGAAAGAATTGCTTCCTAGGTGCTTTAAGAGCTTATTCTAAAATATTACTGATTAGATCCTGCCAGGTTTTGAAAAAATTCTGTACCGATCCTCTAGCTGAGAATTTGATTTTTTCCAATTTCAAATAGTATAAAACATCGGTTTCCCACTGACTTAAAAGAGGAGAGTTAGGATTCTTCCAGTTTAACAAAATAAATCTGCGTGCCAAAAGTGTAGTGAATGCAATCACAGTTTGCTTGTCCTTCTCCACTTTAAGCCCATCTGGAAGAACCCCAAACACAGCTGTTAATGGGTTAGGAGGGATTGTGAGACCAAGGCTGTCTGAAAGGCAATTAAAAATTTAGGTCCAAAATGATGTTCATTTGGTGCAGGCCCAAAACATGTGACCCAGTGAGGCAGGGACTTGATTGCAGCATTCGCAGGTTGGATCTTGACCTGGGAACATTTTGGACAGTTTTAAGCGAGACAGATGTGCTCGATATATAATTGTGAGTTGAATAATTGTATGCTTTGCGCATATGGAGCTCGAGTGAATTCTCTGCATTGCTACCTTCCACTCCTTTTCTGATATATTGATTAAGAGATCTTTTTCCCAGTGTCCTCTTGGATCTTTGAAAGGGAGGGACTGTATAATAATTTTATATATTGCAGAGATGGTGTCTAAGTCCTGGAAATTGAGCACTATTTTTTCCAGCATGGAGGAGGGTGCAAGAGGAAAATCGGGCAGGTTCTATTTAACAAAGTTCCTAATTTGAAGATAGTGAAAGAAATGTGTAGCTGGAAAGTTAAATTTGGATTTTAATTGTTCATAGGATGCAAAGATGTTGTCTATATAAAGATCTCTAAGCAAGTTAATCCCAAATCTTTTCCAAATATTAAAAACTGCATATGTTTACGAGGGTTGAAAGAGGTGGTTTTCTTGCAGAGGTGCCACGGATAAAAGATTCTCCATCTTAAAATGCTTTCTACATTGGTTCCATATTCTGAGTGAGTGACGCACAATTGGGTTATCAGTATATTGCCGATAACTTACATTTGTTGGGGCACAGAGCAGGAAATATAAAGAAATACTGCAGGATTTTACTTCTATTGCGGACCAAGCCTGTGTATGTTCATCTACTTGTGTCCAGTTTTTTATAGCTTGTAAGTTTTCTGCCCAGTGATAAAACTGAAAGTTAGATAGAGCCATGCCACCTTCTGTCTTAGGTCTTTGTAGGGTCGCTCTTTGGATACGTGGATGTTTTGAATTCCAAATAAATGAGGTTATTGTTGAATCTAATTGCTTAAAAAAATATTTATTAATGTATATTGGAATGTTTTGAAATAAATAAAGCAGCTTAGGAAGAATATTCATCTTAACAACGTTAATTCTTCCAGCTAGAGTGAGATGAAGGGTTGACCATCTATGTAAGTCTTGCTTAATTTTTTCCATACAGACGGCAAATTTTTGTTGATAAAGAGCTTTGTGTTTACTTGTGATGTTAACCCGTAGGTATTTAAACTTATCTGCATTGATAAAAGGTAGGGTGTTCAATCTAATATTATATGCTTGAGAATTCACTGGAAAGAGTACACTTTTATTCAAATTAATTCTGAGACCAGAGATCTTTTAAAATTCTGTGAGTGCTGTTAAGACTGCAGGCACAGAATTTTGTGGGTCTGATATATACAGTACCATATCATCTGCATATAGAGAAATTTTCTGTTCCAGTCCCTCTCTGATAATCCCCTTTATCTGATAAGCATTTTGACAGTGAACCGCCAGTGGTTCAATGGCAACTGCAAATAGCAGTGGTGACAAGGGGCATCCTTGTCTGGTACCACATTCTAGTTTAAAGTAGTCTGAAAAAATTGTTGTTGATACAAACTGAAGCTTCTGGATTGGTATACAGTAGTTTGATCCATGCACAAATGTTCGGGCCAAACCCACATTTCTCTAATGTAGTGAAAAGGTATTTCCATTCAATCATGTCAAATGCTTTTCTGCATCCAATGCTAATAATATTTCTGGGGTGTTTGACTTTACTGATGAGTATATTACATCAAACAGGCGTCGAAGATTGGAAGATAAGTGTCAACCCTTGATAAATCCAGTTTGATCTTGTGATATTACTGAAGGCAGCACTTTCTCCATCCTTCTAGCTATGACTTTTGAGAGTATTTTAACATCATTATTCAAAAGTAAAATTGGTCTGTATGATGCACATTGTAATAAGTCCTTATTTTGTTTAGGAAAGACGGTGATTAATGCTTGGCGAAAAGTCTGAGGTAGAATTTGATTGTCTCTAGCTTCTGTAAATGTTGCTAATATGAGGGGAGCTAGCTGAGTGGAGAATTTCTTATAAAATTCTACAGGGTAGCCATCAGGGCCTTCTGCTTTCATGTCTTGAAGTGACTTTATAGCATCTAGTAATTCTGATAGAGCCAAAGGTTTATCCAGTTCCTCCGCACTAAAAGTATCTATTTGTGGTATCTGTAATGTATCCAGAAATGCATTAGTTTGGGTGTTGTCTTCTTTAAACTCAATAGAATATAAGGATGTATAGTAGTCTCTAAATGTGTACATTATTTTTTTATGGTCAATGATTTCATCTCCGTTCGTGTTGGTAATTACTGGGATTGCATTGAGAACTTCTTGCTTATGGATTTGTGGAGCTAAAAGCACTTTTATTAAAAATGTTGAATGCTGCACATTTTTCCCCACAGACACATACTGAAATATACTATCAACAACTATACTGAGTCATGATGCAAGAATAATGCACACCAAGCGGTAGTAAGCATGGGAGTAGGGTGCAGTTCTCAGACATGGCCTAGTGTATTGTCTGTCTACAGTCTGATTAGTCAGTCCTCTGAGTGGTATCATGCCGAGTTTATTAAGTGCATATTTCTCTTGCACAGTGGCTTTTTTTGTTCTCCAAGCCACCACAGCAAATTTTCAATTGACAATAATCAAAATATTTTTCGACATTCACAGACTTCTTCATAAAGAGTTTATTACCCATGGGCAGACAATTTAATATTCAGTGTTAATCAGTGACATTACACAGAAGTTAGACAGCAGGGAAAGCCTTTGAAAAGACTGGATACTTTTAAATATATAGGATCAGTGATAGCCCATGATGGAGAATCAGATGCAGGGATAACCCATAGAGTGCAGTGTGGATGGAACAATTTGAAGGAGGTAGCAGGAGCATTGTGTGGTCAAAGAATTAAGGCAAAGGTTAAAGGTGAGGTTTTAAAACGGTGGTGAGACCAGCAATGGTGTACGTAGCTGAGACATGGGGGCAGTAAAGGGAGTGCAGGAGAAGAAATTAGATGTGGCAGAAATGAGAATGTTGAGATGGATGTGTGGAATTACAAAAAAGGATAGAATAAGAAACAAGACAATCAGAGGAACAACAAAAGTGGATGGGATAGCTAAGAAAGTGGTGTGGACATGTGATGAGGAGAGACAATGAAGATGTGGGCTGTGGCAGTAGGGGCACTAGCGCTCCCTTGAACCCTTAGGTACCACGCTAGACACCAGGTAAAAGTCCAAGACTCTTTATTCTTCTTTTTCACAGTGCACCAAGCACCCTCCACACTACTCATAAATTCAACCCACACAACAATACTCTTCTCTCCTCCTCGCCCAGACACTTCGCCCTCCTACCTCCCAGCTCAGCTCAGTGTCTGGACTGGCCCATCGTCCTTTTATACACCCTGACCCAGAGGTGTTCCTGCCCAATCAGACCACAGTACCTTATTCCTTCCGGGTCAGGGTAAACAGTCCTTTCCTTCACCCCGGGAGCACGTCGTTCCTTTCTGTCACGTGACCGTGACGTACTCCCGGGTTATAGGGCACACAAGAGCCCACGAACCCCCCTACAGCGACTCCCGGTGGCCCCGAAGGTATCCAGCAGGGCTGTGTATAAATACTACATAGTCCATGAGGCCCTGCTGGAACTCGGGGCACGATCCTGCTGTCGGGAGTGCTCCTCCTGGCAGCCTGGGGGTGAGGGCCGGAGCATGAAGCCGGCAGTCCTCCAAAGGGCAAAAGAGTGATGGGAATAGAAGCACAGGGGAAAAGAAAGTGATGGAGGACAAAGAAGAGGTGGATGGAAAAAGTAAAGGAAGATTTGAAGGAAAAGGGCTTGACTGGTGAGAGGGTGCAGGACTGAGCTCTCTGAAGAAGGTTGATCAAGCATGTTGACTCCATGTAGAAGTGGAAGAAGAAGATGACAACTGAGGCTTCTATGGGAACGCATTAGAAAAAACACCTTAAGAAGAATCACACCCAAAACTGGATTTTGCACCTGCATACACCACGTTGGTGTATTTTTTTTTTTTATCAAAAACAATGTGGTTGTTGTGTCACACCCCTCATATTTACCGGATCTCACTCCCTGTGACTTTTTTGTTCTCAAAATTTAAATTGACACTAAAGGGAAGGAGATTTGCTACTGTGGAAAAAGTTCAAGAGAAACAAAATGCAGGAGGCTCTAGACCTGGTAACAAACAAGCAGTACAAGAAATGTTTTCAGGAATGGGAGATGAGCTTTGTCAAACACATGCACATGGGAGGCAGCTGAAGGACCTGAATGAGGGTAATTTCATGCCACACCAGGGGGAGGTGGAGTGTCCCAACCCTTTCTCTCTTTCCAATGCAGAACAATTATGGGAAATCGCACCTGTTCCTCTGCCTTAAAACAGCCATCTTTGCCTCATCTAATCAGTTCTGTTTTGGACTCGAATCTGTACACATACAGTTGTGCTTGAAAGTTTGTGAACCCTTTAGATTTTCTATATTTCTGCATAAATATGACCTAAAACATCATCAGATTTTCACTCAAGTCCTAAAAGTAGATAAAGAGAAACCAGTTAAACAAATAAGACAAAAATATTACACTTGGTCATTTATTTATTGAGAAAAATGATCGAATATTACATATTTGTGAGTGGCAAAAGTATGTGAACCTTTGATTTCAGTATCTGGTGTGACCCCCCTTTGCAGCAATAACTGCAACTAAATAACCGGTAACATTTGATCATTCCTGCACACCAGCTTGGAGGAATTTTAGCCCATTCCTCCGTACAGAACAGCTTCAACTCTGGGATGTTGGTAGGTTTCCTCACATTAACTGCTCGCTTCAGGTCCTTCCACAACATTTCGATTGGATTAAAGTCAGGACTTTGACTTGGCCATTCCAAAACATTAACTTTATTCTTCTTTAACCATTCTTTGGTAGAACGACTTGTGTGCTTAGGGTCGTTGTCTTGCTGCATGACCCACCTTCTCTTGAGATTCAGTTCATGGACAGATGTTCTGACATTTTCCTTTAGAATTCTCTGATATAATTCAGAATTCATTGTTCCATCAATGAAGGCAAGCTGTCCTGGCCCAGATGCAGCAAAACAGGCACAAACCATGATACTACCGCCAGTGGCGTAGCTAGGGGCGGGCGGAGGGGGAGGTCCGCCCCAGGCGGCACATTTTTGGGGGCGGCATTATTGGCCAAAAGTCTCAGTACAATTACTACAATAAAGTATCTATCTATCTATCTATCTATCTACTTACTAACTGTGTAAATCTCTTGTGTCAAAGAGTAGATTCTTTGTTTTTTATCTCACAACCAACATTTGACTTTGGCTTAACAGTACCCTCTGGAGACCACAACTGGCATATATAGTATCTGATTGATAGGAACCGGACATACTTACTTAACTGCCCAGTAAAACAGTCTCTTTCTTGCATCTATACCTTTATGTGACAAACTTTCAATGGAGTGCCAGTCCTTTGTGTGTGTGTGTATACAATACCCTCATACCAGTAAAATGTAGCTTCCTCTCAACCTAATGTGTTCAACTGCAAGATGTGGAAGAAAACTGGAATACTGGGAAAAAACTCGTACAAACAAAGGATGAACATCCAAACTCTAAGGCTAGCCACAGAACTATATTCACACTCGATATATAATTTGTAATTTTTATGATGTGTTTGTGAGATGGATGTGAGCAACACTGGAGCACCACAGGTGAACCCGGGAGCACTTACAGTGACATGATGTGGCCAGATTGAAGTACTTCTGGGTAATAAGAAAGCTAGGGAGGTCCTCCCTCGGCAGTGCCCTCGATTGTCTCCCCAGGGATTCCTACACGGCTGCACTTCTGAACTCCAACTCCCATGCAGCCCTGCGGGTGCCTAGCCTGGGACTCTATATGAGGGACACTGCTACCTAGTATAATGGGAGATGAATTGCTCCTTTCTGTCTTCTCTTGTTGGTTCCAGTAGCCTTCTGGCATTCTAATCAGGAGGGGAATCAGAAGGTGTCCCAGCCAGGTATTGCCCCCATTTATTCCATCCCAGCCAGGTAAGGAATTCACCTCCGCCCTGGGTGGGACGCCCATCCGTCCGCTGGGGCATCTAAACTGTTTATCTATCTAGTTGTTCTTTACTTCACATAAAACATTTTACGGCAAACAGCTTCGACATCCAAAGATAACCTTAGAAACTCAAGGTCACCTAGTGAGACGTGTTAGGATGATGCAAATGGACACAGCTTCTCTGAAATCAGACTATAGGTTTGTTTTTTTGTTTTAGCGCCATTTTCTGTCTGAGTCAGTCGAGACTGGTAAATAAAACTTAAAGGTTCACAGTTTGCAACTCTCTTGAGATTTTAACCTTTTACACTCAGATACTCAACTGTTGTTCACTTAAGCGCAAAATGCATGGTAACATCTGTTAAAGTTCATCACGATTACATAAAGTACAAGGATGCTGACTAAATGAAGTGAAAGGGAAGAAAAGAACAGAGTCAATTACATTTTAAATTAGCCCACTTCTTGGAAACAAAAAGGTTACTTCATATCTTATGCGTTGCATTAAGAAGGACCATGTGTGCCGTTATCAGCAATGAAACGAATCATATAGAAGAATAAAAGAAGTTTATTTAACAGAGTAATTTGCATCATAAATTTCTTTGCACAACCTACGCCTTTTTAAAGCTGCTTAAATTCTAGTTAACAATAACCACAATAAAAGAATTTAAAAAAAAAATCTGCATAACAGATAATAAAGTCAGTAAACATGAAGAGTTGACATGACAAAAAAAAATCATTGGGAGGAAACATTAATAATTAAACTTTCTCAGTTTTTTTTTTTTTTTTTTAAGTACTTGTACACTGAGATCAAAAGATTGTTATCTCTTGTATATAATTTATTAAGCTTAAACTCGCATCATAATCAAAATCACACTCGGTGAGAGATTACCAAAAATGTAAATACTTAAAACCAAAGTCAACACTAAACGGCCCATCTCTATGCCCAGAGAACAAAACACATTCTAAAAAAATCCCTCCTGTTCACTAAGACATCAAATGACAACAAAACATACAGGAGGCCACTTTAAAATAAGCATTTGTCAGAACCTGAAAAGGGTTTGCATAGCACCTCATATGGAAAATTGCATCTCAAAAACCGTAGCCTTTTCTGTCACTGTGCTAAAGTTGAAATCTGTCAGCCGGTTTTATTTCTAACTGTGAGGCCCCTCTGACATAGCAGCAGACTCCCCACATCTCAGTCTCCACCTTATTTGTACCTTTGGTTTCACTCACCCCCTTAACCTCTCAGCATCCCGTTCCCTGAGAGATGACAGCAGGGGGATGTGATGTGAACTTGGGACCTTTGGTCTACACGGCAGTCTGCTTTACGTAGCTCTGCTCCAAAGGAGTTCTCCTATTGGTCAACTGGACAAACTCTGGCTTACTGACTAGGAGACCCACCTCGTGGACACCCCACCCATGTGAGGATATAAAATGGAGAAAAGACGCATGATGAAAGTTTGCACGCTTTTGACACTTAGTCAAAGAAGCCTGAAATACGGGATTATCAAAACCTGGGGCAGAACAAAGGAGTACCTCTGCCTTAAAATATGGAGACAATTTAGGAAACACTTTTAAGAGAGCATAATCAGATTGATAGCAAGTTGATGACAGAGATGGAGGGGAATTGCACAAAGAAGAGTCGGAACAAGATTTCCATTCCAAAGCTAATCAACAAGTTGCAGCTGTATTACACTTAGTTACAAAGCATGAGTATTTGCTGCTCAGTAGTAAAACTAGTAGGCATGCATTGCCAAGTCACCCTCTGTTTTAATTTTTAGCATTCTAAATGAACAAAATGACATGATATACATATATACACACACACGCATACATATTTTATATTATCCCATATACATGTTTGGAGACAACCTCAGGGCTTGTTTAAAGATGATTACACTCCAAACCAGTGGGTGGCACTGTTGCATAAAACTTTTTCTCCTTCTCCCTTTGCAGATTGACAGTCCTTCTACCTCTGATGCCACTTCCTGTTTCCATCAACCTGAGCCCACACCTTATGGGTTTCAACCTTGAACGCCAGCCTCAACACCATCTTTGGACAGTCTGAAGAATACTACCATCTGAATAAGACATCATCACTTTTGTTTTCTTCTATAGCAATTCAACTTCAATCATCTTCAGTATGCATGGTTCAACTAGGTGCCCCAATCCGGTGTGATATGTCCTTTGTTTACTTACTACTTATTTATACAGATACATAGTGTATTTATGCCTTTTGTTCTCTTCCCACTAGAGGATGGAAGGTTGAAAGCCACTCCATTGCTGACATCACTTCCGTTTCAATCTGGTCACATGGGGCCTCATGTATAACGCCGTGCGTGGAATTCGCACTATAACATGACGTAAGTACAAAAGCCGAAATGTGCTTATGCACAGAAAATTCCAGACGCAGGAATCTGTGCATAATCCAACTTCTGCGTTCTTCCGCTCCATAAATCCCGATCAGCGTGAAAACAAATGCACGTGCACGTGCCTTCTGTCCCGCCCAAACTCCTCCCAGAATTACGCCTCTTTGAATACGCAAATCAATATAAATCGCCCTTAAGCTCAGCCTTCTGTGAAAAGACAATGGGAAAAGCAAGGGGGAAAATATAAGAATTTCAGCGAATACCAAGTGGAGGCAAAGGAAAAACTTACTATTTGTTTATTTAAAGCGTGGTATAATCAACAAAAGGAAGTTGATCGAGTGATATAGCGTGTTGGAGAAACTCACGTTCACAAAGTCGCACAGTGCCGGAAATAAAAAAAGAAGTTGTCAGATATCAAAGTCGCCGTGAAAAGGCAAGTCGTAGCCCACCATCTGAGTGTCATATGACAGCTTATTAGGGTACAGAGAAAAAAAAGGCACACAGTGGGGAAAAAGCACGAAATGTCAACTTCAATCTCGAAATTTCCACTTTAATCACGTAGTTTATTTTGTCATCTTAAAATCATTTAATTAACCAGTTTCTCAAATCACATCGTAATTAAAGTAGCACGTTAAATGCTTTGTTTTATATGTGATCTTCTAAGTGCTCTATGTGTGTGAATCACTACTTGCTTCTCAAACCGGCTCTCTTCCTCCGACTGGACACAGAATCCATTACATTCGTGATATTACAGCTCTCTGAATAACTAAAATACTGAGATGTATACGTGATATCATTTTCATGATGATAGGAGTTAAAGCACGTTATTAAACATGGGTTTCACGGCGCAGTGATTGTGCGCAACCTTCGATGAAATTATTTATTGCAGCAGTATTCATGGGTGGCTCTAGGCTTGCGGTGGCCCTGGGCAGAGAAAGAATCGGTGGCCCCTTCGCCCAGCAATGTCAATATGGTATCTTATGCATGGTGGATGGCCACGTCCGTTGCAGACACTGCATAGCCGCCTCGTGCTCATGACACAAGTGTTTAACTTTTGTCGAAATTTGCCGCTGTGTTTTTAGCTGTGTCGCTATTTTCTCTTTCTGTTTTATATTCAATATATATATTGGCGTGGCCGTCCCTGCAGTCCTTGCTTTTCTTTCTCCAAGTAACCGATCACCACACAATCAGCTCTGTAATAAACGTTAAGCCATCTGTAAGCTTAGAGCGCCGATTCAAAACGTTTAAGGAACATTGAAATATCTTCATAGTATATGTTTAATTACTCTATCCTTCATGCCAGTCCCAGTGAAGAATATAGATTATTTAAATGAAGTTAAAGTTTTATCTGTATAATATAATAAACATATTTTGCTGCATTTCAACTTAAAAATGATATCGTCATCATATGTAAATACGCGCTATATAAAGTGGCTCAGGTTGTGCAATATTATAACTGTAGTGCAAGTTTACAGTGAGGTAATTCTACTTATAAGTACAGATAGTTCTACAAGGAGCAATTGATTGAGTGTGTTTATAGTTCTTGAGATGAAACTGTTTCTGAACCACGAGGTCCGTACAGGAAAGGCTTTGAAACGTTTTGCCGTGGCTGAGACAGCGGTGCTTGATACTGTATACCGATAATTCTCTTTCCGATCAGCTGCTGCTGTGATTCACACTCTGATACAGTGATATAAATACTTTGAGTGGTGCAGTGAGAGTAATATGGAAAAAGATGATCCGCTGTGGCAAACCCTAACGGGAGCAGCTGAAAGAAGAAGAAGAAGGTGCAGTGAGAGTAACAACGCTAAAGCAGTTATGGTATCTGGAATACTATGGCTATTCCCTGGACCATTATATTGTTACAGGTTAATTACAATCAGATGCATTACACTAATATAAAATTTGCAATTAGTTTCAGTGTATTTATAAAGCCACATCAGGAAAATAAAGAGTAACCACACAGAAACAGTAGCACTGCTTTGACGCTGGGTGCCGCCAGTCTACAAAACCAAGCGGAGAACTTGCGTACGACAGGGTATGAGGTACCGTGGAAAAGTGCGTGGCTTTACGCCAAGTGTAGGTTTTATACATTGCGATTTGAATGTGGAAAAGATCTTACGCAAAATTTCTGTGTGTACACACTGTTTATACATGAGGCCCTTGGATCCTTGTCTTCCTGCCACTTGAATTCATAACCTGGAAATCGGCCATCTTGTTTCCGTTTCTATTCAGAACTCTACTTTAAAAAGACTACTCCTCATTTACTGCATGTTTTATATACAGTATATATATTTCAATATTTTACATGCACATATACACACACACACACACACACAGACAGATTCATACACTACCGATCTAAAGCTGTAGAACACCTCAGTTTTTTCAGAATATTATTAGAATGGGCCTTCTTCAGAGAACAACTAACAGGTTACAACCTACAGATGTTCTGCAGCAATTAAAGAAAACAAAACCTTGCAAATTGAAGCAGTTTATACAGGTGTCCCAACTCCCGTTGATTACTTAAAAAACCTCTGTCTTAAAGCGGAACTGGAACAGACTGTGTTATTACACCCTCTGAAGTACTAACTGGACAATATTCTAGTGATAATGGCAAGGAAACAGCAAATAACAAATTAAATAAGACAGGGCATTATTACCCTTAGAAGTGCAGGCCTCTCATTTAAAGAAATTGCATAAAAAGATCAAAGTGTCAGTGAGTCCAGTGGTGTCCTCCACCATCCAAAGCAAATTGGAAACTGGAAGAAACTCTGATAGGAAGAGATCTAGCAAACCCAAAGTCACAACCCAATCAGAAGACAAGTTTCTGAGGGCTCAGCTAAATCCAAAAATGTCTGATAACTTCGCCTTAATCTTCAAAACCCACTGAAGTCAGTGGGGAAAGAGGAACTGAACTCATTTTACAAGGCTTATAATGTTACGTGTCTCTGAGGGCTAGGGACGTGTCAGACAATTATGTTCGGCTGATTATTGAGGCCAAATATGTGATCTGGGCTGTGAGGCAGCAGTCTTGACCATTGTGCCACAGTGCCTCTAACAACAAAAGATGCAAACAGAACGATAACCATAAAATAGTACAACAAATAGGTAGAAATTAGCAATAAGTAAAACACACACACACACATATATATATATATATTTACATATACAGTATATAAAGTATACATATACATATATACATATACACACATATATATACAAATACACTATATACATATTGTGGAATCCGGCCGGGACGCCCAGGAGGACCGGAGGAGGGCTTTCACCTCCTCCAGACCGCGAGGGGGCGACAGCCCTGGTTACGTTGGGAGCCACGGGTAAAGGGCTTGGAAGCCCAGCCCTGTAGGGACCTGTGGCCACCGCCAGGCGGCGCCCCGGTGCCT
>JANRMT010062827.1:37351226-37381508 GCA_026402145.1 Polypterus bichir lapradei | reverse complement strand
TGGCCCCATCTTCACGAAATTTGGTAGGCGGCTTCCCTGCGCTAACCGAAACCAATGTACATACTTATTTTGGTGGTATGACGCCACTGTCAGCCGCCATATTGAACTTTCCAACGTCACTAATTCTCCAACTTCCCGTGTAGGTAAAAGGCTGAAATTTGGCAGGCTCATTCCTTACAGCTTACTTACAAAAGTTAAGCAGGTTTCATTTCATAATTCTACGCGTAACGGTCATAACGGTCAACAATGTCTGCCATGTTGAACTCTCTTATTCATAGGTAGAAGGCTGAAATTTGGTACTTATTTCGGTGATATGATGCCACTGTCGGCTGCCATATTGAACTTTTCAATGGTCTTTGTTACTTATAGGCCCATCTTTAAGATATTTGGTACGCGGGTTCCCAACGCTAACTGAATCCTACTTACGTACATATATACGTCCATAGCCTGCAGCTCGGTCACCGTGTGAGGCGGCGTTGGGTCCCCCATCCCAACGCCTCCCACGTTGTTGGCTGCCTGCCTATATAAGGCCGTCTGTCGCTCCAGTCTCTACATTCCCTTCCTTGCTTCACCACGGTATTCACGTCTCCCTGCTGATAACTACAGCCTTTTTATTTAATCCACGGCTTCTCCGCTGTTTTATTGTTCATTTATTACGATTATATTTATTGTATAGGTATTTTAGACTTACTTTACATTGTTTAGGTACCCATTTCCTTTATCATTCCAACTGTACCCCCATTAACATGTCTATCGAGGTAATCACCATTGATCAAAGAACTGTCACTTACCAAGTGGTTTCCATGCCCGGAGATGGCACCTGCCTTTTCCATTCTCTTTGTTACATTTTGCACAGCCATATCAGGCTCACTATTGATATCCGGAGGAACATTGTGTCTTATGTATTGAATGACTGGGACAGGCTCAAGGTGTGGACTGATGACAGTACAGGAGATAATTATACTACACAGGAGCACTAGAAGAGTGAAATGCTTAAGTGTACCGAAATGGCCAAATATTTTTCACCTTTGGACAACCGCCAATGCCTCTTAAACATCTTAGCTTCACAGGTGACGATTTCAGTAGTGGACACTTTGATGTTTAGAAATGTTTAAACTCTCAAAAGCTGGATGTGAAGTTATCAATGAAACTGGTTGTATACTTACAACGCTTGACAGATGCCGAATGTCTCTTCAACACAAGTCCTACAAATACTGTCGTAACTGAAACAAACCATGAAACTCAAACCGATTATGACAGCAGCAATCCAAGCTATGAGATTTGAAACAAGATTACTGTTCACATGGCCAACTGTACGTTACATGCTCAAGAGTAAGCTCAGCGCACAGCTACAGCTTGGTCATATTGCAACTGGAGGGCCGAACTGACAACGTGGCATACAAAGACATCTTTAACAAATAATTATTGGTATATTTTCCCTCAGTTTAAAAAGGTTTAATTTTCTTCTTAATAAAAATTTTAAGGCAGTACTTCACCGCTGCGAAGCGCGGGTATTTTGCTAGTATATATATATATATATATATATACACATATACATATTGTAAAAGGCGCTTTATAGCGCCCGACCCGGCACAGACCACGCAGAGGCACGTGTACAAAGTCACACAGGCTTTATTGTTTCTTCAGCCGTGGGCACACGCCTTCCCCGTGTCCCACAAGCCCAACACAGTCCAAAGCACAAAACACACAAACCAATTGCTTCCTGGCACCACCACTCCTCCCAGGCAACCTCGTCCTCTTCCTCCCGATTCTGGCCCTGATTGCTGGGAGGCACGCCCTTTTATACCCCACCCGGAAGTGTTCCAGGTGCCTGACCAGCTGGTCTTAATTGCACCTCCGGGTGGGGCTGATAAACTGTCCAGCGTGGTGGCTGGTCGTCCGCAGCACCCCCTAGCGGCCACCCCATCACCCAACCGGGCTGCTGTGGTGGACTCCATGTCCCATGGAGCCACGGGGGAGATTGAGGAGGGATCCACGGCCAGGGAGTCTGCCCCCAAGCGCCCCGGGGAAGGTACTGCAATGTCCATGATGGCTTCCCCGGGACGTATGCAGCAGAGGCGTCCTGGCCGGGCATGGGACCCAGCTGTCCGTCACAATATATATATATACATACATATATATTGTCACAAAAACGAGACATGAACAGATAAAGGTTTGGGGCAGCCACCCGTATAATATGGTATCCCGGCTGCAAAAGTCATTTTTTTATCAAATAACCAGCACTGAAGTGCATACAACTGAGTCCAGAACAAGACTGAGGGAAAAGGGAAAAAGGGCAGGCTTTTAAAGGGGAAGACAGGAAGTGAGGTCATAAGAATCAGGCACGTGTTCATCAATCATTGGATCAAGCCCGGACGTGACATCAGAGGGGCCAGAGCTGGTAAGGTCTATTTCCATTGGCTCGGTGCCGGAAGTGATGTCAGGAGAGCCAGGTGGAATCTCCCGGGAATGGTCTACAGGAAAGGGAGAAAAAGAGTCAGTGCACTCTGCCACATCCCGGCATGCCTCAGAACTGCCTTCACTCAAGCCCTTTAGCTGCCTCCCATGCGCACGTGTGTGACAAGATACCTATATACAGTACATGTATATATATATATATATATATATATATATATTTGCAGCTGGAGATCCACAAAGGGAGAAAATGAATCACGTATCATAAAGTAGTTTTTATTCCTGAGCTTTCAACCCCTACCAGGGGTCTTCATCAGAGGATAATGCTTAGACTTGCAAGAATCAAAGGCAATATATAGCAATAAATTACGTGGAAAGGGACGTGGGGAGGGGTGGCTAAGTCCGTGTGGTCGGGTGGGTTATTGGGTGTAAAGTCTTGTTTATTATGAATAAGTTCTTCTTAAGTTTGCATATGCTGGATTTATGTCTGTTGATGGTGTTCTCATTTGATAACCAGGATTCAGCCAGCTCTCTGGCACTTTTAGTAGCATATATATATAAACTGCTCAAAAAAATTAAGCACATATGAAAGGGTCTGGAAAAGCCATGGAGAACGTTATGCTGCCTGTAACATCATTCAGCATAACCGGTTTGCTGGTGTGTCAATGATGGTCTGGGGAGGCTTATCCATGGAGGGATGCACAGACCTCTACATGCTAGACAACGGCACCTTGACTGCCATTAGGTATCAGGATGAAATCCTTGGACTCATTGTCAGATCTTATTCCGGTGCAGTGGGTCCTGGGTTCCTCCTGGTGAAAATAACAATGCCCAGCCTCATGTGGTATTCAGAGTATTCAGGCAATTCCTGGAGGATGAAGGAATTGATACCATTGACTGGCCCCCACACTCATCTGACCTAAATTCAATAGAACACCTCTGGGAAATTACATTTCTGTCCATCCGACGACGCCAGGTTGCACCTCAGACTGTCCAGGAGCTCAATGATGCCCTGGTCCAGATCTGGGAGGAGATTCCTCAGGACACCATCTGTCGTCTCATTAGGAGCATGCCCCCAACCCCCCTCCCATACAAACTAGCGAATTCAATTTGGAGTTCCTGCAATTCAATTTTGGCACAATGGACTAGCCTGCCACATCATTTTTTCACTTTGATTTTCGGGGTGTCTTTGAATTCAGTCCTGTGGCATCCTTTCATTCCTAACACATTTCCCAGTCCATATCAGTAGAGATATCCAGCAGGTTTTTTTTCCCATTGAGATCTGACGTGTTTTCAAAGTGTTCCTTTAATTTATTTGAGCAGTTTATATAAAATTATATAAATATATATTAGTGCAACAAAGCTGAGGCTCATTCCATTGATTGAAGTCTCAGCACTGGATATTTTTTCTGTTTCCAATCTCTATTCAGATGCTTTGTACATTTTTCTTCCATGAGGAATATGGAAATGTCTTGAAAATAGTATTAAATCATGTACTGTAAAGTTTGTTTTGTGATCACAGTTAAATGCATAATTAGCCACGTGGCGCTTCATGCCAGCACACAGTGTTATACTGTAAATCCAGTGGCAATACTCACAATATTCTCATTGTGGTCAGCTAATGTACCCTCAAATTAAAAAAACAGTTCAAGATTTTATCCATCCATCCATTATCCAACCCGCTATATCCTAACTACAGGGTCACAGGGGTCTGCTGGAGCCACTCCCAGCCAACACAGGGCATAAGGCAGGAAACAAACCCTGGGCAGGGCGCACATACACACACACACCCACACACCAAGGACAATTTAGAATCGCCAATGCACCTAACCTGCATGTCTTTGGAATGTGGGAGGAAACCGGAGTACCCGGAGGAAACCCACACAGACACGGAGAGAACATGCAAACTCCACACAGGGAGGACCCGGGAAGCGAACCCGGGTCCCCTAACTGCGAGGCAGCAGCGCTACCCACTGTGCCACCCAAGTCTTTATTTATTTATTTATTTATTTTACATGCATGTGGGGCGGAAGGCTGGCATACTAATCAGGTAATAACATTGAAGCCCGCAGCATCTTCGCAACGATCTAACAGTATTCAAACATGTGCATGGCTGCTACAGCTCTGTGATGTCATTATTGCCTCACAAGGAATCATGGGATGCTGGGGCAAAAAAAAAAAAAAAATATTAACTTAAGTTGGTTTCTGGGTATTTCCAGGAAAATATTCATCAAACAAGGTCACTAGTGAAGACAGCATATTTACTGTGAAAAATGCCTTGGCGGATTTCAAAAATCAACATTAGTGATCAACTTTTGTAGCCTGTCCTGCTACACTTGTCCAAAACAGTACCAACCAAATAAAGATAAATATATTTTACCTATAATATACAGTGGTACAAGACTGAAAACATATACAGTATGTGAAACTACTCATCAATATTCAACATTTTCATGGCTTGAATGTTCTGGTTAGAATTGAGAGAAATAAAGAAAGGCCCTGAAAATGGGGCCTGCTGTTACACAGAGGATGCACATAATGATGGCCCATTCACATCAACTTCAACTCTGCTTATTTTAAAAAGAACTGTATATCATACAGCATGTTTAATTTTAATAATTATTATAAAGTAGCAAAATTAGGAAAAAAAAAAAGATTAATTTGTCCTTGTGTGGGCATACCGAAGGCCTCTAGATTGTTCAAGATTCGTTCTCAAGCAAAATAAAGCTAATAAGCCTTATGTGCAATTCATTTAATATTCATTGAGTATTCCCAGGAGTCTGCACCCATTTAATGTATTTTAAGCAGCAGCAGAATACAAAACATGATGTGGCATTTCATGCCTGCCTTTGATGGCTTTTTTATGACACTCTGTCTGTTTAACCGCAATAATTTAATAATAGCACAATGTTAATATTTTTCAGGAAACTGCATTCATACAGTATATAATAATTTATGACTGGGAGCCAGAGTGCAGATCGTAAGGGCAACCAGAGGACAAGGAGAAGGATGAGTATCTTTTATTTTTTTATTACTGCACGTATATTTTTAAACATTTTAGTACATATTTCATGAAGACCATTTGTTAAACAACGTCCCTGTAAAAAGTGTTAATCTGTGGTGAAGTGAATCCTTAGAAAAACAATTTTCATGTGAATATGGCAGTAGATTTGGCTATAAAAGTCCAAGAAATTGTTAAAGATCTTTCTAGAAAAAGGAAAAAAAAGTAATTTTTTTTTTGACAGGAGTCCCCATGGACCCCATGGACTATGATGTTTGCTGATGACATTGTGATCTGTAGCGATAGTAGGGAGCCGGTTGACGAGACCCTGGAGAGGTGGAGATATGCTCTAGAGAGGAGAGGAATGAAGGTCAGTAGGAACAAGACAGAATACATGTGTGTAAATGAGAGGGAGGTCAGTGGAATGGTGGGGATGCAAGGAGTAGAGTTGGCGAAGGTGGATGAGTTTATACTTGGGATCAACAGTACAGAGTAAGAGGTGAAAAAGACAGTGCAGGCAGGGTGGAATGGGTGGAGAAGAGTGTCAGGAGTAATTTGTGACAGACGGGTATCAACAAGATTGAAAGGGAAGATCTGCAGGATGGTAGTGAGACCAGCTATGTTATGTGGGTTGGAGACGGTGGCACTGACCAGAAAGCAGGAGACAGAGCTGGAGGTGGCAGAGTTAAAGATGCTAAGATTTGCACTGGGTGCAATCAGGATGGACAGGATTAGAAATGAGGACATTAGAGGGTCAGCTCAAGTTGGACGGTTGGGAGACAAAGTCAGAGAGGTAAGATTGCATTGGTTTGAACATGTGCAGAGGAGAGATGCTGGGTATATTGGGAGAAGGATGCTAAGGATAGAGCTGCCAGGTAAGAGGAAAAGAGGAAGGCCTAAGCGAAGGTTTATGGATGTGGTGAGAGAGGACATGCAGGTAATGGGTGTAACAGAACAAGATGCAGAGGACAGGAAGATATGGAAGAAGATGATCCGCTGTGGTGACCCCTAACAGGAGCAGCCGAAAGAAGAAGAAGATTAAGAAAAAAAGTCTTTTAATAGACCTTTGTTTTGTGCCACTAGTAGAAGCATGAATAAAAATTTAGAAAACCATACAAGCTCATATGCGTGATCTGGGGTTTTGCAGTTTATGAGATCATAAAAAATAACTGAAGTTAATAATTCTAGAACTGTATATGTAAATGTTTATGTGAAACAAAAAAAAATTAAGATAAAATGTTTACAGATTGTCATGGTTGGTCGGGACGCCTCTGCCTTGGAAGGACCGGGTGAGCAAGTGTGGACAGAGCATTACCTCCCCCGGAACAGCCTCCCTGGATGGCAGCAATACTGCAGGGCTTCATGGGAATTGGAGTTTGTTACAGCCCTGTTGGGATCAGGGGGTGCCGCCAGGATGTGCTGCAACTGTCCCTGAGCCTGTGTGGGCGTTTCTTCCGCCAAACCCGGACGTGCTGCCGGAAGTGGGTCAACGAGCACCTGAAGCACTTCCGGGTGACCTATATAAGGGACCAGCAGACACTACTCCAGGAGCCAGAGTCGGGAGGAGAGGGACTAAGCTTGACGGAGAGGAGTGAAGGAGATAAAGAGAAAAAGTATTGTGGAGATTATGCTATTGTGCTTTGGGACTGTGTTGTGTCTGTGGGAACGGGGAAGGCGTTTGAATGAATTTGAATAAATGCTGAAAGCCTACACTTCAATCACATAAGGACTTCTTCATTTCAAAACCATTTTGGTGGTGTATAGAGCCAACATTATGAAAGTTGTGTTACTGTCCAAATACTTGTGGACCTAACTGTATACAAGTGGAAAGCATTCAGTTCTCTGCAATGAAGCAAAGTGTGAAGATTCCCTGGTGCATAAAGACCCAAATCAAAATGCATGTGCATGAGTTCTGAAGTGGAATGGCCTGCAGTCTATTCCAGTAATACGTATTTGTGTCTCTTGCCATTATGTTAGGGCCAGAACATCGCATATTTCCTTTTTTGTTTTATGTTGAGATCAAGGCTTAGTTAAAAGAATTATTGTAGAAAATATTTACAAAGGACCAAAGGACAGCATCAAATGACTAATATTTTAGTCATGGCAAACTTCCAGTAGGTGTTAATTTCCACTTGTCTATGGAAGCATTCCAGCAGAGGCAAGACAACCAATGCAGAATATTTTTGCCATCATGACTAGCTAGGATTTACATAATCATACACAACAATAATTTATTTCAGGCAGGTGGGAGGCATAGGGCAACACTGGGCGTGAGGCTGGATACAACCCTTGACAGTCCATCATAAGGCACACTTTGTACATAATCACACTCATTCTGCCAAGAAAGTTAACACAAAATGGGTGATTTCTGGATTAAAACAAAGATGAAACCACATCACAAATCTTACAGTGCATCCGGAAAGTATTCACAGCGCATCACTTTTTCCACATTTTGTTATGTTACAGTCTTATTCCAAAATGGATTAAATTCGTTTTTTTTCCTCAGAATTCTACACACAACACCCCATAATGACAACGTGAAAAAAGTTTACTTGAGGTTTTTGCAAATTTATTAAAAATAAAAAAACTGAGAAATCACATGTACATAAGTATTCACAGCCTTTGCTCAATACTTTGTCGATGCTCCTTTGGCAGCAATTACAGCCTCAAGTCTTTTGGAATATGATGCCACAAGCTTGGCACACCTATCCTTGGCCAGTTTCGCCCATTCCTCTTTGCAGCACCTCTCAAGCTCCATCAGGTTGGATGGGAAGTGTCGGTGCACAGCCATTTTAAGATCTCTTCAGAGATGTTCAATCAGATTCAAGTCTGGGCTCTGGCTGGGCCACTCAAGGACATTCACAGAGTTGTCCTGAAGCCACTCCTTTGATATCTTGGCTGTGTGCTTAGGGTTGTTGTCCTAATGAAAGATGAACCGTCGCCCCAGTCTGAGGTCAAGAGCTCTCTGGAGCAGGTTTTCATCCAGGATGTCTCTGTACATTGCTTCAGTCATCTTTCCCTTTATCCTGACTAGTCTCCCAGTTCCTGCCACTGAAAAACATCCCCACAGCATGCTTCACTGTAGGGATGGTATTGGCCTGGTGATGAGCGGTGCTTGATTTCCTCCAAACGTGACGCCTGGCATTCGCACAAAAGAGTTCAATCTTTGTCTCATCAGACCAGAGAATTTTGTTTCTCATGGTCTGAGACTCCTTCAGGTGCCTTTTGGCAAACTCCAGACAGGCTGCCATGTGCCTTTTACTAAGGAGTGGCTTCCGTCTGGCCACTCTACCATACAGGCCCGATTGGTGGATTGCTGCAGAGATGGTTGTCCTTCTGGAAGGTTCTCCTCTCTCCACAGAGGACCTCTGGAGCTCTGACAGAGTGACCATCAGGTTCTTGGTCACCTCCATGACTAAGGCCCTTCTCCCTCGATCGCTCTGTTTAGATGGCCGGCCAGCTCTAGGAAGAGTCCTGGTGGTTTCGAACTTCTTCCACTTACGGATGATGGAGGCCACTGTGCTCATTGGGACCTTCAAAGCAGCAGAAATTTTTCTGTAACCTTTCCCAGATTTGTGCCTTGAGACAATCCTGTCTCGGAGGTCTACAGACAATTCCTTTGACTTCACTTTACTTAAGCTGAAAAAGGTTCTTTACCTTCAGTCTCTCTTCATAGCTCAAACATCTTAGTCCCAAAATCAGCCTAGTAGGACTTTCTCCAGTGTTGCTGTGTCTTTTTTGAAATATGGAGACCAAAACTGTACACATGACTTCAAGTGAGGGCATACTAGTGTGTTACACAACTTCAGCATTACATTCCTTGACTTGTTCTCCACACATCATCAAATGTAACCAAGTATTCAATTAGCCTTCCTAATCTCTGTCTAAAGGTAATAATGAAAAGTCTGCTATGACATCTAGGTTCTTCTACTAAGGTGTACTTTCAAGTCCCAGACCTCCCATTGCACATCCAAATCTAACATTTTTACTTCCAATGGATAATACCTTATATATGCTTACATTGAGTTTCTTCTTCCAAAAATCTGTCCAAGTCCCCTATTACAGTTAAGCTGATACCACATTATCTGCCTGTCCACTTAGTTTGGTATCATCTTCAAACTTAACCAGCTTATGAATTATACTAGCTGTACTACTCATCTAAGACGGTTGGAAATCTAAGTACTCAATGTTGTCCTCAGTGTTAATGTTTACAGTGCATTATCTATTCGAATGTACTTTGTAACACATGTAGGAATAAAATACATTGCTTTTGTCATTCCAGCAGATGGCTCATTACAAACATTAATAAAATTCACTACTAAAAATCAAGTCTAGGTAGACAGCTGCTTGTAAGTGAATGGACGCTTGGTGGCACCATTGCCCACATTTTCCCCAACAGATTTAATTGTCTTCTTCTTTTCTAACCATGCCTCCAAAGCACCACAGCCACAATAAACACAATATATAATCACAATAATCTCTCCTCCATACCTCCCAGCAAGCTCTGTCACACCCCTCCCAACTCCAGCTAGCTTGCTGGGTGGGTCTCCACCAGTCCTTTATATAGTCCTTGACCCAGAAGTTCTTCTGTTCTTCCTTCCACGTGACTTGCCAGCACTTCCGGGTTAGCTGGAGAATTTAGGTTTTAATCAGCCTGGAAGTACTTCGGGGCTTCCGTTGTCATACTCCATTAGTCCAGGCTAGGTGAGAATTTGTTCTCCCACCAACTTCCCACAGCATCCCCTGGCAGCACCCACGGTACCCAGCAGGACTGTGCTGTTGAACTCCAAGTCCCATAGTGCTCTGTGGTCATCTGGGGCAGTCCAGGGAAGATGCCATCTATCGTCTTGGGGGAGGCAGTGTCCTTGATAAGCTGCCTTCCCCCATCCTTCCATTACTGGGTCGTCCCGGCCGGGATAAACTGCCAGCCGTCCCTTACATACTTCACATGCATTTTTGGTTGTTTGTGTGTGGCTGGAGATAAATCAATGTTTTTAAACAAAACTAACATTAAAAGGTAGAATTGTGAACACAGCAGTTTAAAGAGATGGCAGCATGGTGGTGCAGTGGTAGTGCAGCTGCCTATCAGTAAGCAGACTAGTATTTGTCTTCTGGGTCCTGCCTGCATGGAGTTTGCATGTTCTCCCCATTTCTGCATGGGCATCCTCCCAAAGTGAAAAGACATGCAAGTTAGATGGATTGGTGACACTAAATTAGCCTTAGTGTGACTGTGTGTTTGTTTGTTTGTCCTGTGATGGACTGGCTCCCTGTCCAGGGTTTGTTCTTGCCCTGCTGCCTATGCTAGCTCAGAGAGGCTCCAGTGCCCGCTGCAACTATGTCCAGGACTAAGCGGGTTAGAAAATGACTGACTTTAAAGAGTCCATGAGGACAGCACTATGGCTTCAGCTTACGCTCAATCAGAATATTTGTTTTCCACTCAGGAATTTGCTGTGCTTTACTAGTGCTCTGAAAAAATAACAACACCAAGCTACATTGGTACTGTATCATTCTGGCTTATGCCATGTTTGAATCAGAATGGTATATTTTGTGGAAGCCTTTTTTTTTTAACCTCATGGAATCTGATATTTAAATCAGAGCTGAGATCCACACAAGTACAGGTCACTAAGCCAAGGGAAGTGACAACAATTTATTATCATTTAAGGAAATGTGTTGGCAGTAGATATAAATAAATATAAAGCAAATGACACAGATAGGAGAGAATAAGCCAAGAGGCAAGAAATGGCATCCTTTGTTAAAATCAGAACAATCGCCAAGGATTCCAACAGATAAGAATTCAGAATTTTGACAGCACACTCTAATAAGTTAGAATTCATCAAGTTCCCAACAGCCACTAGAATTCAAAATGTTTATGGTACTAGGAATAAAAGAGCTCTTAAATGAGTCTTGGTAATGTAAATTTGAAGCCTGATGACAACAACTGAAACTCTGGAAACCTACACCCTCTGAAGTCCTACTTGGACAATATTACACAGGAGAAAGTTTTCAGTTCCAGTGATAGTGCCAAGAAAAGTGCATTATTACCCTTAGAAGTGTAGGCCTTCGGATTGGTCTCGTCCGATGCGAGAGATGGACGTCTGAAGTGGAGCTCCGCTAGCAGTGGTGTTATTTTTCATATTATTTGCTTATTATCTTGAGATATCCTGTATTTATTCAACCCAAGAGGGACTGCTACAGTATATGTAAGCACATATAAACATGGCCAACAAGAAGGGGGGTTCGAAAGAATCGAAAACTAAAGCTACACCCAAGCTGCGATCAGCAAGCCCCGGTTCCAGATACGGCCTTTCAGAGACAGACCTGGATCAGATGGGCGAAAGCACAGACTCCTCGGGACCACGGTCCGCTACATCGTCGCCGGCTGAGAGCGAAAAGGGGAGCGAAGGTGCGATCGTGAGTGCAGATCTGGATAGCTCGCCGATTGGAGGAGATCACATGAAACTGGAAAGGGCCTCGAAGTCCGCGGCTTCAATTGCGCAATTACGCGAGCCTGTAGCAGCGGGGACACCGGCTACAGCAAAGTCTGCTGCTTCATCTACGGTACAAGAAAGCACAATTGAACTATCTGAACTGAAGGTGTTGCTCGTTGAGCTCGCGCAAGACATAAAGAAAAGCGAGAAGGCTAATGAGATAGCAAGGGCAAAGGCACATGAGAGACTGAAACAGGAAATCCAACAGGCAACTGAAAGGTTGCGACAGGAATTCCAACAGGCAAATGAAAGGTTGCGACAGGAATTCCAACAGGCAAATGAAAGGCTGCGTCAAGAGGTGCAATTTGAGCTTCGACAGGTGCTGGGTAAAATTGAAGAGCGCATTCAGGAAAACTCGATTAAACTGAGCACGCTTACTGATCAATTGGAGCATCTCAAGGAGACATTCACGAATCGGATTGAAATGGTCGAACATTCAGCTACCAGTGCCGAAGAAAGAGCAATAAATGTCAGTTCCGAATGCAAAAAACTCGGAGAAAAACTTGGAGACAGACTGGCTGCTTTAGAAGATGGCAGTAGAAGGTATAATGTCAGAATTGAAGGTCTGCCGGAGAATCGAGAAAGTTCAAACCCTGTGAAATTCGCAGCTGAACTTTTTTCTAAAATAATCGGGGACGACTTTAAAGCAGAATCTGAGATAGCAGCGGCTTACCGCGTACGCGGACCAAACACCGTCAGACCCCGACCAAGATCTTTTATAGTTCGTTTTGAACGATTATCATTTAAGCTAGAGGTGATGGCACTCCTCAGAAACAAGGAAGGTATTATATTTGAAAATAACCACATTCTTATCTTCCCTGACTTCTCTCCAGCAACAGCTACTAAACGCGCATCCTTCTATAATATTAAACAGCGGCTACGGCAAGCCAGTGTGAAATACAGCCTCCTGTATCCGGCAAAACTGAAAGTGGAATGGCAGGGTCAATTCTATGTCTTCGCTAGCAAGGAAGATGCAGAAAAAGAATTAAGAAAGCTGATCCCGGGACTATTCTGATACATAATAGTGAGTCATGGCGGTTAAAACGATGAAGGAAAGATTAATAATCTTTTGTCTGATCTATTCGTTTTAAAATACGGGTTTTTATCAGCATATATTCTCATTATTACTTAGTATTACTAGGGCGCTATATGTTTATGTTTTATTGTGCTTAATTATTTATCTATTTATTTATTTTTCTCTTTTTCTTTTCTAATTATCTCATCTCTACCCTAAACGAGACTGTTCAATATCATACCCTAGGTTTACTGTTATTGCTATTACTGCATTAAGACTGGTTATGCTTCTTCTGGACACATTTTTAATACCATCCCCTGGGTTTATTATCTGGGTGTATCATCTTAATGCACTAAAATTGCTGAAGACTATATATATATTTTAAGTGTAAAACTCCTTTTTTTTTTTTTTTTTTTTTTTTTTTTATTCTTAGAGATATCTCTATCTTTTAACCCTTAAGCGCCGCTGCATTGGAGCTTGTTTTGCTTTGGACGTACTCTGTCTCTGGGTATGTCAGAGGACTGGGACTATGTGAAGTGGGTTTTAGCCTCACTTGGGGAGGCAAAAAGGGAGGGTGGGGGGTTAAGGGGGGGAGAGAAAGAGAGCAGGCCTGATCTATACCTAATCTATCCTCTCAGTCTTTATAATTATAATAAGACTATAAAATGACATCAAAAACTCAGAATCAGTGTCTCCATGATGGGACAGTTAACTTCGTAAGCTGGAATGTTAAAGGCCTGAATCACGAATTAAAGAGAAAGAAAGTACTCTCTCACCTAACAGGTCTAAATGCTAAAATAGTATTTTTACAGGAAACTCACTTAATAAGCAAGGATCAGTTCCGGCTGCAAAAAGACTGGACTGGCCAAATGTTCCATTCTAGCTTTACGAAGAAAACTAGAGGTGTGGGAATTCTCATACATAGAACTGTTCCATTTGTAGCATCAGATGTAGTATTGGATCCTGAAGGGAGATATGTAATGGTTATGGGAGACTTATCTAACTGTAAAATGATCTTGATAAATGTTTATGCACCTAATGTTGATGATAAGGAATTTATACAAAATTTGTTGGCATCCATTCCCAATCTGAACACTCATAAAGTTATAATGGCTGGGGATTTTAATTGTGTTATGAATCCACTTTTAGATAGGACTTCCTCCACAGGGGGAACGGCATCTAACACTGCAAAAATAATTACAAAGTTTATAACTGATCACAACTTATCAGACCCCTGGAGGTTTTTAAACCCAAATTCAAGAACATATTCTTTCTACTCACCAGTACATCATTGTTACTCAAGGATCGATTACTTCTTTATAGACAATAACTTCTTGCCTAAGATTAAATCTTGCAAATACGATGCTATTGTTATTTCTGACCATGCACCTATGATCTTGGAGCTAAAATTACTAAGCCCCATGCACTCACCCCGCAGATGGCGCCTCAACCCGCTTCTATTAGCTGATGAGAATTGTACTGAATTTATATCCAAACAAATCAAATTCTTTCTAGAGACAAATACATCCCCCGAGATCTCTGCAGGGATACTCTGGGAAACTCTTAAGGCCTTCTTAAGAGGACAGATTATCTCATATCTTTCCCACAGAAATAAATCCGAGGCCAAGAAAGTAGCAGATATAAAAAGCGAAATTACTAAAATAGATGAAGAACATGCCAGACTACCAAGCGAGACTCTACATAGGAGAAGGCAGGCTCTACATTCGGAATTAAACCTCTTGACAACTAAAGAAACTGAACAACTAATTTACAAATCCAGACATCATTACTATGAACATGGGGAGAAAGCTAATAAGCTTTTAGCTCAACAAATTCACAAGCAAGAAGTGCGCAACGCAATCTCGGTAATCACTAGTACGAACGGAGATAAAATCGTCGAACACCAAAATATAATGCACACTTTCAGAGACTACTATAAATCCCTATATACTACTGAGTTTAAGGAAGACAATACACAATCTAATGCATTTCTGGATACATTACAGATACCACAAATAGACGCTTGTAGTGCGGAGGAACTTGATAAACCTCTGATGTTATCAGAATTACTAGATGCTATAAAATCACTCCAAGGCGGGAAAGCAGCAGGCCCTGATGGTTACCCTGCAGAATTTTACAAGAAATTCTCCGCTCAGCTAGCCCCCCTCTTATTAGCAACATTTACAGAAGCCAGAGATAACCAATCTCTTCCACAAACCTTTCGCCAAGCATTAATCACTGTCTTTCCAAAACAAAATAAGGACTTATTACAATGTGCATCATACAGACCAATTTCACTTCTGAATAACGACGTTAAAATACTTTCAAAAATTTTAGCCAGAAGGGTGGAGAAAGTGCTCCCCTCGGTAATATCACAAGACCAAACTGGATTTATTGGGGGCCGGCACTTATCTTCCAATCTTCGACGCCTGTTTAATGTAATATACTCACCAACTAAATCAAACACCCCAGAAATATTATTATCATTAGATGCAGAAAAAGCATTCGACATGATTGAATGGAAATACCTTCTTACTATATTGGAGAAGTTTGGGTTTGGCCCAAACATCTGTGCATGGATTAAATTACTGTATACTAACCCAGAAGCTTCAGTTTGCATCAACAACATTTGCTCAGACTACTTTAAACTAGAACGTGGCACTAGACAAGGATGCCCCTTGTCACCGCTGCTGTTTGCGATTGCCATTGAACCACTGGCAATACATTGTCGAAATACTGATCAGATAAAGGGGATTAGCAGAGAAGGACTGGAACAGAAAATCTCATTATATGCAGATGACATGGTACTGTATATATCAGACCCAGAAAATTCTGTACCTGCAGTCTTAGCAGCACTCACAGAATTTCAAAAGATCTCTGGTCTCAGAATTAATCTGAATAAAAGTGTACTCTTTCCAGTGAACTCTCAAGCATATAATATTAAATTAGATACCCTACCTTTTATCATTGCAGAACAGTTTAAATACCTAGGGGTAAACATCACAAGTAAATATAAAGCTCTATATCAACAAAATTTCGCCGTTTGCATGGAAAAAATTAAACAAGACTTGCATAGATGGTCAACCCTTCATCTCACACTAGCTGGAAGAATTAATACTGTTAAGATGAATATTCTTCCTAAGCTCCTTTTTTTATTTCAAAACATCCCAATATACATTAATAAATCATTTTTTAGGCAATTAGATTCGACAATAACCTCATTTATTTGGAATTCAAAACATCCACGCATCAAAAGAGCGACCCTACAAAGACAAAAGGCAGAAGGCGGCATGGCTCTACCTAACTTCCAGTTTTATTACTGGGCAGCAAATATACAGGCGATAAGAACCTGGACACAAATAGAAGAACATACACAGGCTTGGTCCGCAATAGAATTAAATTCCTGCAGTACTTCTTTGTATTCCTTGCTCTGTGCTCCAATAAACACACGTTATCGGCAATACACTAATAACCCAATTGTGCTCCACTCACTTAGAATCTGGAACCAATGTAGAAAGCATTTTAAGACGGAGAAGCTTCTATCTGTGGCACCCCTGCAAGAGAACCACCTCTTTCAACCCTCACAAACATATGCAGTTTTTAATATTTGGAAAAAATTTGGAATTAACTTGCTTAGAGATCTTTATATAGACAACGTCTTTGCATCCTATGAGCAATTACATTCCAAATTTAACATTCCAGCTACACATTTCTTTCACTATCTTCAAATCAGAAACTTTGTTAAACAAAACCTTCCAGATTTTCCTCATCTTGCACCCTCATCCATGCTGGAAAAAATATTGCTCAATCTCAAGGATTTAGACTCCATCTCTACAATATATAAAATCATTTTACAATCCCTCCCTTTTAAAGATCCAAGAGGACACTGGGAAAAAGATCTTTCAATTAATATATCAGAAAAGGAGTGGAAAGTAGCAATGCAGAGAATTCACTCGAGCTCCATATGCGCAAAGCATACAATTATACAACTCAAAATTATATATCGAGCACATCTGTCTCGACTAAAACTCTCCAAAATGTTCCCAGGGCATGATCCAACCTGCGAACGTTGTAACCAAGTCCCAGCCTCACTAGGTCACATGTTCTGGTCCTGCACCAAATTAACATTATTCTGGACAAACATTTTTAATTACCTTTCAGATAGCCTTGGACTTACAATCCCTCCAAACCCATTAACAGCTGTGTTTGGTGTTCTTCCAGATGGGTTTAAAGCGGAGGAAGACAAACAAATTGTGATTGCATTCACTACACTTTTGGCACGTAGACTTATTCTCATAAACTGGAAGAACCCAAACTCTCCTCTTTTAAGTCAGTGGGAAACCGATGTGTTATATTATTTGAAGTTGGAAAAAATCAAATATTCAACTAGAGGATCCGTACAGACTTTTTTCAAAACATGGCAGGATCTAATCAGTAATATTTTAAAATAAGTTCAAAAGGCACAGAGAATTTATTAATTTAGGTATGTCTCCAAGTCTTAAATTTAACGCCGTTTGGCTTGCTCTCTCTCTCAGGGGTGGGGATCGATCTGTTCTTAATTTTTCTCTTTGTAAAAACTTGATTGCTTTGTATGGATTGTAATAAAATTAATAAAAATTTAAAAAAAAAAAAAAAAAAAAAAAAAAAAAAAAAAAAAAAAAAAAAAAAGAAGTGTAGGCCTTCATTTAGAGAAACTGCCAAAAAAAATAATCAAAGCGTCAGTGAGCACTGTGGTGTCCTGTACAATCCAAAGTCAATTGGAAAGTGGAAGAGATCTGGGGGGCCCAAAGTCACAAGCCAAACAGAAGACAACTTTCTGAGGGTCAGCAGCTTGTGTGATCACAGGAGCCTCGTGGCACAACAGCTTCATGCACAGCTTAACAGTGGAGGTCGATAAAAGCTAAATCTCAGTTTGTACTGTGAAGAGGAGACTTTGTGCTGCAGGTCTGATAAGGCGAGTGGCCATAAAAAAGCCATTCCTTAAAGAACCAAACAAAGCCTTGAAATACCGGCTGTGGACTACTGCAGACTGGGCCGAGGAACAAAAATATGAAATCTTCAGTTCATCGCTTAGGGTGTTTGCACACCGTCGAGTTGGTGAAAGAATTGTCCCTCACTGTGTGACACCAACTGTCAAACATGGAGGAGGACGTGTGATGGTCTGGGGTTCTTTCAATGGAGGCAGAGTTGGTGACTTGCACAGAGTGACTGGCATTCTGAATCAAAAGTGTTTGGCTGTTAGATCAGCAAAAGGTGGCTACTTTGATGAACCAAAAATTTGAATAAAATTTTGTACACTTTACGATTCCTTGATTTATCTTTTATTTGCCATTGTTTATTTGTTCTGAGCCTTGATTGCATGAAACATTAAAATGCTAAGGTTCATGTATTTCCATAAACACTGAAAAAAAACTGAGGTGTTCTAAAATTTTTGACCAGTAGTGTATGTATGAAATTTGTAATTACAGATATCCAACATACAAAGAGAAATCTAAAACAGTGTCAGACACATGTGAATAGGGGTTAACCATAAGGTTAATACAAAATCAGTAACACCACCTCAGAGCATGAGAGGGTGCTATTGGCGACATTTCCTCCTCTTTAACCTCCAGGACAGACCAACTGCATGAGTTCCGATATCTTACTTTTCCTGTTTATTAAACATTCTTTCTTTTTTGCTTCATTATTATGCTGTATCAGTCTTTGAAAAATATTTCTTGAATTCTGCCAGGAGAAACAATGGGAAAGCAACCTTGTTTCCAGAGATTTCTAGTACAGTGGAGAGACAAGCAGGGAGGTGGAGCCAAGGGTGAAATCCACCCCCCCCAAGGCAAACACTTGATTTATTGTACCAGAAATGCTACCGCACGCTGGCATTTGAGAACCCAACAATCTCTGAAACCTGAGACACACTGGAGCACGACAGCTACTGGACTGATGAGCCCTGAGATTTATTAATTTCTTCCACCCTCAAAATTCCTCTAAAATCTGTGACAAAAACTTAATAAAATAAAGGATGGAGCACTGAAGGCGCCTCGGTTAACATGGACAAAGAGGGTGAGAGCATCCGAATGTTATGTCATTCAACAAGGAAATGCAGAATGAAACATGGGGATGACCAGAAGAAGACACAGAAATGTGTCCTATTGATCATCACTACCAAAATGCTAATCAAAGAATTATTATAAGGAAACAAAAGCTAAGGGTCAGGAACTATTCATTTGAGAGCCCATTCTGATGGCCAGTTTGAGATTTTTTTTAAATAACACAAATACTTTTTAACATTGTTAATAATTTTGCTGCCGTTTTTCACTTTCACGTATACGAAATGTAGGGAAAATAGTGTAATCGTCCAAACAGTCGATGTCGAGATTTTGATGAATCTCGACATTTTAGACCTCCCTGTGTTTCTCATATATGAAGTATAAGGAAAGTATTGGAATCCTCCAAAAATTCCATTTCGAGATTTTGATGACTCTCAACATTTAATCTTTCATTCATGCACTGCATGCAGAGTCTGATTTATTCAACTTTACTTTTATAATAATTGTACAATATATTATTAATTTGACTTGATTTGTTGTTGATCGTTCTTTAATGTACATAATATAAAAATATAATCATCGTGTTGCAGTTTACTCCTCACATATCCATCCCCATATCTTAGTATACGAGAAAGTCGAGTGGAGACCACTCACGCTTTTTAAAATTATTTCCAGATGTGGACACAACCATCTTATAGTTCTTTGACATTGACAATGGTGCTTCATTGCCATCATGTGTCGACGGGAAGTTGTGTTGTGGGACTTCATAAGACTAAAAGTATTCCATATATTATGTGTGTGGCACTGTGAGGCTATGAGAGAATTCAAAACCAGGGAATCAGATTTAAAATACAATAGAGACTTTGTTTTAAGTATATGAAATTTGGCGGGTGGCATGGTGGCGCAGTGGTAGCGCTGCTGCTTCGTAGTTAGGAGACCCGGATTCGCTTCCCGGGTCCTCCCTGCGTGGAGTTTGCATGTTCTCCCCGTGTCTGCGTGGGTTTCCTCCGGGCACTCTGGTTTCCTTCCACAGGTTAGGTGGATTGGCAAGTCTAAATTGGCCCTAATGTGTGCTGGGTGTGTTTGTGTGTGTCCTACGGTGGGTTGGCACCCTGCCCGGGACTGGTTCCTGCCCTGTGTTGGCTGGGATTGGCTCCAGCAGACCCCCGTGACCCTGTGTTCGGATTCAGCGGGTTGGATTGATGGATGGATGGATGAAATTTGGCACACAAGACAATGAAATAGCTGATGCTATGAGGCTATTTGTCAAATTTAGAATAAAAGAAGCAAACAATGCACACAGCATGAGTGACAGCTTTCAAATTTTCCTCACATATTGCATCTCTCTACATTTAACTGTGTGCAGTCTGCCTACTGATGTGTTCTTACCAACCAGATTATTCTGGAAACACTAGACTGGTCTCTTCTGGCATTTCTGTCAGCTTTAAACGTATAATTTACATGGGTAACGTCTACAAGAAATGGGCATCTAATTTACATAATGTAGAGCTTGTAATATCAAACAAACATGCTCAGAATCCTAATATAAGGAAAAGGTAAGTGGTTGCTCTTTTATTATCAGCAAGAAAAATAGCCCCAAAATCACTCAAGGAATACCTCAATGGGCTTTAACAGGATTTGTTTTTTTTTTAACAATCCCATGGCTTTGACTCCCTAAGAAGTTAAAAACAAAATCTCAAAAAACTGTACAACAAAAATGAACACAAATCTTTGGTAGGACAATTCATAGACAGATCCCCTTCCAGCATGCAATGGGTGTCAAAAAAATGCTGTAATTACAACACACAAAACCGAACACAAGTAACCCTCTTCACAGAGCTTGGTGGCTAATCTTATACTGTATCATGGCCACCTCATAAATACAATACAGCAGTACAAACGTCTTTGTTCTTGCACACATCGCTTCTCATCAAGTGCAACTCAAAAAGCAAAAATGTAAGAACAGATAATACCAATCACTAAATAAAGAACATACTGTATAAGGATAGAGGTGTGCATATTTTATCAAAATAAATACTTTATCAGAAGGTCTGGGGGAAGCAATGAGCCTAAAATCGAAAAATGGTACAAATGTCATATGGAGAGAACCTGAAAATGAAATATGAATAAAAGAAGACAGTGTCCCCATTTGGGTTAGCCACCAAACCCTCTGAAAAGACGTAACACGCACTGCAGTAGTGAACATGAGGCCTAACAAGCCTTTGTTAGATTCCTATAGGTATGTACAATATTTTAGTATTTTATGTTATTACCACAGTTCAGAATGTAGTAGTTTTTCTGATGGCTTTGGGGATTTACGTATACATCCACAGGAGGGCAACTGGATGCCTGCATACCAAAAATGGGCACTGCAATGTACAGAGAGATGCAATACTCATCAGATTAATTTCAATTTGCTTGATTAAGCACAATGTGATAAAGCTGCAATTATGTAATAAACGCCTGGCCTGCCATTGAAGGGCGGCTGATTGGGAGGTCAAACAGAGCTACCTTTAACTTGAGTGGATGAAAAGGTAAATAACACAAAATGCCTTACAAAGAAAATACGGCTTTTAAAATGGATTTTACAAACCATGCTGTCCCTCGCTCTATGGGCAGGATATCAGATTAGATAAACTTTATTATTACTATATTACAGCAATATTTTGTCATCATTTAACTCAGTTTTACTGAATCAGCCCGCAATCTAGGAGTTATCTGTGACTCTAGCATGTCATTTAAAACGCATATTATGAAGTAGTCCAAATCATGTTTCTTCCATCTTAAAAATGTTGGGAAATTAAGGTGCTTTCTAAATAAACAGGATTCTGAGAAATTAATGCATGCATTTATTTCTAGTAGGATTGACTACTGCAATATGGTGTGTTCACTGGTGTCACAGGTGGCTGGGTGCGGTCGGCAATCAGCCGCCTATTTAAGGAGCCGCCGCCCTGCAATCAAGGCTGGAGTTGGGTGAGGAGGAAGACGAGGTTGTGGCAGAGGAGGTGAGGAGAGGCCCGAGTGATTTGTGTGTGAAGACAGTGACTATTGACTTTGGGGAACTGGGAGTTTTGGTGGCGGTGCACTTGACATTTGTAAATAAACGTGTGGTGATGACTGAAACGGTGCCCGCCTGTGTGTGTCCGGGCCGCTCTATTTCACAGTGGCGTAGTCGGCAGGATGCTCCACCTGGGTCGAGGTGGGGACCTGTATTCCTGATAAAGTCTGTGAAAGGCCCGGCACAACAGGTGAACCCACCCACGTGCCGCAGGGGCGGCGTGCACCCAACCCCGCAGCAACGAAGTGTGGCATGGACCAGTGGAGGTCCATTGGCGGACTTTGTGATTAAGGGGCGGCTCACCGACGCGGGGCCTAGGAAGGAGGCTGCCGAGAAGGTGAGGCTGTGGCTGCGGAAGCTGCAGCAGCGGAGCTGCCCGGAGAGACGCTCTCCTGTAAGAGGAGAGCGAGAAGGCTGACCAAAAGTCCCTCCTCATTAGAGGCACAGGATTGGACAACGTGTCCTGTTCTCTCGCCGGCGATTGGTCGAAGGCGAGATCAGGGAATGTCCATCTCGTGCACCCAGGAAACCCGAGTGGGCCGCAGGGGAAGGCCCATAGAGAGCAGTCGGTAGGTGGAACTACTCACAAGGTAAGCCCACCGCCGGCTGCTTCTCTCTCCTTGGCGGCGATTTTACAGGAGCTGCAAGAGGAACTGCACCTTGTGCTGTTGCCGCCGGCTGAGCGATGCGCCCTCTGGGCGGAGACACTGGAGACAGAAGGGATGGCAGTGGCGTCGGATCGGGAGCCGCAGGCAAGAGGATCGGCGCACTGCGGGAGCTCCTGCACGGAGAGGCACAGCGGGGAAGGTAAGTGAGACCGACTCCGTGAAGCTCCGGACGCCAGCGGGCCTGGGTCTGCCCTCTTGCAATGGGCAGATCCAAACCGCCGCGGCGTCCCAAATTAAGCGGAGAAGGCAGCTTGGGGAAGCCAGTTCCTCCGACATGGGAGGACGTGCCGCTCAAAGGGCCGTCCTCTGCGGAGGCAGAGGAGAAACCCGCAGCGTGGGCGGTAGACACGACGCCTGAGCCCACTAGTGGCACCGTGGCAGGGACTGCTCATGCGGGGAAGCCGAAGGAGGGAGCATCAGGGTGCCGATCGGAGAGGAGAGTGTTGGCCCAGCTGAGAAGACGAGCCGAGGGGCTGCGTCAGGGCAACGTCCCCGCCCCTTGTTTATCTGTTTCATTTACAGGGTCGGGCCCTAGGCTGCTGTGTGTCAGCTTGACACCGAGGCATTCTTGTCCTCGCGGATTGGTCTGCTGGTCCCGGGAGGTCCCAGCTAGCGGGGGAGTACTGTCACAGGTGGCTGGGTGCGGTCGGCAATCAGCCACCTATTTAAGGAGCCGCCGCCCTGCAATCAAGGCTGGAGTCGGGGGAGGAGGAAGACGAGGTCGTGGCAGAGGAGGCGAGGAGAGGCCCGAGTGATTTGTGTGTGAAGACAGTGACTATTGACTTTGGGGAACTGGGGATTTTGGTGGCGGTGCACTTGACATTTGTAAATAAACGTGTGGTGATGACTGAAACAGTGTCCACCTGTGTGTGTCCGGGCCACTCTATTTCACACTGAATGTTCATATTCTTTATAAAGCCTCCAGTTAATCCAAAATGCTGCTGCAAGATTTATTACAAGAAAGTATGGACACAACTCCAGTTCTTAAATCCTTACACTGTCTCCTGGTTAGGTTTAGGGCAGATTTCAAAATCCTCCTTTTAACATATAAAGCATTAAATGGCCAAGGTCCGGCTTACTTGTCTGAACTTATCATGACTTAAAAACCAGAGCACAAGTTAAGATCTCAAGATGCCGGTCTGCTTATGATTCCAAGAATTAATAAAATAACAGTGGGAGGTCGAGCTTTTAGTTACAGGGCCCCTAAACTGTGGAATGGTCTGCCTGCTACTTTAAGAGATGCCCATTCGGTCTCAGCTTTTAAATCCCAGCTGAAGACTCACTACTTCAGTTTAGCATATCCTGACTAGAGCTGCTGATTAACTGCACAGACTGCATCTCTGTTGTTAGTCATCAGCACTAAAACATAAGTAACAGGATAGTTATAATTTGTTACTATCCCTCACCTATTTTATTTCTCTTCTTGGTACTCAAATGTGGCACTCGGTGCCACAGCCCACCTGCCAAATTGTTTAGACTGCCTAAGGTAAAGTCATCCCTGATGGAGGATCACAGGAATCATGGGTAGAGGGGTCCTTTCATCGGATTGGCTGGCCCAGCGCTGTTTCAGCTGTGGAATAGCCAAATGGGGGAGGCAGCTTGATGGCCAGGACTCTAAACAAATCATATTATGTGATATCATCTCCTGTGTAATTCATCTCCGTACTTGTAAAATTTTTATACTGTTGTTCTGATCTGTGTATTGTATTGACCCCTTTCTTTTTGACACCTACTGCACACCCAACCCACCTGGAAAAGGTAACTGCCTTTCCCAAGGTTTCTTCCATTTTTTCCCTACTAGGGTTTTTTTTTTTTTTTTTTGGAAGTTTTTCCTTGTCTTCTTAAAGAGTCAAGGCTAGGGGGCTGTCAAGAGGCAGGGCCTGTTAAACCCCATTGCGGCACTTCTTGTGTGATTTTGGGCTATACAAAAATAAATGGTATTGTACTGTATTATTTCCAAGGTGGAAGTCAGATGCATACAGCATCATAAACATAAAAAACAAAAATGGCGACTCTTAGGACAGATAATACAGACACTCATCAATAATGTAAAAAATTAAAAATAAACTTATGGCACAAAAAAGGAACTGAGTGCTTAAAAAATCTGTATATAGAATAGAATGAAGGCATTCAAACAACTGGCCTCAAAACTATGAAATCCTCTAAATAAAATTATTCTGATATTTTCAAATCTACAATTTTGTTCGGAGTAAATCTGCATCGATCCCCACATTACCTCAGCCTCCTCTTACAGACAAAAGACTCCAGGATATTTCAGATTCTATCACTTGGATTTCTAGAATATACAATATAATTCAATTTTAGCTCTTTAGAATGGGTGAAGAAGAGTGTCAGGAGTGATTTGTGACAGACAGGTATCAGCATGAGTGAAAGGGAAGGTCTACAAGACGGTAGTGAGACCAGCTATGTTATATGATTTGGAGATGGTGGCACTGACCAGAAAACAGGAGACAGAGCTGGAGGTAACAGAGTTAACACTAGAATTACCAGAGCCTACGAAAAAATGCGTAGATCCGACCCACCTTAAATCCGTTCGCACTTTTCCGTCAGCGTCTTTTGTTCTGTAAATGTGCCGATAAAGACAAGCAGCAAGCAGTCTGGTATCCCATCCCCCACCACCACAGAACGTGCACAATGTTTTCCCAGCTCATCCCTTGATTCATTATCTGGGAGTGAAGTGCTGGAGTTTTAGAGTGGAAATAATAGATTGTTATTTGGAACACATGTTTTCACGTGTTCCGTTTCTACAATGATCTGTGTAAACACATTGTTAAAACAGAAACGTTTTTCATATTTTAGATATTCTTTGTACCTCACCATCACTTGATTTTTTTATATTCAGTTTTATCGAGTGTTCCTGTTCACGCTGAATTAGTATGCACCTTATGGTCTATGATGTCAAAACCAAAAAACAAAAAAAACAGAGACATAGGTATATATGATATTTGAAATTATTAAATTTTATGACCTGTATAGTACATTTCGGAAAATATTGTGGCACAGATGCAACATTATTCATATCATTCACATTCATTCGCATAACATCTTGCAGTTGTAATTGGTGACCACGTGTTTTTTTTTTTTCCCGATCTTGCCAGTCTCCACGTTGCTGTATGGTGTTTCTTTTGTACTCCAGGACATGCAGAGGAAAGAATAGTACAGAGAGGTCAGTTCAGCGCTATATGCAATCATCAAATTCAAATGTTAACAGTTCACACACACGCAAGGACCGTCCTTCCTACATTTACGACATGTGTATCTGTTGCAAAGTCAGAGAGGCGAGATTGCGTTGGTTTTGTGCAGAGGAGAGATGTGGAGTATATTGGGAGAATGATGTTAAGGATGGAACTGCCAGGTAAGAGTAAAAGAGGAAGGCCTAAGAGAAGATTTATTGATATGGTGAGAGAGGACATGCAGGTGGAGACTTAAGGAGACTTAATATCACTGGTATGTGCACAACCAGCTCACTCACTGTCAAGTTACAAGCTGATCTGCTGGTTACTCATAATGAGCAAACATGAGTTATGTGGTGATGTATTAGTGTACGGTCTCTTTAAATGTGACCATGTTTCATGTTCTTTGTGGGTGGAACCTGAAGAGATGGGGCCACCAGTCAATCTCCCCCAGGACTATAAATGTGATGGAGACAGACTGTTCAAGTCGGGATCATTTGATATTGTGAATTGTATTTGTATTTATGGTTAGATTTTTCCACTATTATTGGTATTGTTTTGAAGTTTTTGATTACTGAATTGTGTTTTTGGGATTTGTTCACTGTGGATCGCCATTTAGGTAACTCCTTTAATGCCTCTATTTGCTCAGTTTTTTCTGCATTTTTTAGTATTTTGCAAATATTTTTATAAAAAATCTTTTCTTAGTCTGTCTTTCCAAGACAAGATTTATTGGTTTCTCCTTTTCTTGGATGGGTGGAGTGGTGGCTCCGAGGCTAGGGATCTGCACTGGCAATTGGAAGGTTGCCGGTTCGAATCCTGTAAAATGCTAAAAGGGTCTCTGCTCTGTTGGGCCCTTGAGCAAGGCCCTTAACCTGCAATTGCTCCGTCCTGGGTATGAGATTAATCTGCATCCATCCCTTCATGTAGGCCCTCCAACCTACAGGGAAAAACTTGGGAGTTGGTGGCAGAATTGGCACTCCAGCCACCATAAAAAAAAAAAAAAACCTCACACTGTTCCACTACATCTGAACTAGTGTGGTGCTGAGGTGTCACCCATTGCATGGCTGCACTTGGATCCTGAGTTGGTTTGTTGTGGGGTGGGTGCAGCAATGCGCTGTATCGGTGTGTGCTCCTAACCTCTCTCTTTTTGTGGAAACTTTGGGACATTTAAGTTTTGGTCCTGCAAGGCCTGCAGCAGGCCTTTGGTGTTAAGAGTTTAACCCACTTGGACTGAGGCCTAATCCAGACAGGCATAGGAGGCCCGGCCTGGCTTGTGAAGGCTTTTGGAGGCCTCTGACGGAGGTTCCAGTTCATGACACACTGTACCATCACAATGCACTCAATTACTAGTTTAATTCCACCTTCCCCATTGACTTCATTGCATTACATACAGTTTCATGAAGTTTCAAAGCATTTCTGCGATTTTGTTGAACCCGCAGTGAAGCGAACTTCGTGGGGTTTGTTCATCATTAATCATGCCAATACTGTTGACATCAAAAGTCACAACTACTGGTCATGATATGGTGGCAACCACCCTAGCAAAAGAATTTAAAGAATTTACAAAATGGTGGTTGTACCTTGAGGAAAAAAAAAAAACATAATTGGAAAAAAAATTCAAAACTAAAAGTAAACACCTGAAGTGGTTTGAGCAGCTGAAAAAAAAAAACTATAATTGCACAAATAAAAATCCAGATAAATAACATGAAATAAAAAACTTAAAACTTAAGCTATTCATAACACCATGCCAATCACATGTTTAGTTTCCATACCTGTTATGGGTCCTAGGACATGCATATTGCATTTTTGTGCACTCAGTAAAGTTGTGCAGAAGATAAAATGGTGTATAATGGGGAAAAAAAGAAAGGAAAATGCATTTCAGCATTGACTGCATATAAAATGCATATTAGATTATTTAATAAAACAATCGTACATTCTATTGGATTTGACTTGCCACCATATTTTCAGTAAAGAAAGTACGTCAAAGAACAACATGAAAGAAAGCGAGTCACTAAAAAGGCAAAGCATGAGGGATTTCACAGCTGATAAAATGTCCTTCCTCTAGGCAATTGGTTCTATAAGTAGTACATTAACAGTCAGAGTGTTCCCTTGACATTGACTTCTGCACCACTCTAGTCACTTTTTGAATCTTTATCTAATAAAGGACTCTCTGCATGGGAATAAAGAAAAAGTTCAGTATACCCAAGTATGGACAGGCAGTCACAATAACAATAATAATAACACGGCACTCATTATGTCTCATTTCAGAACAACAGCGCTGATTCAGATGAACATTATAATTAGGAACAATTAAATGCTCTCTAAAGTAAATAGTGATAAAAGTGTGCATACTGAAAGGCTGAAATTATTTATGTGAAACTGTGTGTGTAATCACAAAACAAGGAAAAGAAAGCAACATTTGGATTCACATATATGCATTGTGACAGAACCACTAGGGGCATGCCAGCCACCCAACCCGACACAGACAGACGCAGGAGGCACACTTATAAAAACACAAATGTTTTATTTTTCTTCACCGCATGGAAAACGCCTTCCCTGTTTCCCAATGGCACAACACAGTCCCACAAGCACAATAGCACACAATACAAATAACTCCTCTACATCTCTCTTTTCTCCTCCACCTTCCACCCAAGTCTGGCTCACCAAGTACTGTCCACTGGCCCCTTATACATATATATTATACACATATATAAAAGCCAAATACCACTGACTTACTCATAACGAAATCTCCCGAACCATGAGGACTTGGGACTTGAAATTTGGAATATAGGTTACCCTTGGCCCATAGGTGCTCGCTAAGAAATGGTTTGCTTGAACAATCCATTGATTTTGTGATTTTCTCATAGTTTGCTTGTGGTACAGATTTATTAGCACGAATACGAGAGGGACTCATCGGGCTGCGGGGAGGGGGGCGGGGCCTTCCTTACTCACACGTCTACCTCGGGGCATAACCTAACTCAGCTTAGTTAATGAACGAAAGAACTACTCAACAGATTTAGATCTTTTTTTTTCTATAATTTGCTTGAACATTCTGGTTGATTTTGGTGACTTCTCTCATTGCGCTAAGAATCATAGTTCGCTTGCAGGAGTGAAATATTCACGCCAATCCGAGACAGAGGCTGTGGGCTGTGGGCTGAGGGGAGAGGGAAGAGTGACATCAGGAGTAGAGAGCTGGGCGGGGACCTCCTCACTGTCATGTTTCACTAATACGCGGGCGAAGCCGCGGAGGATGGCTAGTATATAGTGAAAGACAGCCAGCAGCTTATCCTGGCCAACACATTCAGGCCACTAGATGGAGTCCTCCCTGCAGCATAGAGGTGCCCCAGATTCCCACAGGGCATGAGGGGAGATGGAGTTTGGATTCACAACCCTGATGGGGACCATGGGTTCCACAGTGTGACGCTGCAGGGAGATGCAGGGGTTTTTATTTTCCCTATAGCCCGGAAGTACTCCCAAGTCACAGGGACGGAAGAACAGAAGTACTTCCGGGCTGAAGAAAAATACGAGTCTTCATCCAATTCGGAAGTGCTATTGAATCACATGGACAGAAGGACAGAAGCACTTCTGGGTCAAGAACTATATAAAGGACAATTCGAGACCCATCGAGCTGAGCCGGAGTTGGGTGGTAGAGTGACGGAGCTGCTGGGATGCTGGGAGAGGAGGATTGTGTTATTGTATTTGATTATTGATTTATTGTTTATGGTGGTGTTAGTGGTGTCTACTGTGGCACAATATCGAAAAGAAGAAATTAAAATATTTCTAAGTGCTTTTACTTGGTGTAATGGACGTTTGTCTGTGGGGTTTGAGGAGTGACAGTGCCCTCTAGTGTCACTATATATATATATATATATATATATACATACAGTACAGGCCAAAAGTTTGGACACACCTCCTCATTCAATGCGTTTTCTTTATTTTCATGACCATTTACAGCACTCCATCACTCTCCTTCTTGGTCAAATAGCCCTTACACAGCCTGGAGGTGTGTTTGGGGTCATTGTCCTGTTGAAAAAGAAATGATCGTCCAACTAACCTGACTTCTGCACAACACAACTGCTGGTCCCAACCCCATTGATAAAGCAAGAAATTCCACTAAATAACCCTGATAAGGCACACCTGTGAAGTGAAAACCATTTCAGGTGACTACCTGTTGAAGCTCATCAAGAGAATGCCAAGAGTGTGCAAAGCAGTAATCAGAGCAAAGGGTGGCTATTTTGAAGAAACTAGAATATAAAACATGTTTTCAGTTATTTCACCTTTTTTTGTTAAGTACATAACTCCACATGTGTTCATTCATAGTTTTGATGCCTTCAGTCATGAAAATAAAGAAAACACATTGAATGAGGAGGTGTGTCCAAACTTTTGGCCTGTACTGTACATA
>JANRMT010062827.1:37290600-37350826 GCA_026402145.1 Polypterus bichir lapradei | reverse complement strand
ACCAAATTTCGTGAAGATGGTGCCATAAATAAGAAAGTTCAACATGGCGGACGTTGTCGACCGTTATGACCGTTACGTGTAGAATTTCGAAATGAAACCTGCTTAACTTTTGTAAGTGAGCTGTAAGGAATAAGCCTGCCAAATTTCAGCCTTCTACCTACACGGGAAGTTGGAGAATTAGTGATGGATCTACACGGGAAGTTGGAGAATTATGGATGGATGGATGGATGGATGGATGGATGGATGGATGGGTGGGTGAGTGAGTGAGTGAGTGAGTGAGTGAGTGAGTGAGTGAGTGAGTGAGTGAGTGAGTGAGTGAGTGATTTGCCTTTTATTAGTATAGATAAGACCAAAACAGAAGCTTTTGGCCAGACTTCAAAGAGGTACGTTTGGCATAAAACTAACCCTGCCTATGCCTCAAGAAACACCATACCTATGGTGAAATATGATGGTGGCAGCATCATGCTGTGGGGATGCTTTTCATGTGCTGGGACTGGGGATCTCATCAGCGTTGAAGGCCCAATAGATGGACACAAATAGCGCACAACATTGCAGGAGAACTTGTTGCAGTCTGCTATTAACCTACAGCTTGGGAGAAGATTCAACTTTAAACATGACAATGACCCTAAGCATAAAGCCAAAGTGACATTGGAATGGCTCAAAAACAGAAAGATGAATGTTTTGGAATGGCCAAGTCAAAGCCCTGATCTTAAAAACACTATTGAGTATCTGAAAACTGCTGTCCAGAGGTGCCATCCCATCCAATCAAGAGGATCTCTAGAAATTCTGCCAAGAAGAATGGGGAAGAATCCCTCCTGAACAATGTGCAGAACTGGACATCCTTACCCCAAAAAAATCAAGACTGTTATTGTAGCAAATGGGTTCTCGACAAAGTATGAATATGTAGGACTTGAATGCTTATGCAAACGTGAACTGTAGAGGTTTTCCTCATCAGTTACAATATCTACAGAAAATCATTTATTTTGACATTGGAAATGTATTGTTACAACATAAGAGTTCACATTGAAAATACCGAATGGGGAATACATATGTACAAATCTTATGTCATGCACAAATTATGATGACTTCCAAGGAGATTGAACATTTTTGCACACCACTGTAACATTTAACATTTTAGAGTCCTATCACATCAGAGTCTCCTGTACAGGATACCAGGCCATCTGACAACCACCCCATTATAAAGGATTGGTAGGAACAGGATGTAAAGATGCACGTAATTACTAAAAGTGTTACGATTTTAATTATTTTTTTTTTCTTTTTCTGCCTGTTTTCTGATCTGAGTTCCTCCACTTGTGGGAATGGAGCATAATAGCAAAAATGGATGCCATCATGAAAAATCCCCTCCAGGTGGCGCTCTCTTGTGCTAAGAGGTGCCTCTGGGGGTCTTTTCTGCCCACTGCTATCAGACAACTCAGTGTTTCCACCTGATATACCTGTTAAGTTTTTTGATTGATTAATTGGCTGTATTATTTTTTCTGTGACCCTGTATTATTGTTTTTTTTATATATTTCTGTTTCTGTACACAATTTCCTCATGGGATTAAAAAAAGTTTTACCTAATCTATAAGTCATTTATTTTTAAGAATATTAAAAATATTAAACATCTTATTGCAATGCCATTGATGTATGGACAAGCAGACATTTTGTTTACTACTGCTATGGATTTGTTACCCCAGAATTATCAGACACGTGTGCCATGTGACGTCATCAACATGACAGTTTAAAGTTTGGCATGATGCATCTCCAGGTCTCAATGACCATCTAACTTTTTAATCACTCCCTTCATCTTCGCAAATGACAGCTTTTTTCACATTTCTGTTATGATCTGAAAAGTTTTTAAGTATACAGTCCATAAAAATCTCAAGATACCCACCTTGGCAGCCTCAAACTCCAGCTAGTCACAGAAACGGCAACATAGTATCTTCATAAATAAAAAGACTGATTTGTACAAAAATGCTCTGTAACAAAATAACTGTTGACAGAGCACAAGAGGCAAAAGGAGTTGCCTGAAATTCACAGGCAATCCAATACACAATTCAGCAGATAACGTCAAAAACTGAGCAAAAGTTAAAAAAAAAACAAAGGAATGTTACAAAAGCAGAGACCAAACACTAGAGACACTCGCCCTATCACGAGCTTATTCAATAAACTACAAGGGACTGTGGGTTTGTCTCAGTCTTTATAGAGCTCAGAAAAGTCCCTTGAGGTGATGGGCAGGAGGCCCTGCTCCTTGTGGACCACACAAGAAACATAACAAAAGATACTTACACATATACAGTAATCCCTCCTCGAGCGCGGGGGTTGCGTTCCAGAACCCCCCACGATAGGTGAAAATCCACGAAGTAGAAACCATATGTTTGTATAGTTATTTTTATATATTTTAAGCCCTCTCCCACACTGTTTATAAATATTCTCCGCACAGTTATACAGTAAACCCTCGTTTATAGCGGTTGATCCGCTCCAGACAGATAAATGAATTTCCACGAAGTAGGATTCTTTATTTATAAATCTAATATTTTCGCAGTTAGAGCATAGAAAACCTGTTTACGACCTTCTAAATACATTTTAACATTATTAGAGCCCTCTAGACATGAAATAACACCTTTTAGTCAAAAGTTTAAACTGTGCTCCATGACAAGACAGAGATGACAGTTCTTTTTAACAATTAAAAGAATGCAAACATATCTTCCTCTTCAAAGGAGTGCGCGCGTCAGGAGCAGAGAATGTCAGAGAGAGAGAGAGCAAGAAAAGTAAACAAGCAAAAATCAATAGGGCTCTTGGGCTTTTAAGTATGGGAAGCACCGCGATAAAGCAGCCGCAATGAAGGGATCAATGTGAAGGTAGTCTTTCAGCATTTTTTACAGGCGCCTCCGCGTCCGTCCGTATCTTCTAAGCAAACAGCCTCTCTGCTCACACCCCCTCCGTCAGGAGCAGAGAATGTCAGAGACAGAGAGAGAGAGAGAGAGAGGCAGAGAAAAGCAAACAATCAAAAATCAATACGGGCCGTTAGAGCTTTGAAGTTTTCGAAGCACCGCGCAGGAAGCATATCTTATATCATTGAGGAGTTTTATTTAATACGTAATACATGCTCTGATTGGGTAGCTTCTCAGCCATCCGCCAAATAGCGTCCCTTGTATGAAATCAACTGGGCAAACCAACTGAGGAAGCATGTACCACAAATTAAAAGACCCATTGTCCGCAGAAATCCGCGAACCAGCAAAAAATCCGTGATATATATTTAAATATGCTTACATTTAAAATCCGCGATGGACTGAAGCCGCGAAAGTCGAAGCGCGATATAGCGAGGGATCACTGTACCGTATTTACACGTGTACCACACGCACATTTTTTCCGAAAATTAGCATTAGAAAATCAGGTGCATGTCATACACGAGGAAATGTAATTCTGTAATGTTTACTTCTTCTGCTTGGGCTCGCTCGCTCACTTTCTCTTTCTCTCTCTCGCTTGCTCACACACTTGCGCTCTCGCAGTCTCTCTCTCTCTCTTTCTCGCACACTTTCTGGCGCACTCACGCTCTCTCTCTCTCACTCACTCGCGCACTCGCGCTCTCTCTCTTTCCAAACGCTTCCTATACAATCACAACGCACATTGCACACGGGGCAAAACAATTTTCCCAATTTTCTTTGTAAAAATTAGGGTGCGTGTCTTACACGAGGGCGCATGGTACACAAGTAAATACAGTAAATTTGGAACAAAGTAAACATAAATGAGATTTTTGAACCCGGCCTGGACCCTGGCTGAAACACTTTTTCTCCTTTCATCTGCCCTGGCTTACTTTCCTCCATCTACTCCTTTGTATGTTACCTGCTCTTTCTTTTTTAGTTGCACACCTGATGAAGGCTACACAGTCAAAACATTGTGCTTCTTGCCTTTATTTTTTTTTTCTCTGCAGATGAATGCTGACATAGCTGTTCACTAACTCCACTGTGACTTTAAAATACTGCTGATGGTTCACAAAGCCTTAAATAATCTCACTCCATCCTATGTTTTGGAATACCTCTCACCTTACACTCCAAATCGTAACCTTAGATCTTCAAATGAGTGTCTGCTTAGAATTCCGAGAGCTAAACTTAAAAGAAGTGGTGAGACGGCCTTCTGCTGTTATGCACCTAAAATCTGGAACAGCTTACTGATAGAAATTCGCCAGGCTAATACAGTGGAGCACTTTTAAAAAAACTGCTGAAAACCCATTACTTTAACATGGCTTTCTCACAGCTTCATTTTAGTGTAACCCTGATATTCTGTATATGCATTGAATTATCATTTTTATCATATCTCCGCAATCCGTACTAACCCCTAGTTTCTCTTCTGTTCTCTTTCCGATTTTCTGTGGTGGTGATCTGTGCCACCACCACCTGATCAAAGCACCTTGATGTCCCTACATTGATGGATTGAAGGCCAGAAGGCCACATGACCATCATCATCTAATTCTACCATGTGAAGCCTGTAAACCATGAGGACTGATTGAGATTACTGATGTTAGGTAGAGTGTCTAGTGGGGGCTAGGTGGTCTCATGGCTTTGGAACCCCTGCAGGTTTTGTTTTTTCTCTAGCCCTCTGGAGTTTTTTTTTTTTGGTCTTTTTCTGTCCTCCCTGGCCATCAGACCTTACTTTATTCTTTGTTATTTAGTATCGGCAAATTTTATTTTTATATTTTTCTTTTTTCTTTCTTCATCTTGTAAAGCTCTTTGAGCTACATCATTTGTATGAAAACGTGCTATATAAATAAATATTGTTGTTGTTATATATGATCCATATGGGGTTATTGATGACTTCTACAGAAGAGTGGGTATCCGTGGGCAAAGGTTTCTCCATAAGTGCACAATATCATTCTGTTATTAGGAGACATGCACACTTAAAAATGATGGTTCCTTAATGGCACTTCACGGTCTTTTACTGGGTTTTGTGGTTCCTTATAGAGCCTTTGCATGACAAAGCACCATTAAATTCTGGGAAAGGCTGTTTGCATATGAAGTTGGTTCTCTGTGCTTTGAAAAACCTCTTAATATATAGAAAATGCCGATATCTTTAATGCATGATGGGCTACTTAGCAGGACACTAACAGATTGAGAAATCTTGGACTTAGACTGTGTTATTGTATGCAGTAAGATTCCTTTTAAAATCAGAACATCACTGGTATTTCACCAATCTGTTACTATCTAGTTATGGTTTTTCACCGTATGGAGCCTGTCACAGATCTAAATAAATAAAAGTTCTTTCTGAAGTCTTCACATGGATGGGTCTTTTGGGAAAGAAAGATGGTTCCCCTATGGTGTTGCTCTGAAGAGCCACTCTTGCACCGTTATTTTTAAGAATGTATACTAAGTATGCATTGTTCTTAAAATTATTAACATTGATGACAAAAACACACCTTATGTTTTCTTATGTTGAACATTCATCAGTGTTTTTTGGATTGCGAAAAGGATGAGGGCCAATTAGCCTTTCTGAACAACATCCATGTACTCAGCGGACAGTGAAGTGTGACCGTCGTACCTTTAATAGTTTGATTGTTACAACACCTTTGTGAAAGGTACAGCAAGTCAAAAGACAAAGCAAACATTGACCCAAAGAATGTCACAAAAGCACAGAATAAACACTCACTACTGCAAGGCACATTCAATGAACCGCAAGGGACTATGGATTTTCCTCGGCCTTTAAAGGGCTGAGACAAGTCCCTTACGGTGATAGGCAGGTGGCCCTACTTCTTGTGGACCACCCACAAGAACAACTGGTAATTACCACAGTAATGATTAATCATTTTTTCCTTCCCATTACCAAATTTTAACCCAGCACAAGACCTTTAGCATTTCATTACGTAAATAACTTAATAAATGTAGGATGACCAGACAGCCTCTTTTATCCTGGACGGGTCCTCTTTTCAGATTTAAAATTATCAGTCTAGCTAGGTTTTAAAAAAAAATTCTAAAGTTCACTGCAAATGTATTTTGCTTATTGCTCAACATAATCTTGCCTATGTTTGGCCATCACATGCACTGCCAGATGATGTTTTGAACGTGCAAGCAGAGTAACGTTTTATGTGTGTACTGAATAGTTATTGTGAGGAAACACAGAGAGGTTTGCTTAAAGACAAGTATGCATGACAGTTCGACTCAGCTGACAGCTAGCAGGACAGAGCACAGGAAGGAACACTGGCTGACAAATACAAAAGATGTCAGGAGCAAATAAAGGCAATAGTGATGTAGAAGCTCACGTTTACTGCACAAACCACAAAACTACAGTTAAGGGGGAGAGCTCGTCAGCTCATCGGCGTCAAAAGCGACTGACTCTTTTGTGAGACCAAGAAACAAAGAATGCTATGACTACGGCTGAGGCCTCTTTGACATTTCAAACGGTTAAGAATCACAAAAGTTACAAATCAATGAGTAAGTGTACATTTGCCTTGATAAAGAAGGCATTCCCATATTCCAACAAAGCCCAAAAATCGTCATTTGTTTATATCAAGAAGGAAGCAACAGCTCGTCCAGGCAGCTTCTGCCCTGGATTAACCATTAAGCAAAATAAGCTTGTGCTGAGGGCACTAAAGGAAAGGGGGCACCACAAAGATTCTTCCCCCAGTCTTTCACTATCACACTTGACCTGAACAGTTTTTTGTAATTTTCCTTACCTGCTGTGTTTCACTTTACCCTGCACTACTAAAATAAAAAGGTTACTTTTGCAAAATCAGTTGCTAAAGTTAAAAAGTTTGGTCTAAAGGTGTCATCACATTTGTTCCCCATCCCATTGCGTAAGAGTTTTCCTTTCGTTGAGTGTTAAAACAGATGGGTGGTTTTGTCGGTCATTTAACTCCCCAGCCAATATGTGTAATAAACCCATCACCTTTAACCTCTTTATTTTATTGTTTCTTTTACTGATTAGTCATATAAGCAAAGTCAAATTTTAATCTCTTGTTTCACTTTCAGCACTTAAGTCTTAATGTCTTGTCAGTTAAGCAATGGAAGCTCTAAGGGGGACATGAGTTGGGCTTCATCGGGTCCTGAGCAGCTCTAAATGCAAATCAAGGCATAGAGTGTAGACAAATACTGAAATTTTAAGTTAAAAAAGAGCTATATATTATTTTTCTTATTTTGCCATTATAGGAGAACTATCCATCCATCCATTTTCCAACCCACTATATCCTAACTACAGGGTCACGGGGGTCTGCTGGAGCCAATCCAAACCAACACAAGGTGCAAGGCAGGAAACAAACCCGAGGCAGGGCACCAGCTCACCACAGGGCACACACATACACACACACACACACACAAAGCACACAGTAGGGACAATTTAGAATTGCCAATGGACCTAACCTGCATGTCTTTGGACTGTGGGAGGTAATCCACATAGACACAGGGAGAATATGCAAACTCTACACAGGGATGCCCCAGGAAGCAAACCCGAGACTCCTAACTGCGAGGCAGCAGCACTACCCACTGCGCCACCGATAGGAGAACTAGCAGCCCTGAAACTGTTCAAAACTTTTTCAAGAAGGTTAAAAGCACTGAGAAGTTTAAATTGATTGAATTTATTGATTAGAAAAAAGTAATAAAGACTCATCACCTTGGAGGGCCAAATCGATTCCGCATATCCTGTTCTCTTTGTTTGAACACCAAAACATGGTCACCCTAAATAAAGAGTTTCTGGAATGCAGTAAGTCCAATGAAAACAAAGCCAGAGTCCATATCCAAAAAGCATGGAGAGAGTATTCTTTAAACTCGGGGGGCTGTCTTCGTTACATTCCGTGGCTTGTCTTTTTTATGATTTTAACTAATACTGAAAAGTATAAACAGAGATCAATATAGCAAGTGATAATAATGCATAAATCAAAGTAATATATTAAAAGGTAGATACCACAAAAATGGAAAATAGAGAAAATATTTTCAAGGGTATGTAGATAAACTGAATACAGTGTGATGGATGGCTGTGGGACTTGCCCGGTCAGGACACCCTTCTGAAGGAATTACCAGGGGAGAGGAGAAGTCCACATCAATACCTCCCCCAGGACACGAGACGGCAAGCCTCCCTGGATTGCATTGGGGCCACGGGCTTGGAGCTTGGAAGCTCAACCCTGCTGGGGCCCGTGCCTGCAGCACTTCCTCCACACTCAGAAATGTTGCCAGAAGAGGATCAGGGTGCACTAGGAGTCTATCCGGGTGCCTATGCAGCACTTCCGCAACACTCAGAAGTGTTGCTGGATGAGAATCGAAGAGCACCTGGAGCACTGTAAAGGAGGCTGCCTCACTCCGTTTGGAGAGCCAGAGTCGGGTGGAAGGTGAACAACACTTGCGGGAGAGGAGTCAAGGAGGTATAAGAGAGAGAAAGGAGAAAAAGAGAAGGACTGAGCTGCATTATTGTGGTGTTTTGTGCACTCTGTCGTGGAAAGAAAAGAAAGAAAATAAATCGTGTGTTATTGGCACTTGTGTGTGTTTTTGTGCCTGTCTGTGTTGGGGTTGACTTTCACAACAGCTATAAAGTTCAAAGAAACAGATGCGATTCAAGCAGATAAACAGAATAATGAGAAAAATATTAAAATGAAACAATATAACAATGCAAAAAATAATATGATCACACTGTATATATCGTATATATACTGTAATGTATCTGCATATGTTTAGAGTGCCCTCCATAGTATTTGGGACAAAGACACATTTGTCCCTGATTTTTTCCTCTGCTTCACAATTTAAAATTACAAATCACACCATTCAGATGTGATTAGAGTGCTCATTGCAGACTTTCATATAAAGGGATTTGTATACATTTTGGTCACTCAACACTTTATTTTTATCATTGCACGCAAGTGATATGCAACAAAGTCCTAAATATGACGACTTTAATAGACTTGCCATTGCTTTATCACAAACATTATGGTGCCCTGAATTGGGGGGACCAGGTAGAAAAAGTGTAGTTCTATGCTTACATAGCAAAGAACTACAGCAAACATCTCTGAGCTGGTATATAAAGATTTTCATTCCCCTAAATACATAAATAATTATTTCCAAACATCATGATGCACCTACTTTCTCCATTTATTTGCAACATACGGCTACCAACATATTAACTAAAAATTAGAATGTAATTAAGCTTACAAGTACACAGATAATTAAGTAAATACAATCACGAAGAAACCTTGTGCTTACCATACCTTTTGCCTTTTTTTTGGTCATATGGTCATTATTATTTGAGACATGGTCATCTGTCTAAAAAGTGTACATTTATTTGGTTGTAGAGCATATTGTCAAGTTCACAAAAGCAGATGATCATCATGCTGGTACATCTGACCTGCTGGGGCCTGTGGCCAACACCAGGGGGCGCCTGGACAGTTCTGGAGCCCTGGACTTTAGCACTTCCTCCACACTCAGAAGTGCTGCCAGAAGAGGATCAGCGGGTGCACCGGGAGTACTTCCAGGTGCCAATGCAGCACTTCTGCCACACTATGATGTGCCCCGATCACAAAAAATATTCAATTGTCTAGAAGAAACTTTGCAGTACCATCCCAGCTGTAATGAATGACTTAGGTGGGGTGGTTCACCTCTGAACATTTAATGGGAAGTTACAACCAACCTTTATTTAGTTGGTGTGTTTCAAAAGCAAAAAGCTTTTCCAAGGCACTCTACAACTCTTCAGAAACATAGTACAACTTTCCCATGTACAGTATCCTTAAACATCTGGAGTATAGTTAAATACAGTAACACAGAAGGTCCCAAGTGGGATATGAACTGATCACTTTCAGAATGAGAAGCAGCATCTTCCAAAAAGACTCACCAGCACCTCTGCATACAACAGAACTGCCTGAGGACTACTCGCAATTCTCCATCTGTACACAGGAATGTCTTCATGTGCACAGTGGAGTCTATCCTGCATCACATTCTTATATGGCACCTACTTGGCGCAAAATCATAAATCATTGCAAAGGATGATGAAGGCGGCATAGAATATTCCCGGCACACAGCTGCCTTCTCTTCAGGACACATACAACGCTTTATACTTTAGAAAGGCCAACAGTATAACTGAAAACCTCTTCAGCCATTCTGCGCAGGCACTTCCTCCCTCCTGGCGAACAGTACAAGACCATAGGCATACACACCAGTAGCTTCAGGGGTAGTTGTACACTTTGTGAACAGTCATTCTTTAAGAATTCACCTACTGAAACATAACAGTGTGTATGAATATATAATATCTGTAAATACATGTTGTTCAGTGCCTGTGTTGGGTGAACAAATAGTGTCTTTTACAGTTTGTTAAAAAAGACTTGCAATATCTAATGTGTGTGATGTGTTAAAATAGAAATATTGGATTTTTTGTAGATAAGATACACCTTTTAAGTGTATAAAACTGTGTGAACAAAACTGCATTGTAGGTATTTAAAAAAGATTTTAACAATGAAATGTTTTTTTTTCTTTTTTTTAGAAAGAAGAGAAGCAAGCACATGAGTGATTTATAGCATAATAGAGAGAGGACACTGGGATGCATACAAATAAGATGGAAGAATACGGAGAGGTATGCAAATATAAAACCAAACACTAAAAAGTTCTTATTACCGTTAGACTATATGTTTAGACCCAGATAAACTGACCAGTGTGTGGCAGGAGCTTGCGTTATGTATCATCTACGACAAAATCTTAATTGTTGTTTTAAAGATGTGTGAGCTGAAATCATCGACTATGTCACTCACTTTGCTAAAAACAATCAAAAAAACACCTTGAGAGTCTTCGCATTCACAGTCTCATATAACCTGATATGATAGACTACTGTGCATGCGCAGTCAGCGCACCACAAGATAAACTAGCGTAGCTGCCTAAAACTGAGTGAGCAAACAGCGGCAAGGGATAAACAGCCTAGTAATCTAGGTTGTTAGATTTAATTGCAAGACGAGGATCATCCTCGCTCGTATAGAGGTGGTTTGGTGGTCTGGCTTTGAAAAGACCGATTTTGCTTAAAAGATGGCAAACTGTAACCCATGCAGGTGTTAAGCAAAAAAAAAAATCAGCTCAAACAAATTACGTTTCAACGGATTATTTTTATTTTCATATGAAGCGTATGCCTATCAGGTATGTTTTATTTCATAAGCCATCTTGGTTTCATTACTTCACTTTAACTTAATCCTGATACTCTGTACGTTCAATTCATCATAATAACTATTCATGGTGGATCTAAAATCCGTACTGACCCCTACTCTCTCTTTTGTTTCTTTTTCCGGTTTCTTTGTGGTGGCGGCCTGCGCCACCACCACCTACTCAAAGCATCATGATGCTCCAACAATGATGGATGGATCAAAAGCCAGAAGTCTACGTGACCATCGTCATCAAGTCCTTCCGTGAGAACCCTAAATCCAAAGAGGACTGTTTCATTTATGTTAGGTAGAATGCCCAGAGGGGACTGGGTTGTCTCATGGTCTGGAATCCCTGCAGATTTTTTTTTTCTCCAGCCGTCTGGAGTTTTTTTTTTTGTTTTTTCTGTCCACCCTGGCCATCGGACCTTACTCTTATTCTATGTTAATTAATGTTGACTTATTTTCTTTTCTTACTGTGTCTTTTATTTTTCTATTCTTCATCATGTAAAGCACTTTGAGCTACTTTTTATATGAAAATGTGCTATATAAATAAATGTTGTTGTTGTTACTGTTGTTGTTGTTGGGGGTCCTCAATTCCAAAGTGCAATTTTTTTCTTTCATTATTTAAAACACTTGCGCAGATCCCCACAAGTTCACCCCTGTGGTTGCAGAAGTCGGGACAGGTGATGACACAAGGGAGGGAGCAAAAAAAGAAAACAAAAGTCCTTTAGCACCTATAAAAAAAAAAAAAAAAAACAGGAATTCAGAAAAGGCAAGTCTCCACACACTGCCATTGAAAATGAGATCAAGAACTGCTTGACGATACCTGAGGTGGACAGTGAAGTAAATCCACTTGAGTGGTGGGGAACACAAGAAGTATATTTCACCTTTCAGTACCAGAGGAAAAGTTGAACATGTAAGCATGCAGCTCTATGGACAGATGCTGTGGACAAATTGGTGTTTCTGTCACAAAACTTGACATTTCCTCAGTAGAATTTCTTTGTGATATCTTTGTGCAATATTGGATAGAACTTGAAGTTAGTCAGTTTTTTAAAAATGATATAGGTTTGATTTATTTTGCATCTTTCTACAATATATGACAGAACTTGTTTACAAATCGGCGGCACGGTGGGGCAGTGAGTAGCGCTGCTGCCTTGCAGTTAGGAGACCCGGGTTTGCTTCCTGGGTCCTCCCTGCGTGGAGTTTGCATGTTCTCCCAGTGTCTGCATGGGTTTCCTCCGGGTGTTCCAGTTTCCTCCCACAGTCCAAAGACATGCAGGTTAGGTGCATTGGCGATTCTAAATTGTCCTTGGTGTGTGTGTGTGTGTGTGTGTGTGCGCGCGCGCCCTGCGGTGGGCTGGCACCCTGCCCGGGGCTTGTTTCCTGCCTTGTGCCCTGTGCTGGCTGGGATTGGCTCCAGCAGACCCCCCTGTGACCCTGTAGTTAGGATATAGCGGGTTGGATAATGGATGGATGGACGTTTACAAATGCTAGTTTTTTTTCCCTGTGCAGTATTTAACAGAATTTTGAATTTTTACATCAGGTACAGTGTGTTAGATTTTTGTTCTTGCTTGTATTCTGCACAGCAGAGCAATTTGTTTATCCAGACTGTAATGTTCATGCCCAGTAGTTCAATTATGATTAGTATTTATTGCCTTTGGATTCATATCTTGTTTATGTTAAGGGTAAGTGTCTGTTTAAAATGCTCTCATTATAATAGTTTTGTTGGTGTTAGTGCAGTTTTTTGTGTAAATCCTGTAGGCCACTTTGAAATGGTTTGCTCATGCTTGCACTGTTTGATCTCAGTAATACTTTGACTGGTGATTTAAAAGTTTTTGTGTTAATTTACTTCAATTATAAGTAAATAAATCGGACCTGTTTTCCTTAACTATGGTGTCCTTTAATCTCATTTGTAAATGACAATTAATATCATACTATCAAGACCAAGCTAAATCAATAAGACTTTTACAAACACGTTTTATCATCAAAGTCCGAGAAAATATTGAGATTTAATTTTTGGCCAATATCGCACACCCCTAGTGTGTATACAGTGGAACCTCAGGTCACGACCGTAATTCGTTCGAAAACTCTGGTCGCAACCTGATTTGGTCGTGACCCAAAGTAATTTCCCCCATAGGATTGTATGTAAATACAATGAATCTGTTCCGGACCGTACGAGCTGTATGTAAATATATATATTTTAAAGATTTTTAAGCACAAAAATCGTTAATTATACCATACAATGCACAGTGTAATAATAAACTAAATATAAAAACATTGAATAACACTGAGAAAACCTTGAACGGAGAAAACTAACATTGCAAGAGTTCATGCTACAGCCTTACAAACCGATCGCTGTAAACACTTTTTTTTAATGAGTTTTAAGCACAGGGAAAAAAAATGAACATTTGAAAAATCCATAATTTATACAAAAACTAACCATAAACAACCAAGAAAAGTAACACTGCATGAGTCGAGTTCTGGCATGAAGGAAGTGAGGAGGAACTGGGTGGAGAGGAGATTACAGTTTTAAGGTAAAGTCCCTCTGCGCGATGCACATCTGACCGAGAACAATGTACTGTACAGGGAGACACTAAACACGTGAGGAAATCACCTGCACGTACGAACTGGAAGGGAAACGAAATAGAGCACAAAGAGTTCACAGTGAATGCACAGGGAGAGACTGAACACGTGCGGAAATCAACGGCGCGTACGAACCGGAAGGTAAACTGGCTTGTTCGTCACCCAAGTGTGTGGTCGTGAACAGATGCAAAAGTTTGGCAAACTTTTTGGTCATAACCTGATTTGTACGTGTTCCAAGATGTTCATGACCTGAGGTTCCACTGTATGTGAAATGAAATTGGTTTTTGGAACATTGCCATAAACAAGTTATCATGGTTAGCTAAGCTTTACTAAATAATAAGAGTAATAAGATCACTGGGCATAATCAGTTGTCTGATTCTGGCTGATGCAACTATTCCTATCATCCAGCCAGGCACTTTATAAAGGAAAAGTACTGTATTTGAAAAGTACTGGTCAGAGACATCACAACTAGCAGTGAGAAACCACAAGTGGAGATGAGGGAACAAGCATCACATCCGGCCTAAGATGACAAAGACTAAAAGTCAATTGACTGCCTGATCTGAAACTTGCTATGTGACTCTGATTGGAACTGTTCAGGTTGTTTGTTCTCACCCATTATTTTAGCTAACATTTTGAAGTAAGAAATGAAGTTTTAAACATCTCACTGAAACTTCCCTACTGTTTACTGATGCTAGCAACTCTACTACAGGTCATAAGTGTTAAAATATTCAGCAATATAATAAGTGGTGCTCATTTGAGTAAAATCCTTTCAGAGGCAGTAAGCTGCAAGTGGACTGTGTTCTGTGATTGCGGCAGAAGAAGGCTCCTGGACTTTGCAAGGGTATTCAGAGGTTAAGCTCTTGCAATTAGAAAGGAACTGGTGGGTCTCAGCCATTGTTAAGGCATTTCAGAGGTTTAGTCTTGAATCCTTTACAAAGGAAGCCTGCCTTATTAAGGATTACGGCGCTAAGCATTGTGGGTCGTAGGTTAATGATTTCCAGGACTAACGTATCCACCAATCAAAATAATTTATTGGGGGCTACAGTGCCTTTCGAGGATACTTTCATGATAAAATATCACTCTTTTGTAAGTTTTCACACTTTATTGTTATTTAACATTGCATCATGGTGGATTTATTTTGGTCTTTTTGACACTGATCAACAAATGAAGACTCCTTAATGTCAACGTGAAAAGAGATCTCTGCAAAATGTTCTAAATGAATTACAAATATAAAACCCAATATAACTGACTGCAAAAATATTCATCTCCCTCAAGTCACTATTTATTAGATGCACCTTTGGCAGCCATGACAGCCAGTATGCACATGTCTCTCCTACTCCATCAGCTTTGCATGTCTCCTGGCTCTGTCAGGTGATTTAGAGTAAATAGCCTTTGACAAACCCAGCCACAAATTCACAGTTGGATTGAGATATGAGCACCAGGTCACCCACATTCCTGTTTTTAAGCCGTTCTTGTGTAGTTTTGGCGTTATGCTCGGGGGCTTTGTCTTGGTGGAACACTAATCTTCTCCAAATATGCGTGATTCTTGCAGACCTTATCAGGTCAATTTAGATGATTTTAGATATTCATGCAAACCCTTTTTTCTGCCGTTGCATGTCAGATGCAACCATAATGGTAAGAAAGAATAAAAACAATGTTGCTACACTGTAATGTTTCCCAAAATATATATTATCACATTTCTTTGACATAAACAGGTCATTTTTTTATATAAAGACTATAGGATGAACACTTCAGCAGAACATAAAACACAACTTCCATATCTACCCCCACAGCAGGAAACATGATGACAGAAAAAAGTAACAAAAATATTCTACTTTTTCTGTTGTTTTAAGTGAAGAAAAACAGGATATTTGACAAAATGCAAAAATGCAGGTTTTATGTAACGATGTCTGAAAAGAAAGATGTTTCAGGACTATCAACCTTATTTAAGAAAAGGCCTGTGTGAGTCTGCATCATCAAAAGGAAAACAGGTAAAGGTTATTTCCATTTTATGTGACTGATGAAGGCTATAAAGCTGAAACATTGTTTTTTTTAACCTTCGTTTCATTTTCCAGTGTGGAAATAACCTTTACCTTTATTTCCAAGACAAACACACACACATATATGTATTGTCATGTCATACACACACAGTGTATACAGTCTATATACTGCTCAAAAAATTAATGGAACATGTAATAATGACAGTCTAACACCAAGTGAGTTAATCTTCAGGGATATCAGTCTGTAAAGTTAGGAAGCATAAGCGACTGTGAATCAACTTTACCTGCTTTGGTGCAAATGAAAGTGTCAACAGGAGAGGCAACAGCAAGACACCCCCAAAAAGGGAATGGTATTACAGGTGGTGGTCACAGAAAATTGCTCTCTTCTTATCCTGCCTGACTGATTCTTCTCCAGTTTAGCATTTTGCTTGTGTCCTTGTCACTACTGGCAGCATGAGGTGGTACCTGCAGCTGAATCAGGTTTATTTTAAACAAATAAACAAACTTCTGGGAGGGATGATCACTGGACAAACAAAATCTATAAAATACGCAACAATGCTGCCTCGTTGAGCCTCCCTGAACAGGTCCCGAGTCTCGGCCTGCCTGGCAGGGCGGCGCAGCCCACAAGTTGACTTATCAAATACAACCAATACGCCCTGCTGCCATCTCCTGTTTCAATCTCTCTCTCTCGACCATGACCTATCTTCACGTTCTCCAGCTCTCCTTTCAGTTCTAGACTCAATCTGCTCATAAGGAGGCACTAAAACCAATCTTAGCATAATCTTAGCCAAGCCAGGGAATCAGGGATCACCAACAGCTGTATTTTTACTACAATAAAACAGGGCAGAACTTCATTCACCAGCTCCTGGCTTACCTATAACTCTGAACATGTGTTAACCTTACAGGGCCATGTCTCTAAAGTAGCTTCCTAGCTGCCTGATCCATTAGCTGGACAACACAAGCCCATAAATGACTTTCTAGGACTCTGATTCCAAGTGCTCTTTAGTAGTTTAAGAGTGTTGTCATTTCCCCCCTGACCTCTCTCTCTGGCAAGAATCCCCTACAAACGTTTAACAATCTGTCCTTGGTGGTATGGGGTGCAGCTACATAATCTTTTCTTGTGTCATTCTGGCAGAATGGAATACGAAGCACAAATGCACAGCCTACTGTCCTTGGTGGCTCCTGTGCTCACATGGTGGTTTACACAGGGCATCTCTGGCTGCCAATAAAACTATCTTTTCTCTGGAGACCTCATCCTTATTGTGATACCATGATGATTTCTTTAATTCTAGCAATCTCCTTCTACCCAGGCATTTCTTCACATTGGCTTCACCATGATGGATGAATCAAGGAATCTTCCCAGCATTGCTGTGTGGAAGGCAGGAGTTAACTCTCACTGGGACAGAGCTGGTTCTTGCCTTCCAATGTATAGTTAGATCATGTGGCTCCAGTAAATTGTCAAGGACATGCACACATACACACACAAATCACATGCACACCCACACCCACATGCACACACACACACTCTCAATATCACAAACTGGAGATATCAATAACTTAACACTCACAATTAGGGTGTAGGAGTATAAGAAAGACATACTAACACCTGAGAACTTGACTCACGGCTTAACCAGCACCCCATAACACGGTCATCCAATTGAAATGTTCTAGAAACTATTATAAAAAAAAAAAAAACAATCCTCCACTTGGTTTTTAATGTTACGAAAGTAGGCCAAGTCTTCGAAACTCAAAGAGGCAAAGCATAAAATTATTGGCCGGTGACACAAGATAAATGGAAAACAAGTACAAGTACTAAGTGGTAAGACAGCGGAGAAGAAGCACAAGCATTCCTGTAGGTGCCACGATGGTTATTTTCAATAAAATATTAATGCTAATATGCTTTCTTACTGACTAAACATTTCTCCTGCATTTCTTATTTATGGGAATGTGCATACATAGAAAGCAAGGGTTGTGGTTTCACCTTCAATTCGCATTTGCTGTTTAATTACAATGCAACTATGGCAAAAGATGGAACCTTTAAATGCTCAATACATGCTAATAAGAAAATGCTACTAATATGACTGTCTCGTTTTCTGACTCGATTTACAGAATTTGGAGGCAGGCAGGGTGGAAAGATGGGAAAGTAGTGGAAGCTATGTTAAGAAGTGAGGTGATAATTAGTGAGCAGCAGTATGGTTTCAAGCCAAGAAAGAGTACCACAGATGCAGTGTTTGCTCTGAGGATGTTGATCAAGAAGTATAGAGAAGGCCAGAAGGAGTTGCATTGCGTCTTTGTGGACCTGGATACAGCATATGACAGGGTGACAAGAGAGGAGTTATGGTATTGTATGAGGAAGTTGGGAGTGGCAAAGAAGTACGTAAGAGTTGTACAGGATATGTAAGAGGGACGTGTGACAGTGGTGAAGTCTGCGGTAGGAGTGACGGATGCATTCAAAGTGGAGGTGGAATTACATCGGGGATCGGCTCTGAGCCCTTTCTTATTTGCAATAGTGATGGACAGGTTGATAGACGAGATTAGACAGGAGTCCCCGTGGACTATGATGTTTGTTGATGACACTGTGATCTGTAGTGATACTAGGGAGCAGGTTGAGGAGACCCCGAGACATGAAGATATGCTCTAGAGAGGAGAAGAATGAACGTCAGTAGGAACAAGACAGAATACATGTGTGTGAATGAGAGGGAGGTCAGTGGAATGGTGAGGATGCAAGGAGTAGAGTTGTCAAAGATGGATTAGTTTAAATACTTGGGATCAACAGTACAGAATAATGGGGATTGTGGAAGAGAGGTGAAAAAAGAGTGCAGGCAGGGTGGAATGGGTGGAGAAGACTGTCAGTTAATAATTTGTGACAGATGGATATCAGCAAGAGTGATAGGGAAGGTCTACAGGATGGTAGTGAGACCAACTACGTTATATGGGTCTGAGACGGTGGCACTGACCAGAAAGCAGGAGACAGAGCTGGAGGTGGCAGAGTTAAAGATGCTAAGATTTGCATTGGATGTGACGAGGATGGACAGGATTAGAAATGAGGATATTAGAGGGTCGACTCATGTTGGATGGTTGGGAGACAAAGTCAGAGAGGTGAGATTGAGTTCATTTGGACATGTGCAGAGGAGAGATGCTGAGTATATTGGGAGAAGGATGTTAAGGATGGAACTGCCAGGAAAGAGGAAAAGAGGAAGGTCTAAGAGAAGGTTTATGGATGTGGTGAGAGAGGTCATGCGGTTGATGAGTGTGACAGAGCAAGATATAGATATGGAAAAAGATGATCCTCTGTGGCAACCCCTAAAAGGAGCAGCCAAAAGAAAAAGATGGAAGCAGACAGTGTGTGGTTTTCTGCTCCTCCACTTCATGCACATATTTAAAAACAGACTATGCTTGTGTGCTGTACAACATAAAAGGACATGACAGATGCTAACCCTGGATGGAGGTAAGAAACTTTTAGTCCAATTTCTTCATGTTGATACTTCAAAATACAGGCTACCAGTCATTGCATTATATATGTTATGTCATTTCTGCAAATAGAGCAAGAGGAAGATGGGAATTTAGATCTTAACTTAGAAGTTATACAGATTTGATGAAATTGGAAACATTTGCTTGTAACAATAAATTCCAGGTGTTGGGATGATGGGACAAATCAACATAAATGATTTTCTTTTCTGCAGAAGAATAAGATTATGAGAAATGGGGGAAGTTTCTTAATAAGCACAGCAAACCAAAACTTGCATACAAGTCATATATGTAACATGGACAGACTCTTTGAGGACTAGGAGGAATGACAATGTAGACATGATAAGAAAATGCAAAGTCAACAAACACAATAACTGCACCAGGATTCAAACCCCGCACTGTGGAGATGTGCAGTAGCGCTTCTGAGAGAACAAAATTATTGATAAAATAGGGGGTCTATGGTGACCAACAACAAACTGTAGCAAAAACACCTGTGAAAACATTTCAGGCTACTTGTGTTCTATAATCCATATGTCAAGTCATCCAGTCATATGCTCTCAATGTTCCAAACACATGCATTTTTACCAAAATATTGTGAAACAAATCACTAACTGGAGAGGCTACTGTGAACTAAAATGGAACGCGCTCAAATGCAATTGAGCATTAGAATTGAAGACCTGTCTCCCCTTCTTTCATTGGTCATGAATCCAGCCCAGTAACAGCTCATTTGCTGGATAACACTGCATATCACATGATGTCAGCAGTGTCAAGTTCACTGAAAGAGATATACAACTAACAATTAAAAGTTAAATAAAAGTGAATGAAAATATTAGGAAGAGAATCTACCTTGTACTTGTGCATATCTACATTGCTTTAACCAGCAGAAGGTCAATTCACCCATGCAAACCTACTGCTAAACTCCAGTTGTGGATATAAATATAAAAGTAACAAGGGTGGATGGGTCTACAAATCAAAACTTTGTTTGCATCCAAGTGTGTTCAAGTTTTATTCGTGAAAGCATTTTCTGGAAGTGGATTATTCAACCATATTTTAGTAAAAATCCACGTGTTTGAGACATTGTGAGAAAAATGACTGGATGACCTGATCGTAGATTATGCGACCAGGATAACGTGAGAATGTTTTGAGGACATTTTTGAAATGGTTTGCTGTTGTTCACTGTTGACCATCACAGATGCCTAATTCTATTAGAAATGTTATCTCTGTTCTGCATGAAAATATGAGATAAAAAATTGAGTGCATGTTGGTCAAATAGTGCAGCCACCATAGGACCCATGCATGGGGAGGGCCCTGAAGGAAACTGCACCTTACTCATCTCTTTTCTCTTTTTAACATCATTACAATTCACTTATGATATTTCCATCTTTAACAATTTGTTTCCCTCCCATGCCCCTGGATAAAAGAAAATTTCAAGCCTCCATCCCCAGCAGCTTCCTCAGGAAAGTTTGCTTGTTAGCAAGGCCATCCCCTTGTGTGTCTCCTCTCTGCATTTGTGCAGGGAGAATGCTGTTCAAGTCCTTGGCCTCAAGATGAATTCATTTAAAGCAAACGTTCCTGTCTCAAGTCTCTAGCTGCCTAAGGTAGGCACTGCATGATCATTAAAAATGCTGAATATGGTTTTGAAGAAGCTTCCAGGAGAGACCCTATTAACTGGTGTTTTTGCTGTGCTCTGACTTATTGTCAACTGAGCATATTGTATGTTTGCTTAGTCAGATTGCTAACAAGGCTGAAGTTAGCAATTTATTTGAAGTTGTGTAATTGTACAGGTCTGACATAACCGGAAGATCCACATTTTTAAAAGAAATACTGTACATCAATATGTGTCATTAAAACCTATAAGTTAAAAATCAACATTTTAATTTCATTCAGCTTTTGCTTGGCCCAATGTGAGACCATTTGTCAAATTCATTGGCAACCCTGACGCTCTCATATCTTTTACACTAGATCACAGGTGTCGAACTCCAGTCCTGGAGGGCCGCAGTGGCTGCAGGATTTCATTCTAACCATCTTCCTCATTAGTGACCAGTTTTGGCAGCTAATTAACTTCTTTTGCCTTAATTTTAATTAACTTGAATCAGACCCCTATTAGATGTCTCTTTTTTCCTTAATTAGCAGCCAAACAATAATGAGACACAAAGCGAGCTCACCTGTGCCCATCACACAATATCTAAAAATAAAGAAAGGTGAAGGTCTCTGTAAGGTTGATCTCTCGGGTCACCAAAACATTTGGACGGTGTTCTTAGAAAAAACAGAAAAATCAACAGTTTTGGAAATGTCTGTAGTGGCAGAATGAGAGCAGCAACAAGCCATGGAATTAAATAACGGGTTTAATTAACAGCAAGAATTAGCTTCTCATTAAGAGATTGGTTGGAGTTTGAAATCCCAGTTTAGTTGGTCATCTGTTGGCTCGTTTCACATCTCATTTCTGCTTGGCTGTCATTTAATAAAGAAAAAAATCAGTTCAGAGGACTGAATCCTCCAAAACAGGGCTATTAAAATTAAGGAGTGAATTAGCAGTGAAAACTACTCGCTGATTAGGAAAAGGGTTAGATTGAAAACCTGCAGCCACTGCGGCCCTCCAGGCCTGGAGTTCGACACCACTACACTAGATGGTTCAGAAGATGACAATGTTTAACTGACACTCTAAATGGTTATAGTGTTGTATTGAGCCACTTTTATTTTCACAAATCTTAAAAAAATAAATAAATAAACACAGCAGTACCATTTTGTTGAAGAATAGCTATGGTTCAAGAGGGCTTGGATGGACTGTCTGTGATCTCCGTTGAAAAGAAATTAGCAGAAAGTTTGGGCTATAAGAATTTAATAGGAGACGTTACTCTGGTGAAAGTTAGGCAAATTACAGTTTGAAAATAATCTGCTGTTATTTTTAAGAATATAAACCTTCTATTTTGAATGAAGTATTTGATCTTTTTAATGATTTATAATATGCCAATAGAACTTTATCAGCAAATATTTTTCATGTACTGTATGTAAACACATTAAAAAAAACAACAATTTCTCATTATTTCTAATTTCATAATTGCATGTCTAACTGCAAATGAAATTGACAACCAAGAAAACTAACTGTTTATCCTTCAATTTCATAAATTTATATGTGCACGGTGATAATGGAGGAGAGGGAGGGTGTCACACTGGATGAGTTACACTGTTCTAATGTTGGCCCTTCCTACATCCATCCTACCCGGACCTTCCTGGATAGTCCCCAGCCCCTTCAACCCTGAACAGGATTAAGCAGATTTGAGAATGTTCTGTTATGCTGTTATCTTACATTTTCTAAAGCACACCTTGTAAATCGTAACAACTCAGATGTTTCACAAGTTTCATGATCTCTTGCAATACTGCAGTTGTGGAGGTTATCAATGTTATAAGTTGATTTCGCAACTGCACAATTCTCAGCCTTTGTCACAGCAATTTCCGTTATGAGACACCGTGTTTCCCCGAAAATAGTACCTACTCCAAAAATAAGCCCTAACATGATTTTCAGGCTGCTCTGTAATATAAGCCCTACCCCAAAAATAAGCCCTAGTCAAGATCGTCAGCTGAAAAGTATGGCGCCTAAGGCCAGGTTTATACTTCACGCAATGTGACGCGTGTGCCCGAAACATCCATTAAATTCTGAGGACACCATGCCACAATATCTCTGAAAAGGATGTTTAATGATTACATCTATCAATTTGGGGATGCGCCTATTCCAGCAGCATCGGCGCAAGACAGAAACAAAATCTCTGGATGGGGCATCAGCTCATCGCAAGGTGAACACAAACACACACATACACTGGCGTCATTGTAGCTTCACCAAATCCCCAAACCTTCATGTCTTTGGATGGAAAACTGACCACACTGTGGAAACCCGCCAGAAAAACATGCAAACTCCAGGCAGGGATCACAAGGGACGGGACTCCCTGCGAGACAGCAGCACTACCACTCTGCCACAGTGCCACCCCATATGTGTAACTATTAGCAGCATTCATTATTTAAACAAAATTAACAATTTATCTGTAAATGTAACATACATAGTTTAATGCATTTGATCATGAAAGCGATATCAAGTATAAATCTAAGAATTCTAAATGTGCTGAGAGCTGGAATATCATACATTCAATGTGTTCTGTGTGGCAAATGCTGCTGTCAGTTCAGGAGTAAGCCCCAGAAGCTCATAGTGATTAACTACTGGGTCGGTTTTAAGATGACGTTTACGATGGTTTACTGTAATGACAAAGTAAACTATGGGATTAAAGTGGACATTTCAAGGTTGAAGCCAAAATTTCCACTTTAATCACAAAACAGACATTTTCATTATGTCACTTTTATTTTCTTTGTGACTCAAATATGCCGCCGTACATTCTGATGGCATTGTAAAGGTACAAAAAAAAAAAAAAGTTGGCACAGACGATGGTATATGAGACTTTTAAAATGTGTTGTGTCATTACTTTGGGGAATATGCGATGCCTGAATATAAAGGCAACATGAATACATTTGCATGTCGGCATCAAACCATTCAACAAACATCGAAGCACGCACATCCATCCTGGAGGATCTTAAAAGTGGCTGGAGTAGCAAGAAATTCAGGATGGAATTTAGGATTTGAATGTGGAGAGTTACGATGATATTCCAGAAAAAGATGACATGACTGTATTTGGATAAATGTATATTGTTGTACATGAATAAATATAAGATATCCCCTGAAAATAAGCCCTAGTGCATCTTTTGGGGCAAAAATTAATATAAGACTCGGTCTTGTTTTTGGGGAAACACGGTACCATCTTTACATTTACATTAATTTGCTTGCCAGATGCTTTTATCCAAAGCGACTTACAAAAGAGGTAAACATAACTGAGTAACTTCATGCTAGGCCTGGTTGTTCGGCAAGTGCAGTAGGACAGGTAACAAAAGTTGACTGACACAAGTGAAAAGATGCAACAACTAGTAAATGTACAATCATAGACTAACAATTGATAAAGCAATTAAACTTAATGTAACAACAAATCAACCAACAATATGAAAGATCACAGAGTAATGTTTTTTTTTTCTATTAATCAGACAGATATTCACAGAATAAGTACATTAAATACATTGAGGGAGTCTGCAGTACGGGTGGAAGTGGGCAGCTCACTCCACCACCTAGGAACTACACAGGAAAAGAGTCTGGATTAAGACTTGATACCATGCAGAGGCAGCATCACCAGACACTGTTCAAGCAAGAGCTGAGTGGACGAGAAGGAGTACAACATCTTACTAGTGTCTCCATGTACGTAGGTGCTGACCCACTGACTACTCTGTAGGCAAGCTTCAGGGATTTGAGCGTAATGCAAGCTGCTACAGGAAGCCAATGTAGCGACATGAAGAAAGGAGTGACATGTGTCCATCTCGGTTGGTTAAGTGCAAGACTGACCACTGCATTCTGGACCGGCTTGATAGAAAATGTGGGTACTCCTGCCAGATTTGAGTTGCAGAACACACCACAGCACACATACCACAACAGCAAAGTACACAAGTGCATGTTATGGATTCACCTATGGGATGCACCTAACATGAAAGATACCAACCGACCTTGTGGGGTCTTTTCTTAATGGGGAACAGGAAGAAATGTCAAAGCCAGCTATATACCGGTTACCTTTAACCTCTTACCTGTCTCAGTGTCCTTATCGTACCCTATGTATTCAACCCTAGGGACCTTCTAATGGCAGGCTGCTCGCTGAATGGGACTGTTTTCTATTTTTATTTCTTTACAAAAAATGTGTATCCTGAAGGGACCTCAACTAGGTCAGGAATAAGAATCCAGCACACGGCAACAGTAGTAATCGATAATCAAACAGAAACATCCAACCATCCATTATCCAACCCGCCATATATCCTAACTATTGGGTCACGGGGGTCTGCTGGAGCCAATCCCAGCCAACACAGGGCGCAAGGCAGGGAACAAATCCCAGGCAGGGCGCCAGCCCACCGCAGGACACACACGCACACACCCATACACCAAGCAACAATTTAGGATCACCAATGCACCTAACCTGCATGTCTTTGGACTGTCGGAGGAAACCGGAGCACCCAGAGGAAACCCATACAGACATGGGGAGAACATGCAAAATGTGAACCCAGGTCCCCTTACTGCAAGGCAGCAGCGCTACCACTGCGCCACCGTGCTGCCCTAAACAGTAACATTGAATTTATAATTTTAAAAATTATATTTAAAAATATTTATTTTACAATATTTTAAAATGGTATTTATTGACATAATAACCAATAGCAGCAATACAAAGCATTATACAACCTGAGTGGGTTCAAGCAGTCTTCATTCAATCCCAGGCAATGTTTTGCGATGGCAGTTCCTTATTTACCAATAATACTTTTTAACTGAAAAGCGAAAAGAATGAAAGATTTCTTGCCTGAGATAGGGCTCCTTTCCAGGTGTCCAGCAGCTAAGCAGTTACACTGAAATGTCCATTGGCTCCCCTCAAGCTATCAGAAAGGCAGGAAATGAACCAAACACTCCATTCTTGCAACAAAACCTCGACTAAACTAAAAACTAATACTGAAAACCAAAGTGAGTCTAATACAAGGCAGCCAGACTCTGCCTCCTTCTCATGCAAATTCAAAGCTTACTGTCCACTAGCAAAACAGCTAACATTTTTACGGTTTGTCAAAACACATTAAAGTTGTCACACAAGCTGAAGGTCGATTCCCATGGGATTTTAAAGCCACACTAACTTGCAGACACACTGGTTGTGCCTTTCAGCATTCCCACAATACACTTGACTCCTGTCCAGCTTGACAAGTCTTTCAGGCATCGGTCATTTACCTGAAATCTGCCAGGTGAAAAACTTTAAAGTATCCCCATACGCTAGACACCAAAAAGCGATGCTTTGGCAGTGAATGAATGATTGAACCCCCACCTTGCTTCTTGAGTACCATCACTTTTCTTTAGAAGTTACACTTTCAACTCTTGCAAACGCGTAGTTCTTCTCAGTACACACATTTCTATCCTCATTCCACAATGTCCTATTGAATGCTGATTTTAATTTGGTTAGCTGTGAATGACAGTGGGTGTTTTGGCAATGGGCTAGCAAGTAATAATATCAATAACAAAATGAATAGATTTGCTCAAAACTTCATACACACATACCAGAATTTCACTATGCATTGACTGACATTAGGCAGCTTCTGCATAGTCGTCGGTTTTCCATGGTCTCCTTGAAAACCGCCTCAGTTTCCCTCAGTAAGTGCATTTCCAGATGAGAGATTTCAATGCATTTCCTGTGGAGAAAAATAAAATGTATTTTACAAACAACTTTTCAGAATTTTTTTTTCCCCCTTCAGTCTCCTGCACCCGTTCTCATGCCTACAAATCATTTATGTTATCACAATTGGACATATTTAAGGAAATACATTCAGAATTGACTGCGGCAAACTGTTCTGCTATCTTCTGTAAGTCAGACATAGCTTAAGGTGATATCTCCCTGCTGACGGCACAACTGCCCCCAACAGTTCATCACATGCTGGCTTTCTTTTTTGGAACTGGGCTGGCGCTGCTTGCAGTTCTGTCCAGCAAGGGCATTTCCTTGTCAGTGTCTGCTTGTCGGTTGAATTTAGCACTGTCTCACCAGATTGCTTTCAAAGCCACCGTGTGAGGGTTTTGGCATGTTATGTACAGTTGGTCCTATAAGGCTCTGGGGAAAGGACAGACATTTTCCACAATGATTGATAAACCATCTTATTAAAAGCAAGAAGGCAGCAGAAGAAACTTAATAGGGCGCAAGAGATGAAGCAATGCCAATACTGTAAATGTAAATAAATTAATAGCAAGTCACAAAAACATTCTGTTTCAAAGTATTAGGGACAGCATAAATTGATGCAAATAGTGTTCAAAATATGTTAACCAAAATTCATTTGGAACATTATAGTAAATCTCTATTTCTATAATCTGAAACGTCAGGTAGGATCATGTAATAACTAAAACATTTTCTGCTAAAGGAAACAGTTAAAAATAAAATCTGCCTATATTGACAATAAATGCACAAATGTGGTGGTCTAATACATTTCTAACTTAGCAATAAAAGGTCAAAATAAGGCAAATTGAAATTATGTGCATAACCACAAAATAAATTCTGCAAATTTTCAAAAATTATATTTCCTAAGAAAAGAAAAAAAAAAAGGCAGATTGGCACAAGTTATGTTCAACATGCATTTGAATAAAAAAGTAAAAGTTAAAAGCTTTCCAGGTTATAATAAAAATCTATTTCTGAATAAAGATGAAGGCTTGGATTAGCGCTAGTCACTTTGAAAATATCTTTGTATATAAAGAGAAAACCTGAAAAAAGTTATAATCAAATTCTACTTCTATTGGTTTAATATGTCTAAATTCTTCAAGTCCCACTTAAATTCTGAATTGATATAATTACAGTGTTGTAAGTCATAATCAAATTATATTTCAGTACCTAGCTGGAATGATGAAATGTTGCAAGAAATATTGAAAATCCAGTTGTGTGGCAACGTAAAAACCAGAAAAAAAGAAAAAAAAAATTCTACTTTTACAGAAGCATAAACTGTCAGCATCCAATCAGTCCAAGTCAACTATTTTGCCTAGATAACGAAATATGGTCCAAATGTTCAATATACAGTATCATAAATAAATGCTAGTTTTTATTAAACTGAAAAGGTGACATGGTCAAAATAGCAGTATTCTAAAGGCAAAAAAAAAAGCTCCCATTTTTAACACAAATATTTTTCTATATAAATGAGAAAGGTCTAATCAAATTATATTTCACTCACTGTGCTAGCCATCTAAGAAGCGTTTAAATCTAAGTAATCAACATAGACCTCAGTGTTAACGCTTGCAGTGCGTATGTCTCTGTGAAATGCTATTTGGTATGGGATTTGTAAGAACAGTGTTAAGGATTGTGATGCGTCATCTGTTGGAATGACAAGTGCAATGCATTTATTGGTAAAAATGCTTGTGATGCGCCATCTTTTGGAATGACAGAGACATAGCAACTGGACAGACCCAAAGACAAATGCATTTTCCTCTTAATAAGGTAGATTACTAAGGTGAAACAGTGGAAGGTTGAATTTTGCAAACCAAATTGTGTTACTTAGTCATGGCTTTTTCTTTTTTCCCCTGTTTATTGTTTAAAAATATAATTCTGAACTTCAGTTTGGGGTATTTATTTATTTATAATGTGAGGTTTAAAGTTTGATATTAGTTACCCTGGGTTATAATGTAATTTCTGCTTTTATTCCTGTTGTATGCCTTTAAATATTGGTGAAGTGCTATGAGCATGGAAGAGGTGCTATATATCATTTTATTATGGAATAAGATGATCCGCTGTGGCAACCCCTAACGGGAGCAGCCAAAAGAAGAAGAAGATTTATATATCATTTTATATTGAAAATCTAGTTGTATAATCAATGTTAAAAACAGAAACAATTCACATTAAACTCTGATTCTAATTTTACAAAAGCCTTTGATCATCAAACGTAGAGACTGCTAGTAGGAGTTCTGTCCTCTGACGCCACTTTTTAGGAACAGGAGTGTTTTATATTTTAGAGGACCAGAAGGGGCTTAGTTTTTCTGCAGGTGGTGGTCACTCGTTTCTTTTGGGTGTTTTTTTTTTTTTTCCTCTGCAGAGGAGGAAGGAAAAAATAATGTTAGCGTCAGCACCCCCTTTTGCCCCAAGATGGTACTGCATACCTCATTAGAGCCAGGAAGGTAGTCCCCTGACATGCATGTGCCACAAAGGTATAAAGCTCCGTAATCTCTACTGAGACATTAAACACACCGTCCATAAAAACTTACTGACGTGAGCAACTTCAGACAGGATTAAAATTACAGCAAGACCCTGCAGTAATTATTACTTTAACCCACCGCCTGATCCAAGACTAATCTCATCCGAATAGAGCTCGAGTTACACTCAAAAATACCAACACGTCTCCAGGTAGCCATTTTTGGGCTTAGGCCCCAAAGAGTTAAACATGGCAGAAATGCAGATTGGAGAGCATTTACTAGTCCAGGCACACGTATAATTGCCTCTTTCCCCCTGATTACCCAAGCGGCACACTTCAGATAAGATATCCCCAGGGGTCCCATAATAACTGCCGTTTCACTGGGTTAACAGAAGAAGACTGTCTCTGATAATTTCACTGTTCTACTTGATTTATATATTTCTGTTTAAAGGTAAAAAGTCAAAATGTTGCATAAGAACAAGATTATCAAGAGAAATGATTGACCGAAAATACTGAAATATTGCATATAAAACCCATTAATCTTCACATTCATAACAATGAACACTAATATAACAAAGGCAATATTACTGTTAAAATTGTTTAAAGAATATTGGACCAACTGAGGATGGCACTTTTTCTGCATCAATTTCAAACTTGTTTAATTTGTATGAGTGAGTGATAAATTATTTAGACTTATCATACCATTTTCCCAACCCACTGAATCCTAACACAGGGTCACGGGGGTCTGCTGGAGCCAATCCCAGACAGCACAGGGCACAAGGCAAGAACAAACCCCGGGCAGGGTGCCAGCCCACCACAGGGCACAAACACACACACACCAAGCACACACTAGGGACAATTTAGGATTTCCAATGCACCTAACCTGCAGTCTTTGGACAGAGTTGGACTGTGGGAGGAAACCAGAACATCCAGAGGAAACCCACACAGACACAGGGAGAACATGCAAACTCTACGCAGGAAGGACACGGGAAGCGAACCTGGGTCTCTTTACTGTGAGGCAGCAGCGCTACCGCCGCGCCACCATGCCGCCCATTATTTAGAATTGCATATTAATAAATCAACAATCCTAACTTGCCATGTTCATGAATATGCAGCATGTCATGAGCATATGAGTATATTTAAGTTTTTGATGCCATGCTTCACATAGCGGGCAAATTACCAAGCAATCAAACCCAAACCAAGAAATGTGTGAGACGTGCTTAGTTTGTACTTTTTGTAACTCTGTTTAGCCATCATTATTATAAATACTTTGAGCTACTTTCATGTATGAAATGTGCTATATAAATAAGTGCTGTAAGTACACTGCCCACTGCTCCTGTAGGTCATGATAAGTGTAATTTTCCCATCACACCCCACGTGATAATTACAGTACAGTGAAACTTTGGTATCAGTACAATGCGATGTACAACAATGAGCCACAACATTAAAATCACCCGCCTAACATCGTGTAGGTCTTCCTTTGTGCTGACAAATCAGCTCTGACCCATCAAGGCATGGACTCCACATGATCTCTGAAGATGTCCAAGATGTCAGCAGCACATCCTTTAAGACCTGTAAGTTGCGAATCAGGGCCTCCATTAATCAGACTTGTTTTTCCAGCACATCACATAGATGCGGGATTGGATTGAGATCTGGAGAATTTGGAGGCCAAGTCAATACCTTGAACTCTTTGTCATGTTCCTCACACCATTTCTGAACAATTTTTGCAGTGTAGCAGGGAACAACATCCTGCTAAAAGAGGCCAATGCCATCAGGGAATACCGTGGCCATGAAATGGTGTACGTGGTTTGCAACAATCTTTTAGGTAGATGGTACATGTGAAAGTAACTTCCACATTTCCTAGCAGAATATTAACTAAAGCATCACACTGCTTTAGCTGGCTTGCTTTCTTCTCATACTGTATTCCGCTGCCATTGTTTCCCCCAGGTAAATAGCAGATTCACACATGGCCGTCCAAATAATCTAAAAGAAAACATGATTCATGATTCATCAGCTCAGGCCACCTTCCTCCACTGCTCCATGGCCATTTTCCTCTGATCTCTCTAATCAATGTGGCATTTCCATTAGCAGAATTGCTCCTCACTAGATGGTTTTTTTTTTTTTCACACCATTCTGAGTCAACTGTAAAGACTATTGTGTGTGAAAATCCAAGGAGATCAACGGTTACAGAAATACGAAAACCAGCCTGTCCGGCACCAACAATTGCAGCACGGTCAAAATCACCGAGGTCACAGTTCTTTCCCCATTCTGGTGTTTGACGTGGACAATAACTGAAGTGTCTGACAAGAATTTGCATTGTGCTGCTGCTGCCACGTCATTAACTGATTAATTAATTGCACTGCTCCTCACATTTCACAGTTACTTGTGTTTCCGAATTGGTGATGCCAAAGTTGCCCGTTAAACAGGGATATCATCTTGGTTTAGTTTCTGCCTCAACCCAGATGCTGCAGGGATATGCTGTAGCTCCTTAAAAGCCAATATGGTAAATGAACTAGAGTGGAGTGTGTTACTTTAATGGAGCAGAGACTTGGATGCCAAAGAAAGCACACACAAACTGTACCTTGAGTGCAGGTTACAAAATGTTCTTAGCAGACACAAAGTGATGGATCTCATATTTAAAGATATTTTATTCAGTGACCAAAAGGATTTATTAAAAACATAGGTAAAGATTTAAAAATACTGCTGGTGTTGACGGAGAAGTATAGAGAAGGCCAGAAGGAGTTGCATTGCGTCTTTGTGGACCTGAAGAAAGCATATGACAGGGTGACGAGAGGAGTTGTGGTATTGTATGAGGAAGTTGGGAGTGGCAGAGAAGTACGTAAGAGTGGTACAGGATATGTACGAGGGAATTGTGACAGTAGTGAGGTCTGCAGTAGGAGTGACAGATGCATTCAAGGTGGAGGTGGGATTACATCAGGGATGTATCAGGGATGTGATGTTCTGATCCCTTTCTTATTTGCAATGATGATAGACAGGTTGACAGACAAGATTAGACAAGAGTCCCCATGGACTATGATGTTTGCTGATGACATTGAGATTTGTAGCGATAGTAGGGAGCAGGTTGAGGAGACCCTGGAGAGGTGGAGATATGCTCTGGAGAGGAGAGGAATGAAGGTCAGTAGGAACAAAACAGAATACATGTGTGAATGAGAGGGAGGTCAGAGGAATGATGAGGATGCAGGGAGTAGAGTTGGCGAAGGTGGATGAGTTTAAATACTTGGAACCAATAGTACAGAGTAATGGGGATTGTGTAAGAGAGGTGAAAGAGAGTGCAGGCAGGGTGGAATGGGTGGAGAAGAGTGTCAGGAGTAATCTGTGACAGACGGGTAACAGCAAGAGTGAAAGGAAAGGTCTACAAGATGGTAGTGAGTTCAGGTATGTTGTATGGGTTGGAGACAGTGGCACTAACCAGAAAGTAGGAGGCAGAGTTGGAGGTAGCAAAGTTAAAAATACAAAGATTTGCATTGTGGGTGATGAGGATGGACAGGATTAGAAATGAGTACATTAGAGGGTCAGCCCAGTTTGGACAGTTTGGAGACAAAGTCAAAGACACAAGGCCTAAGAGAAGGTTTATGGATATGGTGAGAGAGGACATGCAGGTAATGGGTGTGACAGAGCAAGATACAGAGGACAGGAAGATATGGAAAATAATGATCGGCTGTTGCAACCCCTAACGGGAGCAGCCAAAAGAAGAAGAAGCAGCTAGTAAAAAGGGCAGAGTGGTGGCTCTGAAGCTAGGAATCTGTGCCCTGAGCAAGGCCTTAACCTACAAATCGCTCTGTCCTGGGTATGATGTTACCCTGCATCCAGCCCTGCTCCTCCAACTTGAAGGGAGAACTCAAGGACTGGTGGAAGGATTGGCACTTCAGCCGCTATAAATCACATTGTGCCATTCAAACTAGTGTGGTGCTGCGGTGTCCCCCATTGCACGACTGCACTCGGGTCCGAATTTGGGATCCTGAGGTGGTTCGTCATATGGTGGATGCGGCAACGTGCTGCATCAGTCTCTCTCTGATTAAAAAAAAGTACAGTATACAACATTACAGTATCTTTTCCTGTTGTACTAGGGTGTTGCACCGTGTTAGCCATTATGAATGTAGTAAGAAGTCAAGCAAAATGACAAAATTTCATTTTGCCTGAAGAAGGGGCCAGAATTGCCTCGAAAGCTTGCATATTATAATCATTTTAGTTAGCTAATAAAAAGTGTCATTTTGCTTGACTTCTCACTAGTATCTTTTCTAAAATTGAAAGCTACCTTACTGAATTAAAACTTACACAAGAAAAATGCACCAAACAGAAAAAGCACAGAAGGCAGAATGAGCAAAAAAACACAATATTCTGTACATTGCAGGAATCCTTTTCTAAGAAAGTCTATAAATTACTATTTAAAATATAAATCCCAGGAAGGACCACAGAGCCATATAGAGAACAACAAGACTTATAGCGTAATAAATTAATTTGAACAAGCTGCAGTAGCACCTGCTGAACCTATCCTTCGGGACAAAGTCAAATTTCTGGACAAATGAAATGCATCACAGATAAAATAGACCCATTCAAGAACTACTGGCATACTGTAAAGGCACTAGGGAGCATTAGCAGAATGAATTACTTTACTCAATCAGAGCTGAATTAATTTTCATAAAGCAGCAATGAAACATTATATGCGCAGCAGGGCACTGAGCATTTGAGGAAGTGAAAACCGTAATCGGAATCTGCAGCCTGAACTCTATTGCTTGTCCCAGGAGTGCAATTGCTTCTTTTGCTTCTTAGTTAAATGATATTTCCACTGATTTCTGTTCTCGGCTATAGTATGGTATACGCAAGAAGGACCAACAGTTTAACTCCTGTCAGACACACAATTCTAGATTAAAGTAAACCAAATCTGAAACAGGTGATCCTTTCACTTCCAGCTTCTCAGCCTCTGCATGACACTGCAGGGCTGGACACAAATGTGCCTGATGAGTATTTGTGGCCTAGAAGCCAGGGTTAAAAACACAATGACTCCAGTTTCTATTCCCGTGACTGTCTAAGCATGTCAACCTACACTGCCCCTGTCGATTAATTTTTTATGAGATGCTTTAATCAAAATTAACATAAACTTCATGTGAATAAAGCTATTATTTATAAGCATTTCTACTGGTCATTACTAATGCTGGCAAATTCCAGTAGTTTAATCAAGTTTAAACAATGCATTAGAGACAAGGATTGAACTGGCAACTTTGTACATTAGACTTCAATGCATTAACCATTAGAACACACTGCTTGGTTTATTTTGCCAATTATTTTTTACATATGTGCAAAAACTGAAAAATGTAAAAGCCAATAGATAATATTTTTTATATAGTTTAGCAGCATATGGAATGTTGCCTTTTATAAAAAGTCATTACCTGGTGTGATGGATGCACTGGCATCTCTTCCAGCATGGGCAGCACACTTCCTCACCTGTGCAGGAGGCCTTGATAATGAAAGGCCATTTAGGGGGTGAAATCTCCTTTCCATGCCAGGACACGGAGGTGGAAGGATATTACAGCGGCTACATTGAAAGTGGCGTCCTTAGGCCAGGTTTATAATTCACGTGACGCGATGCGTACTCCAGCGGATGGTACTTCTACGCAAGTGTTGTACTGTTTATACTTGCACACGTACTTTACATAAATCTAGAAGATTCTGCCAGGTGGCAGTACAAGGTATCATCACGATGAGAACAGGTTTGGCTTCTCTGTGCTGTGAATTGCCTGAAACATCCATTAAATTCCAAGGACACCTTGCCACAATATCTCTGAAAAGGATGTTTAATGATTACATCCATCAGTCCAGGGATGTGCCCATTCTAGCAAGCATCAGGCGCAAGAAAGAAACAAAATCCCTGGATGGGGCATCGGCTCATCGCAAGGTGAACACAAGCATACACATACACTAGTGTCATTTTAGCATCACCAAATTCCCAAAACATCATATCTTTGGAAGGAAACCGGAGCACAATCTGGAAACCCAGCAGGAAAACATGCAAACTCCAGGCATGGAACACAAGGGATGGTGACTCCCTGCGAGGCAGACCTTGCCGCCTCAACATGTGTAATTATTATCAGTATTCATTATTTAAATGAAGTTAACCACTTATTTGTAAAATGTAACATACGTACTTTAATGCATTTCATCAAGTATAAATCTAAAGATTCTAAATGTGCAGGGAGCTGGAATATCATACATTTAATGTGTTCTGTGTGGCGATTGCTGCTGTCAGTTCAGGAGGAAGCCCTAGAAGCTTGTAGCGATTAACAACTGGGTCGGTTTTAAGATGATGTTTATGACGGTCTCTTTAATCATAAAATAAACTACGAGATTAAAGTGGACATTTCGAAATAAAAGCCAAAATTTCCACTTTAATCAAAGAACAGACCTTTTCACTGTGTCCATAATTGTTTTTTCTGTAGCTCAAATACACTGCCGTACATTCTAAAGCTGTTGTGAAGGTGCAAAAAAATAAAAATAAAATGACGGCACAGAAGGTGGTTATGTGTGATTTTTAAAATGTATCGTGTCATTACATTGGGGAATATGTGACGCTTGAATATAAAAGCACCGCACATGCATTCATCTGTTGGCATTTTGCTTCACCACATCGAACCATTCATCAAACATCGAAGTGAGCACATCGATCCTGTAGGGTACTGTTGCTGGTACTGCAACTCGCGCATGCGTCACGTTAATTTCTGAGGATGTGCTCACAGGACGCGTCAAATGAACGCTGGGAACATGTGGCAGCCATGATGTGTGCGCGTTCTGAGCATGAAATACAAATGAGCCCTTACAACCACTGAGCAACACCCAGGGTGGACTTAAGAACGACTTAGGGCGACTGCCAGCTATGGGCAGGGTGCCTCCGATTACACTGGGTGGCAGCATCAAATCTGTGAAGCCCCAATATGGGCACCCACAGGGTAGAATGGGCTCTGTCTGGTTCTGTGGGTGAGGGGCACCCGGGGAAGATCTTGATTACTGATGTCAGACCCTGGTGGTCCTGACTGACATGAAAGTGCATCCTAGGGACAACAGATGAAGCACCGGAAGTACTCCTGGGTCTGGAGTTAAAAGAGAACCCTTCAGTCCACTACAAGAGTGATGGGGTCGGATGCAGAGGACAGAGTGGAGGTGGAGAAAAAGAAAAGGAAGAAAAAAGAAGAGAAAGAGTTGTGCTGTATTGTGAACAAACAGGCCTGTATGAAGGTATTGTTTAAATTTAAAGCACTTTAAGTGAACTGGGACTGTTGTGGTGCAATTGACTGGGGGTTTGGGGTGTTGGTAGTGGCCACACTGACAAATACGCTGAGAACAGGAAACATTTAATGAATTGTATTAGAGCACAGGTGTCAAACTCCAGGCCTGGAGGGCCGCAGTGGGTGCAGGTTTTCTTTCTGACCCTTTTTCCTAATCAGTGTCCAGTTTTCACTGCTAATTAACTTCTTTTCCCTCTAATTTAATAGCCCTGTTTTTGAGGATTAAGTCTTCTGAATTGATTCTTTTTTTCATTAAATGACAGCAAAACAGAAATGAGACCTGAAAGGAGCCAACAGATGACCAGCTAAATTGGGGCTTCAAACTCCAACCAGTTCCTTAATGAGAAGCTGATTCCTGCAGTTAATTAAACCCGTTATTCAATTCCATGGCTTGTTGCTGCTCTCTTTTTGCCATAGCAGACATTTCCAAAACTGATGATATTCTGTTTTTTTCTAAGATCTCCTAAAATGTTTTGGTAACCTGAGGGATCAACCTTACTGAGACCTTCATCTTTATTTTCATATTTTGTTTGATGGGTACAGGTGAGCTGGTCATGTCCTGCTTGTTTTATGTCTCATTGCTGTCTGGCTGCTAATTAAGGAAAAAACAACTAAGGGGCCTGAGTCACGCTAATTAAAGCTAAGGCTAAAGAAGTTAATTAACATCAAAAACTGGTCACTAATTAAGAAGATGGTTAGAATGAAAACCTGCAGCCACTGCGGCCCTCCAGGACTGGAGTTCGACACCCCTGTATTAGAGAGTGCACATTAAATTTCAGGCTTATTCACTTGCATTTATTTATTTATTGCCAAAATTCAGTTTAGTTAGGCCTGATTGATCACAAGAACAGGTAGAAAGAATTGCACAAGGTTTCCCTTAAATAAAAACATTATGTCTCTGTCCACACTGAAATATTGGAGCCTTTGGTGCCACTCCCCTTGGTATTGATGTTCTAATTTAATTAGTAAGCATCATGACTCTTGTTATCTGTCATATTGTCATTTAAAACTCTGAGATGAGAACTTGTGTTTCATTCTCTGAAAGACAAAGAAGTCATTTTTTTGCAGATATATAATATTAAGATGTATGGCACCTGTAACAGCAGGTTAGAAAGGCTTACTGTTAAGAAAGTTGTCTAGATGTTTTGAACATCTAGCATTTATCATAATTTTGCAAAGAAAATATTAACTATCCATCCATCCATCCATTATCCAACCCACTATATCCTAACTACAGGGCCACGGGGGTCTGCTGGAGCCAATCCCAGCCAACACAGGTCGCAAGGCAGGAAACAAACCCGGGGCAAGGCGCCAACCCACCACAGATATTAACTATTACCTGGGAAATTTACCTTTGTAATGTAAGACATGCAGGTTAGGTGCATTGGTGATCCTAAATTGTCCCTAGTGTGTGCTTGGTGTGTGGGTCTGTGTGCCCTGCGGTAGGTTGGCGCCTTGCCCAGGGTTTGTTTCCTGCCTTCCGCCCTGTGTTGGCTGGGATTGGTTCCAGCAGACCCCTGTGACCCTGTAGTTAGGATATAGCGGGTTGGATAATGGATGGATGGATGGATAGATGAATGTACACATTAATTACAGGCCTTACCATGGCCATTGTTGTTACTCCAACACTTCTACTTTTCAGAACATGACATTTAATGGCATAAACCATTTTGGTATGCTGTGATGGGTGGCCTGGCTGACAGAGAAAGCTGGAAGAGAAAAGGGCACTTGGCAAGGGTAAAGGCATGCATTGGTAGGGACAATGTATGGGGAAGATGTTCCACCAAAGGACACTACAGCCCATAGATAAAACTGGGTGAGCCGGAAGGGATAAAAGCAAAGGTAGGAAGGAAAAAAACGTAAAACACTGATGATGTGTGAGAAAATATTCAATGCTCCCATAGTGTGCTGCAGGGCAGGCCGCCTAGCATATGCCAAGCATGCCATACCCTTTCTAGAAGGAGAGCGTGAGATTATGAAACACTATGGGAAGGTCAGTAGACCTCCAAGCAGACAGAGGGCAGCACACATAGTCCAAGGCTAGAAGAGCAAAGACCAGCTTGTCTACCTAAGAGGTGATGCAGAGGATGGGCTATCCCACTGGTGTGGCTCTCTTAACCCTTTGAACCCTGCCCTACCCAGCATTTTGGCTAACCTCCCCAGCAATTTTCAACAAATTTGGAAAACAAAAAATGGAGATTTACAAAGGTAACATTTTATTACATCATGATTACGATGATAAGCCTCAATGTTATAACAGAACAAGCTGCACCATATTCAGTTGCACTTTTCTTCATTTTCTACCATCTATTCTAAGAACCTAATGCCAAAACTGCACTTTTGGCTAATATGCTTTAAGACAGTTTTTAGTGCCTGTTTCATTTTAGCCATTTTTGAACTCAGAATGCCAGAACCATGTCAAGTGAACAGAATAACAGGTGTCAGCAGTGGCAATGCAATTAGAAAAGGTTTCTCTAATAACCAAATCACATTAACACGTCTCAAGTTAAGGACAAGCTAAGGGAGCTGACCATTACGACACTGAAGGAATTGCTGATGAAAATGGGGCTCTGCAGTCATACGGCACGTGATCAAAACAAGCAGTAACAGCCAGTACAAACAGAAGTAATGTCTTGGCTGTATTTTTAATTCAGTGTAATGATACCTTGATAAAAAGATTACCAGTTTCTATCAAAAACATGAACATTTCTAGGTCCAATATTATGACTGCTACTGCATGTAATACTGTACATTAAATTATTTTATATACCTTGGCCACCTAATTTGTGTAAGACAGTTGCTTTCAGAGTGCTCCCTCCTGTTACATTACCTTTGTACCCAAAAGGGGGCATTACTGAACCCAAATCCACTAAAAAAGTAAAGCCAATTTACAGGTTCAAATAAAATGTTTTTTATTTGTATCCAACACCTTGCTTTACAAATAGCAGCTGCGATACACAAATATAAAATTCTCTCCCTCCACCTTACAGAGTGTTGCTCTCTGTCTCCCAACTCTGACACAATCAAGTGAGGCAGCAGACCCCCTTTTGAATCCAACCCAGAAACTACTTCTGGGTCATGTAGAAACCAGAGCAGTCCTCCTCCCTGGCAGCTCCCTCTGGTGGTACCCAAAGACTGTAACAGGGGTGTGTTTCCAGGCTACAACTCCAATGCCACCTTGCAGACGTCCTAATTGGGTTCAGCCCTTCGGAACACTGACACCTGTTGTGTGGGATAATGAACTGCTCCTGGTATGCCCATTTGCCCAGTCCATCCATTATGGCCTCCTGGCTGGGTAAGAAGTCATCCTCCATTCTGGCCAGGATGTCTGCCCTTCATCCATGGCACCTACACCTTAGAAATGCTTTCATCTCTTGTCTATGCCTGTGAATCGAGTGTCTGCACAATTTTCTCCATCCTTTTTAAGAAGTTCAAAATGTGCTGCTTAAAATTTGTAAATATGGTAAGTTACTTCTAATGACTTCCAGTGTCACAAGTTATTTGTTAGTAAGATCAGTAAAAGAAAATGTGAGAATGAAACACACTGGCTAAGGCACATATGCTACTATGGAGTCGTGACGGCTTGAAAGAGGTTACTGAATTGTTTCGTTTAACATTGACATTTAATAAAAATGCAACTTTAATAATGTGATGGATCAAAGAGACTTTGTTATTTTCAGAAATGAGCTATATGAAGGAGAGGAGGAGGAGGTTAGGAGCACACACTGATACAGTGCATTGCCGCACCCACCACACGACAAACCAACTCAGGATCCAGATTCGGACCCGAGTGCAGCCATGCCACGGGTGATACCTCAGCACCACACTAGTTTAGATGGAATGGAACAGTGCGACGTTTTTTATGGTGGAGATACAAAATATTAAAAATCCAGGTAACTGAAGCAAAAATGGCTACAGCTCATTTGTTAAACGGATTAACCTGCTCTTTTGCCTCCATCATTAAAAATAACATTCTTTTGAGTTAAAGAGAAATACCAATATATTTTTGAAACATCTCAGCATGTCCGTATTACATGGTGCACCTCCATGTCAACAATTACCTCACAGTCCGTCAGACCTGTAAAACTAAGCACACCAATGGTACGTAAAAAAGACTGAAATCACTTTCAGTATTGTATCCCTTGAATCCCACAAAATAAAAATTTTAATAAGGCAAAATGCTGTCCTTTTGTCATCTGTTTAGTAAGCTAGATTTGGGATTCCTGTTTCTGAGAGCTCTAAATTCATCCCACTGAAAAAACTGCAGACTGTGTCAGCCCCGACGGTCACCTTTTGTTAAATCAGCTTTTTCTTTCCACTTTCTTTTGAATGTCTGATCTCAACCCCATGCCGAGTTTTTGTCAGTTCTCTCTTTCCATCACAGTCGACATCATTTTTCTGGCATGACGTATTTGGTTATCCTCAAAACGCATACGGACTTACAAAGCATTCAGGCACCTCCAAGGGGAGAACACAAACTTAACTCTTGAAGGATATCCTTGTATTTCTACAGTGTTCAATTACACTGACTAACAAATACAAAATATTTTTTCATGATTCTGATGATTGCCGGACAGCAATGTGTAGATTCCTTATTTCTAATGACAGAATGCCAGTCATTAAAATTGTTGATTTTTGATAATGTTGGACATTACATTACATTATCTATAAACTTCTGTTTACTCCGGGAAAGGCAGGACTTCATCTAACAAGAACACGGCTGCTAAATAAGTGAGCCACTCAAATGGATAGTCATCCCGTTTTAGGTCTTTAAAGGTCATTGTATTTAATTTGAACATTTCACTGGCATGTAGTATTTATTAAAGGCATGTTTGGTTTTAAATTATGCTAATGTTATAGAATTACTTTCAAAAAACTATGCTGGTGTTATAATATTTTCTACAAATGGACATATCAATGGAGCAGACCTCAAGCTGTGTTTTCTTGCATTTTTTATGACGCACACATTTTGGAATTACTTCACTTCATATTTCTTAATGCCACATTGAAAGATGACATGTCTTTTGATGCCTTTAGGAGACAAACTTAGTCCCTTTGGATGAACTTTGATTTCATTACACATTAAAGGCTTTTGCTTCCTGAACACTTTTGGGATATCTTATAGATTTTGGCCTGCTGATCACAAAAAAAGCAGCTTGACGTTTTCTATCATGATTTTCTATCATGTGTGCAGATGGGAGACACTGAGCTACAGGAAGCAACATCTGAATAGGATTTTGGGGTATATGTTGACACATTTTCATTCTCTAAGCAATGCATAGTATGGATTAAAAAGGCAAATAAAATGTTAGGTTATATCATAAAACTGTTGGATATAATTCAAAGGACATTATGCTCAGACTATATAACACACTAGTAAGACCACATCTGGAGTAATGTATGCAATTCTGGTCACCACGTTACAAGGAAGGTATAGCAAACCTTGACGCTGTGCAGAGAAGTGAGCAACTAAGTGCATCCCAGGACTTGAGGCCTTGTCGTACTGTGAGAGACTCAGAGAATTAAATCTGTTTAGTTTCAAAGAGAAGAAGATGTGTGAGGAACTAATCCAGGTTTTCAAAATTTTCCTAGGAATTTATAAAGTTGATCTAGCAGAAATCATTCAACTTAAGAGTGGATCGTGTACTCGAGGACATCAATACAAATTAAGGTGAAGTGCATTTAAGACTGAAGCCAGGAAGCACTTCTTTACACAGATAGTTGTGAAGAATCTGGAGCAAACAACTGAGACATGGAAATGAAGCAGAAACTGTGACAACTTTTATGAAGAAACTGGATGAGTTATTGGGACATCTTTGCCATTAGCTAAACACACAGGCTTGATGGTCTCCTCTAGTTTGTGAAATTTCTTATGTTCTTATAACTCAAATGGCCACAGTAAATTGGCCTGATATAAGTGAGTGTAGATATGTGCAAGAGAGAGGACTGCACTCTGTTCACAGTTAATTTCTACCTTGTGGCACAGTGGTGTCATGATAGGGTGCACCTCTTAGCAGCTCTATATTAAAGTTGCAGATTTGGAAATGGATGGATAAACTGGGCCCTGGGCGGCACGGTGGCACAGTGGTAGCGCTGCTGCCTCGCAGTTAGGAGACCCGGGTTTGCTTCCCGGGTCCTCCCTGCGTGGAGTTTGCATGTTTTCCCCGTGTCTGCATGGGTTTCCTCCCACAGTCCAAAGACATGCAGGTTAGGTGGATTGGCGATTCTAAATTGGCCCTAGTGTGTGCTTGGTGTGTTTGTGTGTGTCCTGCGGTGGGTTGGCACCCTACCCGGGATTAGTTCCTGCCTTGTGCCCTGTGTTGGCTGGGATTGGCTCCAGCAGACCCCTGTGACCCTGTGTTCAGATTCAGCAGGTTGGATACTGGATGGATGGAAACTGGGCCCTACAGTGAAAAAGAATGTCAACCAGAACTGAGTCCTGCACCCAATACTAACAGGATAGGCCCTAACAGAGAAAAGAGAAAACAAGCTCAGAATTTGGGTGAATGTGTTAAGCTGGGTCTGATGCCAACAAGATGGCATTTGAAAGGGGTGTGGCTTATTGAGCACATGCTGATATTTAGATATGCAAACTGGGGCAGGAGAAAGACGAGCAGTATTAAAATCAAAAACTGGTAACAGTGATGACACCTTCCAGCCATCTGCTGCCCCACTTAGATGTACACATACTACTCGAGGCAGCAAAGCAGTTCTTATTCCACATCAAATGTACCCACCCATAAAGATGCCACACATCACATGTAAATGAAATAAAGATGACATTATGAAAAAGATCTGAACTCAGAAATTGAAAGGTTATGCATTACTCAGTACTGGTAAAGAAAATTAATGATTAATTAGTTAGAAAAAAATACTTCATTATTACTGCTACTACTACTAAATATTTGGGTGATGAATTATTCAAGGTGACTTATAAGATCAGGTATTGTTCAACTGTTCAGATGTTTTTGTCAAAATTAGAACATACACCACTTTAGTGATTTGCTCAGGGTCCCACAGTTAGACACAAGAGAAAACTGAATTTAGTTCACATGCTTTAGCCACTACGCCATAGTGCCTTTAGTGAGATATTTAACCTAGATAGTCTAAACTGAGGCACATAGCATGAATAGTTTATTTTTAATCCACAGAGTCATAAATGACAAACACACCACCATCAACCCCCATTCTATTCCACAACATACTACCCAGTCACAAGGTGCACAGACTTTTACAACGTCAAAGGGACAAATTCAAATCTGAGGGGTGTCAGTCTTTTGTAAGTGTGGTGTGTGTGTGTGTCTTATTCTCACTGTACGTCCCTGTGTCCTTCAAGGAAGAAAGCCAATAAAATGCTATGTTTGCTATTTTTTAGTCTGGAATAAGGTACTGCAGATCCTTAAAATACTCTTGCTCGAGATTACGATGGCCCTTTCTGAGGGAAGCTTGATAGGTCATGCTTCCTTTGTCTTCTGTATTGTATATTAATGCTAGGCAAGCATGTAATATGCATAAAGTGTGTCGATTCTACAGCCATGTACTGTAGAGGATCAGCTAATTTTAAAGAATTACAGAGGGCAGGGGATGTGAACCTGAAATAGTTGAATTGTTATTTTGGAGAAATTATTACATCTTGCAGAATTTATTGTTGTGGTGTGATTACTACAGACTGACTGACTGATTGATTGTTGTGTGCTGTGCCAATTGCAAGCAGAAGCTACATTGATGTATTAAATACTATTTCCATGTTGACAGTAATGCAAGATAACAATAATGCATTTAATTTATATAGCACCTATTCAGAAAGAACAACAGGGCATGTACAACATCTCTCTGATATAAAATCCAACATCTCTCTGTCCGTCTGTCCGCTTTTCATGAGAGAACTACTTAAAGGATTTAGATCGGGCTTTTTTCTATAATTTGCATGAACATTTTAGTTGATTTTGCGACTTCTCTCATCGCACTAAGTATCATAGCTCGCTTGCGGTACCAATTTATTATTATAATCTGAGAGACTGGCTGCGGGCCAAGGGGAGGGGGGTGGGGCCCTCCTCACTCACGCGTCAGCCTCGGGGCGTGTACCTTACCTCTGCTCAGCTAGCGAACGACAGAACTACTTAACGGATGTAGATCGGGTTTTTTACTATAATTTGCTTGAACATTCCGTTGATTTCACCACTTTTTCATCGCACTAAGTATCATAGTTCATTTGCGGTACCGATTTATTACAGCGAATCTGAGAGAGACTCATCAGGCTGCGGGGAGTCAAAAATAATGAATGGGTTTATCCTCAGAAATAAGTAGCTTTCTAACATAAATCATGCAGATTATACGACTTTCATTACCAATGCTACTACTTTTGTTTTGCACATGAGGTTTTTACATCTGCTTTTCAGAGAGACTTTTTAAAAACAGATTATTTATCATTCCTTCTTCATGTCTGAGTATATTTAAGAAGTGCAATAAGACATCACAATTAAGAGCAAAAGAGTATTTTCACACTTGAGTTATTTTTATATGCAATGCCAAAGAAAAGAACACCTACCACGCAGAAACCTCAGCACAGAATACCATATACAGTGGCTGACAGCTTTGAACATTTGCTTATAAAATACTGGCATTTATTTAAAGCAAATAGGAAAGTCAAGCACATTATATATTATTACTTATCAATCAAATATGTTCCTTCAATCCTATCTATTAATGTACGTTAACATTAAAAACTGCCATTGCCTCATTTTGGAGTCATCAGTTAACCTAAAATTTACATCTTTTTTCACGTGCATACGCACAGGGCACAGCTTAAGGGCTCTGGTACTTGTAATTACCTGCCGTTTCACGGGTTGGTACTGTGCTCTAATGCCTTTTCTCTTAATTTCCTCTGCATACCGGATGATTGACAGGTGTGCCCTCTCTGGCGTCACTTCCAGTGTCCATCCACCTAGACCCACCTCTTCCTGTTAGAAGGACTTATGATCAGAAGTTTAGAAATTTTGAAAACAGTTCACTTTTGAACTTGCATCTGAAAAGACATTATCCAAATTATTGCTTGTTTTCTTCTGCGTTGCTGCATTCCATTCATATAGGGTCACCAAGAGATACCCCGACTAACCCAGCCACAGAGGATGCACAAACCAATGTGTTTCTTTATGCCGGTCCCAAGCCCGGATAAACGCAGAGGGTTACGTCAGGTAATATATTGTGCGTGCAAGAGACTAAATAGAATGGAAGTAAGGCCAGGTGGATTCAAATTGTTCTATCATGGTGTGGATGGGAGGAGAAATGGGGTAGGAGTTATTCTGAAGGAACAGTATGTCAAGAGTGTTTTGGAGGTGAAAAGAATGTCAGGCAGAGTAATGATTTTGAAGCTGGAAATTGGAGGTGTGATGATGAATGTTGTTAGTGCATATGCACCGAAAGCTGGGTGTGCAATGGGTGAGAAAGAAGATTTTTGGAGTGAGTTAGATGAAGTGATGAACAGTGTACCCAAGGGACAGAAAGTGGTGATTGGAGTGGATTTCAATGGGCATGTTGGTGAAGGGAACAGTGAAGACGAAGAGGTGATGGGTAGGTATGGTGTCAAGAAGAGGAATGAAGAAGGTCAGAGGATAGTGGATTTTGCCAAAAGGATGGACATGGCTGTGGTGAATACATATTTTAAGAAGAGGGAGGAACATAGGGTTACGTACAAGAGTGGAGGAAGATGCACACAGGTAGATTACATCCTATGCAGAAGAGTTGATCTGAAGGAGATTGAAGATTGCAGGTGGCAGGGGAAAGTGTATAGGATAGTGGTCTGTAGGATGACGTTGGAGATCAAGAAGAGGAAGAGAGTGAGGACAGAGACAAGGATCAAATGGTGTAACTTGAAAAAGGAAGACTGCAAGGTTGAGTTTAGGAAGGAGGTGAGACAGGCACTGGGTGGCAGTGAAGAGTTACCAGACAGCTGGGAAACTACAGCAGATGTAGTAAGGGTGACAGCAAGAAGGGTGCTTGGTGTGACATCTGGACAGAGGAAGGAGGAAAAGGAAACCTGGTGGTGGAATGAGGAAATACAGGAGAGTATACAGAGGAAGAGGATGGTAAAGAGGAAGTGGGAAAGTCAGAGAGATGCACAAAGTAGACAAGAGTACAAGAAAATAAGACACAAGGTGAAGAGAGAGGTGGCAAAGGTTAAAGAAAAGGCGTATGATGAGTTGTATGAGAGGTTGGACACTAAGGAGGGAGAAAAGGACCTGTACCGATTGGTTAGACAGGGGGACCAAGCTGGGAAAGATGTACAGCACGTTAGAGTGATCAAGGATAAAGATGGAAACATTCTCACAATCGAGGAGCGTGTGTTGAGTAGATGGAAAGAGTACTTTGAGAGGCTGATGAATGAAGAGAATGAGAGAGAGAAGCGGTTGGATGATGTGGAGATAGTGAATCAGAAAGTGCAACGGATTAGCGAGGCGGAAGTAAGGACAGCTATGAAAAGGATGAAAAATGGAAAGGCCGTTGGTCCAGATGACATACCTTTGGAAGCATGGAGGTGTTTAGGAGAGATGGCAGTGGAGTTTTTAACCAGATTGTTTAATGGAATCTTGGAAAGTGAGAGGATGCCTGAGGAGTGGAGAAGAAGTGTACTGGTGTTGATATTTAAGAATAAAGGGGATGTGCAGGACTGCAATAACTAATGGGGAATAAAAGTGATGAGCCACAGCATGAAGTTATGGGAAAGAGTAGTGGAAGCTCGGTTAAGAAGTGAGATGATGACTAGTGAGCAGCAGTATGGTTTAATGCCAAGAAAGAGCACCACAGATGCAATGTTTGCTCTGAGGGTGTTGATCAAGAAGTATAGAGAAGGCCAGAAGGAGTTGCATTGTGTCTTTGTGGACCTGGAGAAAGCATATGACAGGGTGTCTCGAGAGGAGCTGTGGTATTGTATGAGGAAGTCGGGAGTGGAAGAGAAGTATGTAAGAGTTGTACAGGATATGTACGAGGGAAGTGTGACAGTGGTGAGGTCTGCGGTAGGAGCGACAGATGCATTCAACGTGGAGGTGGGATTGCATCAGGGATCGGCTCTGAGTCCTTTCTTATTTGCAATGGTGATGGACAGGTTGACAGACGAGATTAGACCGGAGTCCCCGTGGAGAGGTGGAGATATGCTCTAGAGAGAAGAGGAATGAAGGTCAGTAGGAACAAGACAGAATACATGTGTGTAAATGAGAGGGAAGTCAGTGGAACGGTGAGGATGAAGGGAGTAGAGGTGGCAAAGGTGGATGAGTTTAAATACTTGGGATCAACAGTACAGAGTAATGGGGATTGTGGAAGAGAGGTGAAAAAGAGAGTGCAGGCAGGGTGTAATGGATGGAGAAGAGTGTCAGGAGTAATTTGTGACAGACAGGTATCAGCAAGAGTGAAAGGAAAGGTATACAGGATGGTAGTGAGACCAGCTATGTCATATGGGTTAGAGACTGTGGCACTGACCAGAAAGCAGGAGACAGACCTAGAGGTAGCAGAGTTAAAGATGCTAAGATTTGCATTGGGCATGACGAGGATGAACAGGATTAGAAATGAGTACATTAGAGGGTCGTTTCAAGTTGGACGATTGGGAGACAAAGTCAGAGAGGCGAGATTGCACTGGTTTGGACATGTGCAGAGGAGAGATGCTGGATATATTGGAAAGAAGGATGCTAAGGATAGAGCTACCAGGGAAGAGGAAAAGAGGAAGGCCTAAGTAAAGGTTTATGGATGTGGTCAGAGAGGACATGCAGGTGATGGGTGTGACAGAGCAAAACGCAGAGGACAGAAAGATATGGAAGAAGATGATCCGCTGTGGCAACCCCTAACGGGAGCAGCCAAAAGAAGAAGAAGAGATACCACAACTATTTATTGTGGGCTGCCTATTCTCTTACAAGATGTAGGAGGAAATCTGAGTACCATAAGAAACACCCCCTTGTTACACAGTAAGAATGAGCACAGCCCACTCAGACAGTAACTGGAATGGGAATAAAACTGGCCAGTGGAGCAACAGTACTTGGTTACAGTTACTCCGGGGTCAATGCACCAAATCTCATCTGATCTTGGAAGCTAAACACACTCAGGCTCAGCCACCAGTACTTAGATGGGAGATCACCTGGGTACCCAGAGTGCTATAAGCTTGATTGGGACAGCTTAGCTATTAGCTAAACAAATGGGCTTGATGGACTGAATGGTCCTCTTGTTTGTCAAATTTCTTAGATTATTATGTTCTATGAGGAAGCATTGATAAATATGTCCCTCTCTGCTGCCTTTTACACAATTACATAACAAAGCTTTCTGTATAACGGTGAGACAATCTGCTCAATCGGTTTCTGTGGAAATGTGATTTAATTATAATGCAGTTACAATTATGATGACGTGCTAATGCTTCTAAAATTAACATGAATGGAATAAACATAACATCCTGGCAAATGATGCATGTCCTTATGTTTTAATAGACTTAGCCCCCAATTGTTGACATGAGGAAGTACTCAAGTCTTAGGGTGTCATATAAATGTGTTGAATTTGATCTATTCATGGTAATAATGTGAGTATTATGTCCAAAAATCATCCTACAAATTAAAAATGTATGTAGTTTTTTTTTTAATTCCCCTTTCTTCTTGTCAGAGGTCCCTATGTCAGGATAAGTGAGAAATAAAGATATTCATGCATCTCAGTTCATGTTGTGTGTAATCATTTAAAGTCTACAATAAAAGGTTTATCTCTAATCATTTTAACCAATCATTAAAAAATAAATTTATTGTTTGTATAACTTGTTATATCATCGATGATGAAATTAGTTATATAAAAATTAGTGACAAACCAATAAATTAAAGGACAGAAAATGCTAACATCACTGGAATAGCATGAACTATGTGCAGTCCATATATCCACTTGTTTAGCTTAAACCTGTTGGGGTTGTGTGGTAATTGTCCTCAATGGAATTACACTCAATCGCAAAGCTCCTAAAACACAAAGAATTAGTTCAATTTAACATTCAATTTTTTAAATACTGTAATGTGTACAAATTTATATTGGCCAAGGCTAACAGAAACTCCGAGTTGCATCCTTTGTGGAAGACCAGGAGACCAGGAAGCCTTGAACATATCATGTGAACCTGCTAACTGAGCCTTACTAATGAAAAGGTCAGGTGGAGGTACAACAAGATTTTGGTTGAAGTGACTGTGGATCTGGAAGAGGAGAGGATGAATAGAAGAACTAACACCAAAACCACATGACTCTGCTTCAACAAATTTGTCAAACCAGGAGAAAACTCTTGTAGAACATCAACCGGCACAGGAGTTCTGGCATCAGCTACTGACTGGGAGATGAGGGTGGACCTCAAAAAACATTAAATTCCAAGGGTTTTGTTGCACTAGAAATCTCCAAGTGATGCTCCCTGAGCTTTCTGTTTTGTGGGAGGTGAAGTTGGAGGAAGCCCATGAAAAAAAACATGGGAAGTGCTAAGCACTCATCCTCAGATGCTAATAGAGGGGCTGGTGGGCAAGGACTCTCCCAGTGGAAGTAGGCTACAGAATATTTCCAGGCCTGTCATTATAGAGGTTCAGCCTGAAAGAAGCTTACAGCTAACATCACCAAAAAAGCAAAGAAAGTGGCTATGGCTAAAGCACAATGAAGACAGAAAACAACACACTCAGCCAAGGGCAGAATTAAGTGGATGTGAGGCCTGAGGGCCCAAGGAGGCCGTTCCCAGGTCACTGGGATTTGCTGTAAAGCACCCTGGAGGTGTTGTGGGACTAAATCGCCACAACATCTGAGAAGGCGAGTGCCCACCTAACGACCCTAAGAAAGTTCAGAGGGCCCACACTACAAAGCTCTGTCAAGAAGTAGGCTTGTGTAGGTACGCTTGTGTGCCATCCACCTCATGTAAGGTGAAAGGAATCTCTCTGCTAATGAAAGAGTAGTGATGAACCCATCATATTACAGATAACTCTTATTTCCATATCCCCCACAGATCAGTGACATTACAATACCAACAACAGGCAACAAATGCAACACCATAGATTAAATAAAACGTTCGATGATATACACCAAAAACACCCAAGCAGATGTCAGTATAAGTGGTTACTAATCAATTAAGCATATCAAAAACTTATCAGTAAAACAATATTGGGTGTTTCTTCAACATGCTTTGCCAAATTTTCCACTGTGAACAAATAAACTTCTATTCATCTATTTACACCTATAACAAGTTACTATTTAACATAACAGGGGCCATTTTGAAAATTTTGTAACTATAGTTTGATATCTGAGGATAACTGGCGCCATGTCCAGGGGATTGTCTTGCGCCCAATGCTTACAGAGTTAGGCTCTGCCTCCCCCCACCCCCAATTCAACGGGTTAAAAAGATAACGACATTGGAGAATAATAAGTAAATGACTTCTTCAATTTAGTGAGTGTAAAGCAACACTTCAACATCACATCATGTGTCAAATTTCAGAAAAAAAAATGTTCTTGATCAGTAGAGAAACATCTTTCCAGAAAACCTCTTATCTTAGAGGAATTTTAGGAAGGAAGATGTTAAAGGTTAGTTTCATAGATATGTTAACAATTGATACATTTTCTCTTCATGTAATATATAAATTCTATTATGTCAGCCAAACTTCTGATTATTTTGGAAAGTACTTTTATATATTACTGCTCCATGGCACTCTTAACAATTTTCTCTTGTTATGTTTTATATATATATATATTATATATTTTATATCTATGGGCGGCACGGTGGCACAGTGGGTAGCGCTGCTTCCTCACAGTTAGGAGACCCAGGTTCGCTTCCCGGGTCCCCCCTGCGTGGAGTTTGCATGTTCTCCCCGTGTCTGTGTGGGTTTCCTCCAGGTACTCTGGGTTCCTCCCACAGTCCGAAGACATGCAGGTTAGGTGCACTGGCGATCCTAAATTGTCCCTAGTGTGTGCTTGGTGTGTGTGTGTGTTTGTGTGCCCTGCGGTGGGCTGGCGTCCTGCCCGAGGTTTGTTTCCTGCCTTGAGCCCTGTGTTGGCTGGGATTGGCTCCAGCAGACCCCCGTGACCCTGTAGTTAGGATATAGCGGGTTGAATAATGGATGGATGGATATTATATCTATCTATCTATATATATATAGTAAAGTAAAAATAATCTTTATGTTATATATAGTGTCAACCACTCACAAATAGAGGGCATCTTTGAGGGTCTGAATTGAAATGTAACTCACCTCCAGACCACAGTTTGGTGCCGTCATTAACTCTTTCTTCCTTTCTGATTTAAGAGAGGATGATGGGGTATAGCGTCACTTCCTTGGATGTCACAAAGCTCCCTCCTCTCCTATCTCAGTTTGATTATAAGAACATCAACACCTGGAAGTTGCTGTTCAGTTAGAAACTGACAACTGCAAGAAGATGACAACTATCTCCAGTAGCCACCTTTTGAGAAGATGAAGGACTGAAAGTCCACATTTCCATTTTCACCTGGTTTCGCTTCGTATTTAACAGGTGTGCCAGTTAACAGGGTTTATCCGGCTGCTGTTCAGTCTGATTAAACTACAATAGATTATGTTTATTATGTTACTAAACAATTGATCATTATTATAGTACTGTTCTAAAGTTCACACCAAGGTAAAAATATAAATCAAAGGTACAGCCTAAACTTCTTTACAAAATTATTGAATACCTGGTAAAATTACAGGGCAACTTAAATTAAACATGAACTGTGCTAATGGCACAGTATAACCAGAGTAGGTGTAGTGAGTTAGACTATTGTCACACGTGGGCGCAAGAGGATCCCGTAAGGATACTGTTGAGGCTTGTAATACCACTCCCAAGCAAGAGAGGGCACCCACTCACTGGATTCACTCTTTCTTCCTCTGCAGTGCCGAGAAGCCATTCAGTGAGGACCACTGAGCCCCGTCCAGAAGCTCCGCCCCTTCTGGTTCCACACTATAAATCAACCTCCCAGAAAAGAATGGTATCAGACTAGGGATGGACTCCATTCATGTTGCACGTCCCTGGACTAACATTAGAGAAGCCAAATAGGCTAGCGAGGCAGTGTTTACACCCTTTTTCTGTTTTTGTGCCTACCAGCGCTATTTTCAGTTCTCCTTTTTTGGACTTCAATATTTAATGGGGTAGCCCAGTTGGTCACCCAACTTTTTTTGAGGACTCCTCCGCTTGTTTGTATCTTCACACAATATACAGTTACAAGCATAGCATAGTTCCAAAGAATAGCTTCACAGAGAGACATAGATTGAGGATCAGTGAGTAAGAACCTGAGCTAAACAAACATTCCCTGAGAGAAACAAAAAGAAATTTAGGAATAGCAAAATAGCTGGCACCATAGAATCAATTTCAGCTGTGTAGTTGGAGTGTGGAGGTTCATGGCCTCCTTATGCCTGTGTGAACCTTCTACGGGCACCTTGATTTCTATTTTAGTTAAGTAAGAAATTTTAAACTGGCCCACACTACTATAATAGACTAGCAGTCTTTTTAAGGCCATTTTTTGACTTCCACAAAGTGCTGCTGGGATAGGCTAAATTGAATTAAGCAGGTTTGAGAATGTTATGTTATATTATGTAAATCAGTCCGGTGTGGGTGAATGTTTTAGTACTCTGATAGATCCCCTTGGTAGCCTCTGCCTCTCTGTGGAACTGGAATGGATAGACAAAAGATTAATAGACACTAGGAGTGGCAAAATGCTTTGGTATTTAACAACTTGGCTTAAAGTTTCAGGCAAATTCTTGATGTTAGGCACAATCTATATGTATTTTTGTATACTGGCATCATAATTTGCAAACTTAAATAACAATGTTACGCAATCACATCATATGAACCCAAAACAGCACTGCATGCAAAAGCTTTACTAAAAAATTACATTATAGCACTGCCAGATAGTTTGATTATTATATACACATAACATGACACTTCTCAAAGAAGCTTACATATTATCATTCACATATTAAACACAAAAGCGACAGATCATCCTTACCTACTATATGTTACACTTTGGGAGACTGTGAATGTTGCCTTGTCTTTTCTTAACACATACTATACAAAGTCACAGAGTGAACAGCAGTTTCCCAGGAAGGAGTCCATCATCTCTCACTATTCTGAGGCCCGGTTTGAACCTGTTAGAGTACAATGAACATGACCCCAAAAAGCGACGCATGCAAACCAGTCTTAAAGAAAGGTGAAGACTGGCTGGAGGCCAATTAGAACAGGTCAAAAAAAAACAAAAAAAAAAAAATCTGCACCAGCTACACCAAGTCAGATCTGGTTTGGTTCCTGAAAATGTTTAAATGTCTAAGAACATCCTGCTTTAACATACAGTAGACTGCTTAAGCTGAAATTGCACATTATATTCTATTAAAGGTGTGTGAAAAAATGTGCATTGGAACGCCAGTGGCTTTGGTCATGTGTTCTTTTGTTTTCTGTTATCCCCTTTAATCACGATCGCCATTTAAGTTTCTCTAGCTAAACACTTCAAACATTCAGTTTCATTCCAGCTGCTGAAAGTTACAGAATTCAAGTTATTTAGGCATTGCGCTCCTCTTATTCTAATGTTCTGCTGTTCAAATAAATGGGATAATTTCTTTTTTAATTCTTTTTTTGCATAGTGCCACACATGTTCATACTGTTTACAATTTGAGGTGTGTTTCTTATGGTAGTAAGCCAAGTTGCTAACAAATTATACATGCATGGGCCAAGCAGTCAAACTGGGTGCTCCCTGCATAGGGAATCCTTTACAGATATGTTCATAACTGTACCGCTTCTCGACTCTGAACAAGTCTTTTGACCATCCTGTGCTCTAAGTGGAAAAACAAAAGAAATGTAACCATTTGTATCATAAATGTTCACCTTGGATAAAGGCATCAGGCAAATAACTAAATGTAAAACCGCAACAATTAGTGAAAATGAAGAAATGATCCAGAGTGTGATTGACTAACATTTTTTCACTTACAGTTGCCGTGGCAAGTGGCAGCCTTTACAGAAGCTCTTTTTTAATTGTTTAAGAATCAATGTTTTTAATGTATTTAATTCATAATATTAATTAATGTTGTTAACAATTGGCCTCTAGTTTGATACCATATAGTACATTTTTGAACAAATTTTTACACTAAACCGAAGAGATGCCACTTTTAACACAGACTTGTACGCCAGCCTGCCTCAACTGCCTCTCTGACAAGCTGCAAACTTGAGAATCGAGTGAAAATGATCTGATGGTTGCTCGTGTCTATAACATCTGAGAATATTTGCAGACTTTGTGGAATGTACTGTAGGCTCTATAAAACAGTCCAATATTCACCTGGTAGCACTGCGATTACAGCCGCTTAAAAAGCCCTGGGAATTGCTGGCCACCTGAAAATGAAAAGGGCGAATGTCCGGAGCAAGGATAAGAGTTAAAAGCTTGTCTGCAATTGGAAGAAGCAAAGATCCAATGGGAGGATAAAAGTAAGCTGGAAAGGATGCAGACGTGGCCTGACTTCATGTAGTGTTCAATTGCTTTCATGTAAGTTATTTGAACTACTATATCTCATAGCGAGTTACAGAGAGTTCAGGGGCTGTGATATTGTGGGTATGGCGGAGTAACTAAGTTTCATCATCATGGCCGACTAGGCAGCAGAAATGACTCACTCTGTACTAATAGCACAATGATGAATCATTCTGAATGCTAGCGACTCCAAAGAAGGACTCAAGTGTCTATTAGGCATGTGGACACTACAAGCTGGACCTGCTCCCTCAAACTATTACTGACTTTAAATATTAACCTGTGGTACAATCCGAGCAGGGATGATCTCATCTTACTGCCACATACCAAACTTTTTTTTTTTTTCTGAAATTTCCACAAAATTTCAATTTCCCCTTGGGGACAAATAAAGTATAATCTAATCTAATCTAACATTACTTTCCTACTGGCTACAACAAGTACAAGTACCACAGACAGTGATGGAAGACAGCTTTTGAACAGCATTTGAGGCAGCAGAAGAGCTGAAGACGGGCTGTCGGAATGCAACTGTGTGAAGATCCATCACAAACCTTTCCCAAGTCATAAAGTCAGTAGCCATACCACATGCACTTCAGAAGAGGTCATCCACCTGAAGGCTAAGCATATTTGGGCCTGGCCATCACTTGGATGGGAGACCATCTGGGAAAAGCTTGTGTTGCTGCTGGTGAGGCCAGCAGGGTACGCTTACCCTGTGGTCAATGTGTGGATCCCTGTGCAGTGATGGGGACACTGTGCTATAAAAATGGTGCCACCCTTTGGATGAGACATAAAGCTGAGGTCCTGACTCTCTGTAGTCATTAAAGATCCCTGGGCATCCTTCATAAATAGCAGGGTGCATCCCAATGTCCAGGCTAAATTGCCCACTACGGCCTAGTCTTTTTGGTCTCCTAATCATTCCCTGGTACTAACTGACTGTCTCTTTTGCTCCTTCATCACCTAACAGCTAATGTGTGGTGAGCGTACTGGCACAAAAATGGCTGCATCCAGGAAGATGCTACACATTAGTGGTGATTGAAGTGGTTACCCATTCACTATATAAATGTAAAGAATTATTATTATTATTATTATTATTATTATTATTATTATTAAGAAACACACCAATAAGTCATAAGGCCATTTAGCACATATAATACATCACTACTAAAAATATAGGAAGGATCAGAGCAAAATCACAGTACTTAATACTAAATCGAAACAGCAGCCGCAGACCACCTGATAACTGGGGACCACTGCTTTAAGATATGCTCAGCTCTTCCCCCTTTAGCACTTATCAGGCCTCTGAGCCAGGAGCTCCTTCCAAAGTTCCAATATCTATTCAGACTGAAACAATGAAAGGTACAGACAGACACCAACACCAAAAACACATGACAACTGTTACAATATAACTTAAACTGGCCATAACAATGTCTTATTTTAGCAACTATGAATCTGCTGAAATTCTCCCATTGACAAATGAACGTAAACATCTAATAGAAGATCACACAAAATGACAGTAATTTGATGCTGCTGTTACAGCCAGGGTTATTTTTTTCCCGGCTTATATTTATTCTTTGTTGTTTTTGTTGCATGTATTATTTTTCATTTTGAGATTTTGTTTCTGTTTTATTTGTAATTCTGTACTCTCTCTTTAAACATCTCCAGTTCCTTGGACACTTAGCACCAGGATTTGGGGCATGCTACTGTATCCTCCCTCACATTATAAAGGGCTGAGGTCCAGCAGCAGTTCATTCACATTGCATTGGAGTTTTTTTTTGATTGTCATTTTTTTCTGGTATTTTTTTTGTGATTCTTTTTGCTTCTGTCTTTAGATTTCCCTTTTGGGTTACGTTGTTGGATATGCCACCCCTGCTCCAAGCTGGTTGAAGGCTACCCCACCAATCCTCACCTACCTATATGTCCATCAGACAGCAGTCAGCAACAGCTACAGTGCCAGCAGGCATGATTGTAGCAGTATTAGGGATATGTGGAGTGCCTTTCAGGGCTCAGTCAGACAGAGTGTGGCAGTAGCAGCAGACACCGCCAGCAGCTAGACCACATGTGTTATGTTTTGGCCAGTGTTCTCTCACAGACGTATGTTTATCAGTACCAATCGGTGAAATTTGCCAAGCCACTTTTCATAGCAAATAGGCAGTGTTCACCGGTAACCCCGTTTGCCAAATATTTTCCATGTACCAGCTTTGGTAAAAAATTCTAACCCCACCCCAAGTGCTCCATGATGCTTTGCAATGTCAGAGTGACATCACAAAGATGTAGCAGCCATTCACAGAACATTCACGTATGCCTACTGTAAGATTGCTGCTGACATGGCCATCACTAGATTGTAAGCAAACAAAGAAAAACAAATGTCATTTCAGCTACTGAGATGTTCTGAAACCAAAGCCTCCTGTAACCCAACCCCATCCACTGAAACATGACAGTGTTATGTGATACTCTTTCCCGCATCTCTAACTGCACTTGTTCCTTCACAGTTGCTTCCACCCTCAGGGCTTTTCAATTTCTGTATATGAGTTGTCACTGAACTTGGATATAATGGATCTGTAAGACACAAACGTTGAGAAACACTGCTAGATTTCCATCCCATATGCGTTTAAAAAAAAATAAATAAATAAAAACTTGCAGTATTATGAGTACTGATACCACATATGTAAGGCTGATCTCTGTGGAATGGCACCGCATGGCTAATTAGGTGTGCACATTTGCCGTGTGCCCAGCAACAATCTCAAAGCAAGATTTATTAATTTTTATATGGTGTTTCTTTCTTCTTGAAGGAACAAGAAAGTGTGAAAAATCTGCACTCATGGGAAACAAAAAAACAAGATGTTCCAGCTAAACCCAGAGCCACGACTTCAAACAATCAAATGAGCTGGCCCTTAGCTGCCACTTCATGGCAAGGCCAATGTGTGCCCAAGATTGGAACCCTGTGAGCATAAAGTTCTATATTTTATGTATTTTTTTGCTAGTTTGTGGCCATTTACTGTATTGTGTTTGTGGTATTCATTCTGACTCCATCTTTTGTTGTTTGTGGCAGGGTGGTATAGTGGTCTGCACTGCTGCCACAATAATTGGTACAGCATAGTTTGCAGACATTTCCCTAGGCCTCAGGGACACTTAAAAGACCACTGCACCATTGTAATCCACAAAAAACTAGTTGTAATTCCATCTTCCTCATAGACTTTAATGTATTTCATGGAACTTGGCAAAGTTTGCAAATACTTCTGTGCTTTTCATGAACTAGAGGAGATGCAAATTTAGTGGGGTTCACTCATCACTAATGTTTTCATTGTCATTTTTTTGACTCCTGATGATGATGATGCTCACTTCAATGGCAGAAAAATGTGCAACTGAAATTTCTTAGACCGAAAAGCTTTCATTGTTCCATTTGATATTTTAGAAGCAAATCCAAAATTTATAAGCAGAGACCTTTGTGTTTGTTTTTCTTCATTTCACAGTGTAGTTAAGCTGAAGGAAATGAGGTTAAAGCAACCCTGCAACACACCGGCACTTCACATACAGGTGAAAATGTAAAGAACAAAAACCCTAACAGTAACACCCTTCTGAAATTGTATTTTCTCCAAACCTGTTAATGGGTTCCATGTAGCTTCTAACACCATTTATTTCAAGGAACCCCACAGAGCTTATTTTAAAATTTGAAAGCACAGTTATAGTACGAAAGGATAAAATAGCCAATAAGCTACAAATTCTGCAGAATAATAAAGTATGCTTCATATTTTTACTTACTTCTTTAGTTATGTTTCTCTTTCCACAGTGATTCATGGCTTTGCTTTTGGTGGACCAGCTAGCTCTCAAAGCTTAATGTACAGTGCTTTCATTTATGATTAACAGTTTGAGTAATCACGATGCTTCTGAGGGATACTTTAAGATGGCCCAGAGGGTTTAAGACAGCAGCTGTGGAAATGAATTCTTGCAGATTATCTTCTCGCACTCATCTTTATGGGGCCCACTGTACTGACATATTCATCATGTACCTTTGAGTGGTTAATACATAGCAGGCAGACTGGTTAGTGTCTTCACGAGTGGAATCGACAACAGGAAGGGACAGTAAAATGCTACTCTCACTGATGAGCCAAGAATGGAGGGCAGCATTTTGTGTGTGCTGGTGGTCACGGCTCCACATACATGACCGTGCAACTCTCCACTCCTTCTAAAGTGATAATGCTCACTGCCGATAGTCAATCATTCAAGTATCGTCATTGTGATTGATCACTGAAATATCCCACGCTGCACCTGCTCTAATCACTTTCCCCAAAAGCTTCTTAATTGTTAGGGTTTATGAAGTGTCGTAGTCGTCATTATCGTCATCTAACGTCCAACGCATTTGAATTTTCACTTGCCCACTGCTTTTTGCAAGTGGAGTTATAGGATTACAAGGCACTGATTAAGAAAGCTGGGCTTTCATATTTTATTTATTTACATGTATTTTCTAAAATCACTTTGATAATTATAATATTGGGTGAAGATGCAGTTAGCGTTGTGTTGCTGGTGCTGAATTGTTGAACTGCCGAACTCAATAACAAAAGAAACAAAGTACCAGTTGTTAAATATCATCCACCATAATTTTACAAACATGAAAAATAATAAAATCAAAATAATTGGTTTTATTCAAATGAAAGTAGTTGCCAGCAAAATTTTAATGTTGTCTTTTCCCCAAGTGTTATATGTTTCTGAGTTGCTCAGTATCAAAGAATGATCAACCAAATTAAATCACAAATACACACTAATATATATTATATATATATATACAGTATATATATATTGTCGCAGGTGGCTGGGTGTGGTCACCAATCAGCCGCCTACTTAAGGAGCCGCTGCCCTGCAATCAAGGCTGGAGTCGGGTGAGATGGAGGACAAGGTCGAGGCAGAGGAGGCGAAGAGAGGCCCAAGTATTTGTGTGTGTTAAGACAGTGGCTAGTGAGAGCCTGGACTTTGGGGAACTGGGGGTTTGGTGGCGGTGCACTTGAGTTTTGTAATATAATTGTATAAATAAACGTGGGTGATGGAGCAAATGGTGTCCGGGCCGCTATCTTTCACACATATTATATAAAGTATATCTACACTGTATATCTATATATTATGGAAAAAGAAATAAATCGACGCCTCAATTTCCTGGACATCTCCATTGAAAGAGGTAACAATGCCATCCTGTTGTGAGATGTGGCCGGCTTGTCATCCCTGACAATACCCCCAGGCCGCCAGATGGAGCCCTCCCTGCAGTATGGAGGTGCCACGAAGACCAGCAGGGAGTCATGGGACATGTAGTTTTTATACTGGATACTACAGGGGACGCAAGAGGGAGCTGCTGGGAGGACCAAAGACCTCTTCATGCCCTATAACCCAGAAGTGAGTCAGAGGAAGAGCGACGAGCTTCCGGGGTGAAAAGAAAGGACTTGTACCTGACCCGGAAGTGATTGAGAGTCACATGGACTGGGGATTGGAATGCTTCCGGGTCAGGGAATATAAAAGGACTATGGGATCTCCCAGACGGGGAGCTGAGCTGGGTGGTAGGAGGGCAA
>JANRMT010062827.1:37215301-37285600 GCA_026402145.1 Polypterus bichir lapradei | reverse complement strand
ATATATATATATATATATAATTATCTATAATAGTCTATAAGGCTCTTTACAATCCCAGATTTTCCTGTATTCTGAAATGAATGTCTCTAATTGTGATCTCAGATCTTTAAACACTGACTTGCTAAATGTTATGAAATCTAGAAAAATTCAATGCTAAAAATGTGCCAAAAAACACTTTTTACAATTTTTTGTAGTGCATCTGTTGTGAAATAGTGAAAATAATGCTGCAAATAGCATATTTTTAATTTTTCACTTATTTATAGCAAAAAGTATGAATGTTTTCATAGACTACTACTATAGGCAATCCTAGTTATATAGTGTATATGCTGCATATACAGTGTACATTGTTTTAAGTTACCAATTCTTGTGTTTTCCGTACTCTGCTTTATGCTCTCTGAAGCCAGACCAAAGCCTTCAGCAGAAACTTGTTGTAGTTGTAAAGGTTGAAGGATACTATTGCTACGATTTTACCTTTATGTGTTTTGGTAGGCTTTTGTCCTTGGAACCCCTAGAAGTTTTTTTTTTTCTTCAACAATGAGGACAGATAAAGTTTTTATTTGGCTGTTCTCTTTGTGTCGTACACTAGCAGTCCCAAAGCACCTAAGTCTCATTCAGTTCCAAAAAGCCCTTTCAGAGCCCACAACTAAAGAGGGATATCACCATCAAATCCCAGCCAGCAATAAGGGAAAGCGCCAAACCATTTTTAAATGACAAGTTTATTGTCACAAAAAATGCTCCGTCTCACTATGAAGCTCCAAAGAGTACAAAAGGCATAAAGCAAGCTGCCAGAAAAGCAAACAAAATCCCAATACAATTATCCAAAATAAAATCACAAAAAAGAGCACCGGTTCAAAAATCCAGTAAACACATAAGCACAGCAAAAAACAACAACTCGCCAACTCCTTAGCCTATTCAAGATGAACCGGCAGGAAGTGCGGATGTAGGGTGGGGGGCAGTTTCTGGCAGTGATTGGCAGGTGACCCCACTGCTTGAGGTTCTACCCACAAAACACATCGAACATAACCACAGGAGGCTTGAGTACATCAGCAAAACCAAAAATAAAGAAAAATGCACATAATCAACATAAAAATGAACAACATCAAAAAGACAAACATGGATTTGAACCCCATGACACATTGGCTGTCTGATCATCACTTATTTTATTAACTCAGACATTTGACTTTTAGCATTACAGCTATTAAAGACTTGCAGTCTTGGTATTCTTTCATTGTACCTCTTTTTTAAATTTTTACTTGTAAAGCACTGAATTATACTTATTTATGAAAAATCTGCTATATAAATAAATGTTGCAGCTATAAATTATACCCTTATTGGTTTCAGCCCCATTTTTTCTTACAGGATTTTCTTTTGGATTTTTTTTATTTACTTATTTCTTTCTATTGTCAGCTTGCAAGTCATTTGTTTTTCTGACATCTTCGGCATCAAGTTTGTGAGCAGCACCCGCTGCACTGTTTCCAGATGCACGCACAGCCAGTGACTTTATGGAAGCCGTCTTATTTAAAATTAACATCTGAACCTGGTTCTGCATAAAGGAAAGCCACATTAGTGAGATGAAGCTAATTTCTCGAGAGTTTCATTCCTGCTTTATGCTTTGATGTTGAATTTTTTTTTGTTTGCTTCCTAATTTCCCTTTCGTCTCTGTTGCCTGTTTAGTGCAAAGCACCCTTGTTATGTCCGAATAAGTTTTCTAGAAGATTCTTCAAACCTTGATTCCTTGAAATTATAGATATTCTTTAATTACTGTGTAAAGGAAAGCGTTTTGACAAATATACGAGGGGTGTTCAATTATAAAGAGGAATTTACATGCTCTGTTCTTATAAAGAGTGCAAAGTGGACCTAACTTATTGGACAAACACATGCATGTTTAACTTGTCATGAGTAGTTTTAGCTGCTCTTTCCCCCCTTCCTGTCAGTTGTAATCAACACGTCGGAGCAGGAGGTACACAGTAGAGTTGTGCAGCACATTATTATTCAGTTTTTGACAAGTGAAGGAGTCATTCCATCTCAGATTTATTTGAGGCTTAAAAATCAGTTTGGGGATGAGTGTCTCTCTCTTTCAGTCTAGAGTGTATGATTGGTGCAAGTCATTCAGAAAGGTACTATCATCTCTTTGGTCTACTTAAGGAATTTTTAGGAGGGAAGAAATTCAAGTCGAATGAGGAGGTTATTGACACTGTGGAAGAAGGTCAACTTGCAGTCAAAAGACTTCTACTCTTCTGGGATTAAGAAGCTTCCCGAACGCTGAAACCAAGTGTATTGCAGTGGCAGGAGACTACATAGAAAAACAGTGTGTAAGTCGTTTCATTGTATTCAATAAATAAAGTGTAGCTCATAAATTCCTGTTTAAATTTGAACGTCCCTCGTATTTACACTACTGTCTTGCCGTCTCTTCCTCATTGCTTGTTTCAAGAGGTACTGAACAAAATGCTGTACTAATTGCACCAAATTTAAACCAAGCAGCATTGCTTTCTGTAGCCTTCTGCAGTTTACATGACATTTAATTAAAAAATTACAACTTCTGTTATTATTCTGTTTAATATCATTATGTACAATTTCAGTAGTGAATTTATAAAAGTTAAAACTGTACAACATCCTGTTTAACTGTGCACAGGACTTTAACTTTAGCATTAAGGCAAAACTCAATTATGCAGGCATGTATTGCACTTACCATTTGGCTTGCTTGAGGCAGCTGGACATGTGAGGCGCTATAAAGTAGATACCTAACACTCATATAAGCAATAGAGTTAATAGTAGACCAAAATAAGGAAAACAGGAATCTCCATGATAATATATTTAAGGTACACTGATAACAGCACCTGCTTTGGGCGATTACCACATTCCCACAGAGGTTAGCAGCTTCAGTACAGAGCACCACAGTCAGCGAGCGAGCGTTGGCTTTAGAGATTCTCACAGGTGTAACTCAGGTCTGAAGACAATCGTTTGGTCTGCTCATGCAGAGCTAGCGTAAGTCTCTTGGCTTGAGGCTGTGGTCCACATGCAGGTAATGCTGTACATGTGGGGTGCTATAACACCTAGATACCATATAAGCAATATAGTTAACAGTAAGTGTAGTGTATCCAAACCAAACAAACAAACATAAGAATCTCCATAATAATATATTTAAGGTATAGGGATAAGTGCAGGCGGCACGATGGCGCGGTGGATAGCGCTGCTGCCTCGCAGTTAGGAGACCCGGGTTCATTTCCCGGGTCCTCCCTGCGTGGAGTTTGCATGTTCTCCCTGTGTCTGCGTGGGTTTCCTCCGGGTGCTCCGGTTTCCTCCCACAGTCCAAAGACATGCAGGTTAGGTGCATTGGCGATTCTAAATTGTCCATAGTGTGTGCTTTGTGTGTGTGTGTGTGTGCGCCCTGCCCGGAGTTTGTTTCCTGCCTTGAACCCTGTGTTGGCTGGGATTGGCTCCAGCAGAACCCTGTAGTTAGAATATAACAGGTTGGATGATGGATGGATAAGAGCACCTGGTGTGGGCAGCTGCCATATACCCAAAAGAGTTAACAGTTGAAGGGGACACGCATATTGGGCGGGCACCTGCTTTGGTGATTGGCACACGTGAACCTTAACAGTTTGGTCTGCTTGTGCAGAGCTAGTAAGTCTTCCACATGCAGGTAAGGCTATACACGTGGGACGCTATAAAGCAGCTATACTAAGGCAAAACTCCCCAACAATATACGATAATGAGCAGTTCTCAAGTGGATCTCCTAAGAAAACGTAAGAAAGGGGAGTGCTTTAGTGGATATGAGAAAGTGAGGTTTTTCTAGCTGCAGAAGAAAATAACATGAGTAAGGAATCTAATCCAATATACTCATATCAAAAACACTAAAAATAGGATGTAAAATATGGAAGAGACAACGATAAAGATAAAGAACGAGCCACTGTAATTCACAAGAGAGCCAAGAGTATGAACAGATGTTTAGTTCAAAGATTTGAATAACTGAATAATGTATGTTTTAGTGTGAATGTAAAACTACTTTACAACAAGCTTGATAAAAAGTGTGTGCAAGAAAACTGCCACAAATTACAAGGTCAAGTCAGATCTATTTATTTTTATATAATGCATATGGTTGACTAAGAGTGCTTTCTAAGGCAGTTCATGCAAAGTTTAAAAACTGCAATTAGCAGTGGATGAATACGCCTTTGCCTCTTTAAAAATAATATCACATTGCATCGCAAACCAAGGTGAGTATGTAGAAAAGTGATGCAATTTGGTTTTGAAATTCATAATAAATAGAGTTTAAAAAAAAGTGCGGAAACTTTTTGAACATCCCTCATATAACAAATGTCAGTGAGCTGTTGCTTCTTTAATCATTACTTGCGGAGAGCAGTTTGCTGTTCACTATTTTAGTTTTCGTAAAAGAAAAGTATGCAAGTTAACAACACATTGCTTTTAAAAACTGAAGGATTAGTCCTCTTGCAGTTTTCTCACTCTTAATTTCTACTGGATAGGCTGTATGTGGCTGTCAGAGTTGTTTCAGTTCTTTAAAGACGTTTGAATGTACGCTTTGATAGCCCAGTGACATAATGTGCCAAAACCACTGCGTTCTTTTCCATTCACCTTTTCTAAACCTATCCACAGAAAAATTTAAGCTGCTCTTGAGCTTTGTTAATGTGAGCTGCCAGTAGTCAGTGGTCAGATAACGCAAAACACCCAATTTACTGTACCTATCTATCTCAAAACATATAGCGCCTATAAAAAGTATTCATTCCCTTGGAAGTTTTCACATTTCAATGTTATACAACATTGACTCCAGGGATTTCATTTGCCTTTTTTGACACTGATCTCCAGAAAAAGACTCTTCAATGTCAAAGTAAAAACAGATCGCTGCAAAGTAGTTTTGAATTAATTACAAATATAAAACACAAAATAATTGATCCCGGAAGTATTTCTGGTGCAAAAAGAAGCCTCCATAGTGGAGGGGCCGAGCTTACTGAGGCCTATATCTGTATGTTCTTCATCCACATGCAACAGGGACACGTCATGGCACTAGGGCTGGGAGATAAAATAAATACTGAGGTTATATTTGATACATTAAGTCTGAAATTTTAAGAGGATACATCACTTTATCGATTTCTTTTTTTTGTTTTGACCTGACAGCATTCACTTAACAATGCTGTATAGTATGAAAAAGTTTGCACTGTTGTTTGAGTACAGGGTGGTCCAGATCTAATTATGCAGATCCAGATCGTCTGGATGACTTTGATTTATTTGGGGACGATTCCAGTTCGGCGCGATGACAATTCTTCATGTCGTCAGTTCGCACACTTCTCGATGGTCCGGGATTTTTCGTGTGATTTTCTATGTAATACACTTAATAAGTTATAGCGTAATGAAAATTGCATAATTAGATCTGGACCACCCTATATTTGCATTTGATCACTCTGCTTGGCCTTGCCATTAAAATAACTTATCGGGGAAGTATATTAATTCTCATCTGAGCAACTAATATTATTTGTATAAAAGGGTACCCATGGAACTTTTATAAGGAGATGTTTCATCTTCAACAGATCAAAGGAGCAACAGAGCACTGCCAAATTGCAAGCTATCTCTACAAAAGATGGCTACCAAAGCTAGCAGTACTACAAATCTCTGTCACCATGTCAAACAACAAAACATAATTCAGCGCGAAAAGGCTAGTATGAAAACTCAGGACGGCACATTCTTCCTCTCATGTCTCCAAACACAATCCTGTTGTCTTAAAATAAGCTACTTCAGCAGCTTCATTTTCTCATTGTGTACCTCACAAAAGAGACAGTGCAAGGTCGGGCTGTAGAGTTTAAAAAAAAACAAAAAAAAAAAACAGGATTTAAGCCACTGCTTACAAATGATGGATCCTAAATACGAGTTGGTCAGCTGTAAATAAAAACCCTTCTCATGCCACATACATTGCAACCACCATATTACAGTTGTCTAGCAAAATATGCAAGCACTGCCTGACACTTGCGGTTCATTTTATATAAAATCAGGAATTAAAAATGTGTGCATCTACAAACAATCTACTAAGATCACACCTGCAAGATCATTGCACAGGGCCTTCAAAATGCAATTACGGCTTGGAATTTAACAGAACGCAAACAAGTTTGTATTACAATGGTTAATGGCAGCAATAATCAAAGTAGTGAGCTTAAATAGAATGGACAAGGCTGCAGTGTTTTGGACATGCACAGACATCACCTTGTCATTGGTGAGTATCATGTTTTACTTAATCAAACCTGCAGACTGAATTTTATTTAATTTTAAATGTTGTACCAAGTAGTGTGTGTAACAATATCTAAGGCTTGATTAACTGATTGAAATTGACTTAATGGTTGTCTGTGTGTGAAAGAGATGCTGTAAATTGACAGCTATAACAGAACACCATAAAATATACTTTAACTATGAGATGTGTGTGTGAGTGTTTGTGTATGAGTGAAGAATAGTGGAGTTCAGAGTTTACCAATACCAAAATATTTATATGCTATGTAAGTAATTGGAGTATTGTTCCCGCGTGTGTGTGTTCTGCTCACAGACGGAAATATTGACATGACAATAAAAGCATTGCTCATTCAGACAAAGTCCTGACTATAAATTCATGTTATGGCACAGTATTTTTGAGAAAATACAATATTGATATATATTCTATCATACCACATGACCTACAAATATCAAGATATAGTTTTTAAGCCATGTCACCCAACACTACAAACCGCTGACTTTGTTTTAAGATGAGGTCACGTTACATAACTTTTCTAATAAACTCCAGCTACAGACGAGACACTCTGAAGCCTCAGTCTCATTAAGAAGACACCCCTGTCCTCAGCATTCTCGTTAGACTCCACCCACTCTCCATGACCCACGCCAGGTTGAAACCAGGCCTCAGCAGTCTTAAACATTACCAAGCCTAAGAGCTAAACATTTACTTAAACGTGACAATATGGTGTTATACAGGTCATACAATTCAAAAGCCAGAAACTGCGTTTTAGAAGTAACACTTAAACAAAAGACAGTGTCTACTTTAAAGGTAAATTAATTCATTAATACACTATTTGTTGTTGTATTATTACCTAAAATAAGAAACTAAATATAATGCTTGTATAAATGAAGGGAACACTAAATCATGATAGTCTAACACCAAATGAGTTAAACTTCAGGGATATCAACGTATCCAGGTAGGAAGCGTAAGTGACTGTGAATCAACTTCACCTGCTTTAGTGCAAATGAAAGGGGCAACAGGTGCACTGGAGATAAAACAGCAAGACAACCGCAAAAAGGGAATAGTTTAGCAGGTGATGGCCTCTGACACAATTGCTCTCTCTTCACTTTTCGTGACTGATTCTTCTCCTGTTTTGCTAGTGTCCTGGGGCCTCATGCATAATGCCGTGCGTAGAATTCACACTCTAACATGGCGTAAGCACAAAAGCGGAAATGTGCTTACGCACAAAAAAATCCAGATGCATAAATCTTTGCGAACGCCAACTTCCACGTTCCTCTGCTACATAAATCCCGGTCAGCGTGAAAAGTAACGCACATGCACGCGCCTGCTGTCCTGCCCCGTCTCCTCCCAGAATTACGTCTGTTTGAGTATGCAAATCAATATAAATAGCCCTTAAGCTCAGCGTTCTGTGAAAAGGCAATGGCAAAAGCACAGTGGGAAATAGAAGAAGTTCAGCGAATACCAAGTGGAGGCAAGGAAAAACGTACTATTTGTTGCTTTAAACAGTGGTATAAATAACAAAAGGAAGTTGATCGAGTGACATAGCGTGCTGGAGAAACTCGAAAGCTCAAGTTCACAAAGTCGCACAGTGCCCGAAATAAAAAAGAAGTTGCCAGATATCAAAGTCTCAGTGAAAAGGCGAGTCGTAGCCCAGCGTCTGAGTTTCATATGAAAGCTTATTAGGGTACAGAGAAAAAAAAAATAGGCACACAGTGGGGAAAAAAGTACAAAATGTCAACTTTAATCTCGAAATTTCCACTTTAATCACGTAGTTTATTTTGTCATTAAAGTAGAACATCATAAACTTTATCTTAAAATCGTTTAATTTACTAGTTTCTCAAATCCCATCGTAACTAAAGTAGCACGTTAAATGCTTTGTTTTCTATTTGATCTTCTATGTGTTCTATGTGTGTGAATCACTACGTGCTTCTGGGCTTTCTCTTCCTCCGACAGGACACAGAATCCATTGCATTCGTTATATTACACCTATCTGAATAATTAAAATACCGAGATGTATACTTGCTATCATTTTCATCATGATAGGAGTTAAAGCATGTTATTAAACATGGGAACACGGTGGCGCAGAGATTGTTCATGCCTCACGCAGGATGCTTGCTGTGCCGTGTTTTATCTGTGTAATATAATAAACATATTTTGCTGCATTTAACCTTAAAAATTATATCATCATCATATGTAAATACGCGCTTTATAAAGTGGCTCAGGTTGTGCAATATTATAACTGTAGTGCATGTTTACAGTGAGGTAATTGTACTTATAAGTACAAACAGTTCTACAAAGAGCAACTGATGGACTGATTAAGTGCATTTATAGTTCTTGGGATGAAACTCTTTGTGAACCGCGAGGTCCATACGGGAAAGGCTTTGAAGCGTTTACCATGTGAAAGCAGTTCAAATAGACAGCATGGCTGAGGAAGCGTGTGCTTGATGCTGTATATCAATAATTCTCTTTCCAATCAGCTTCTCCGAGTGGTGCAGTGAAAGTAATATGGAAAAAGATGATCTGCTGTGGCAACCCCTAACGGGAGCAGCTGAAAGAAGAAGAAGAAGGTGCAGTGAGAGTAACAAAGTTAAAGCAGCTATGGTATTTGGAATAGTTTGACCATTCTGTGGATTATTATATCGTTACAGGTTAATTGCAATCAGATGCATTAAACTAATAAACAATAAGCAGTTAATTTCAGTGTATTTAAAAAGCCGCGTCAGTAACGTGAATCTGAAAAAGAAAGATAAACCACACAGGAACAGCAGCACTGCTTTGATGCTGCATGCTGCCAGTCTGCAAAACCGAGCAGAGAACTTGCGTACGACAGGGTATGAGGTACAGTGGAAATGTGTGTGGCTTTACGGCAAGTTTAGGTTTCATACATCGCAATTTGAACGTGGAAATGGACTTACGCAACATTTTTGTGCATACGCAGCGTTTACATATGAGGCCCCTGGTCACTAATGGTAGAATGAGGAAGTAACTACAGCCAATTGAGGTTGCACAGGTAGTCCAGCTCCTCCAGGATGGCACATCCATACATGCAGTCACAAGAAAGTCTCAAGAGCATGGAAGAGATATCAGGCCCACTACACAAGAAGAGCCTGACAGGCCCATAGAAAGGAATCAGCCCAGCAGCAGGACTGGTATCTGCTCCTTTATAAGAAGAGAAACAGGAGGAACACAGCCAGAGCCCTACAAAATGACCTCCAGCTGGCTACTGGTGTGCATGTTTCTGACCCAACTTTTAGGAAACAGAGTACATGAGGGTGGCATGAAGGCCCGACATTCTATAGTGTAACCTGTGCTCACAGCCCATCACTCTTCGTCCTCAGTTCCTTTCTCTACGTTAGGACATTTAGCTACAGTTAGTTGTTGAAATTTAACAGAATTAAAATTGCCAGGATTTTGATTCAAATACTTAGGCGCATCTGCGCAAATTCCATTTCTGTTCAAGAGTGTTGTTAAATACACGTGTTTGTGATTTTGTGAGCACAAAACTGGATGGCTTAACATGAAGACTTTGCAATTAACAACTACATTTTTTTTATGGACAGACTACTTGAAAAATCCATACAGCATGAAAATGTGATATTACTATTTCTCAGCCATTACTACAAACTATATGTGATAAGTAACATTAAAAAAAAAATATATGTATCATTTTTGGGTGAAATATTCCTTTAACAATCCCTGTATTTTAATCTGCAGTCATGATAAGTTGTCAGCGTGAGCGATCATTAACAGAACGGCAATGACTGAATTGCTGACTGCTGGTATCAATCTATAAACCCATTCCGATTTTAACAAAGCCATCTTTGTCAGGCAAAGACATTAAAAAGGTGACTTTATCAGGGAGAATTTCAGCTTTGTGTGAAAGACAGAGATGAGCAAACAAGAAAAAATATCAAAATAAGAGAAACCTTTGTATTAGTGTTTGTGTAATGTATGTATTTGTTCAAATACTGCATATTGCAATTACAACTGGGGGTTAATGGTTACCTGGGCACTTAGGACAAGGAGATAAACCCTGTCTTTTCTGTCTGGTCTACCTCAGTACTACATTCACTTGATGTGACCTGCTGCATTAATGACGCTGGCAACATTTCACCAGTTCCCTCTCCCACTGTTTATTTAAACACAGATTTATCTTTGATAGTTTTCCAAAGGCTTGCTATGTCAATTGCTTAGACAATCACTTAGATATTTTCTTTTTCTTATATCACATTTTTTCCTCCTTCTGGTATTTGAGGTATACATTAACAGAAGCACCTGTTCTATATCTACATGATTCTATGCATTGTGCTGCTACCACACGATTGGCCAATTAGATAATTGCATAGATAAGCAGCTGTACAGGTAGTCCTAATAATTTGCCCAAAGAGTGTAATTATCCATAGATTTCTTTTTATTATAGTGTAACAGAATGGAAAGGGCTGCAGTGTGAGACAGGTGCTCTTCCCTCATGTCGAGATCTCACCTAGCAGCACTAAACAAATGACAAGTAGTCTCTAAAAACACGTACATACATACCCAATACAGTCAGTCTGTTCATCTCCTCCAATACAGAATATAACAGCAGTACATCCTCTCCCAACCAGTCACACAAAGAAAGGACATGTAGGGAATTGTGAACTTTCACAGTCCAGTCGATGAATATACAAATGAGACTTAAACACTTTTTATAGAGTATACTGAGTATACCGTAGCACCCACTCTGCACTCAGCAATAATGAATTCAACTTGAACAGTGAAGGGAGTACTTGAGACAAACCACTCTGACATTCAATGATACGAAGAGGTTGGGAGCATGCGCTGATTACACACCCACCACACAACAATCCACCCAGATTAGGACCCGAGTGCAGCCGTGAAATGGGTGACACCACAGCACCACACTGGAGCAGCGTTAGGTTTTTATTATTATTATTATTATTATTATTTATTTTATTTTTTTTTTACAGTGGCTGGATGCAAATTATCATCATACCCAGGATGAAGCAATTGCAGGTTAAATTATTAAGAAAAACACCTACTAAGGGGATGGAGCTAAAATAGACATTGGCTTAATCAGTATTAATGTTTGTAAATTGAACAAGGTGATTACATCTAATTCTTAATGAAAAAACTCAAAAAGGATTGCTGATTAAAAATGCAGCTAAAATAACTAAGAATGACTCCTGTTTTTCTTTTCAGCTTAAATGATACCAAAGATGAAAAAAATAAGTAACATCTAAATTAAATGCATATTTCATGCTTCTATTCTGGTTTCTCATTAGCATTTCTTCCTCACCTTTTTACATGTTTTAAAGAGGTAAATTCACAAATGTATTAAACAGAAATAGTTTACTGTGAAAGACAAGAAATAATACAAGGAAATCTAAAGGAGATTATTTGAGGGAAGTACTGAATGTGAGGTTTCCTGGACAAGTATGAAGAGCTGGAATCTATTTGACAATACATACATACATACATACAATTAGAAATTACTCTGGAGAAGAGCTCAAAAAAACTCAGTTGTGGAAGAACTGACTTGTAGTTGTAGTAGCAGCAGCAATAGTGTTATCATTAGGCCTGCAACAACTAAAATTCATAATCAATTATTAAAAACATTGGCAGCAGATCACTTTAATTGATCAGTTGATTATGTCAGCAGCCATATCACATGCACTCCAGAGGAGGTCACCCACCTGAAGCTAAGCATGTTCGGCCCGGCCGGTACTTGGATGGAAGACCATCTACAAAAAAGCTCGGTTTGCTGTGAGAAGAGGTGTTGGTGACGCCAGTAGGGGGCACTTACCCTGATGCCCGGGTGCAGTGGCGCCATCATTCGGATGAGACGTAAAATCGAGGTCCAGACTGTCTGGTGTCAAAAAAGATTCCTGGAGATCCTTCTTAAAGAGTAGGGTGTATCTTGATGTCAAGACTAAATTGCCCTCCATGGCCTAGCCATTCTGGACCCCTAACCATCCCCCAATTCTAATTGTCTCTCTCTCTCACCGTTTCACAACCTAACTGCTAATGTGTGGTGAGCGCACTGGCGCAAAAATGGCTGCAGTTGCATCTGACTCCATCTTGTGAGCATTAATCTAAAACCACCTTTTAACAGTTTTATTTTTCCGTGCAGTTTTTTGAACTGGGTGGGCATTGCTTAAGTGGACACCTCTTATGTATCCCCCACCTCTGCCATAATACATGCAGACACAAATTCCAAGGATTTGACATCAGGGGTTAGAGTCTGATTTTAGAAGCTGTGCCAATCAGTGGAGTTGCCATCTTGAATATTAAGCCTAAACGAGGGTTAGCACTGGTAAATTGTGACACTTCCATCCTTTGATACCATCTCTCCTTCAACAGCTGAGGAGTCTGAGCTTTAACTCAGACTGTACTGAAAGTATGGCTATGCCTATCCAGTGTGACCTTTTAGAAATGTTATCCCTTTGATGCCTCCTCTTGAAGCGGTGGGCCTTCAGCTTTGCAAATCTCTGAAATCTACTATGTGTAGGCACATAGGATTTAATATGTAATATTTGCAAACTTTAACAGACATTAGGCCATTCGAAAGTTTTCATTGTGAAAGGTTGGAACCCTGTACCATACTGAGGGGTATGGAGACACAAAATAGCACTGTAGTTAAAAAGCCCATCATGAATTGTTATTAGGTTATTTTCAAATTGTACAGTGGTATCCTACAAAACTAAAAATGTTTAGCTAACAAATGACTGCAAAAAGCAAAAAAAAAAAAAAAGAATGATTTTTTTTTTCTTGCCGTTCTCTCACCCTACAGGTGTAAAAGAAAACTTTGAAAAATCCCACTCACTTTCCTCATCTTTGCACATGGCTTGATCTATTTATATCCATGGATGTGTTTAGAGCAAAATACCAACCGCAATTAAGCTAAATAAAGATAGCTCCATGATTTAAGCTACTGTCATTTTATTCCACAATGCAGTTCACCCTTTTCTACATTTAATGATGTTGTATTTGCAGTATATAAAATGTGTCAACTATAAGCTAAAAACTAAAAAAAAAACTGAAACAATACTCAGAATAGTTTACATGGGTAATCATTTTGTCTTCACATTAATTCACTTGAAAGGACTCTTTGAGAAGTCCATTTGTATAACCACATGCACTACCCTTCATAATGTGTGGGACAAAGACCCATTTTTCCTTGATGAACCTCTCGGCTCCACAGTTTAAAATTACAAATCAAACAACTCAAATGTGATTAAAGTGCACATTGAAGACTTTCATTTATGGGGATTTTCAGACATTTTGATCGCACCATACAGAAATGACAACACTTTTTCCTTATGGTCCCCCCATTTCAGAGCACCATAATGTTTGGGACAATTGGCATCCCAGGTGTTTGTGATTCCTAAGGTGTGTTTCATGTCTTCATAAGATACCTCGGCTTGCTTCTCCCCTTTGGAGTGTGTAGTTGCCATTGTTCAACATGAGGTCAAGAGCTGTGTCAATGAAAGTCAAAAAAGTCATTATGAGGCCGAAAACAAGAATAAAACCATTAGAGACATCAGTCAAGTCTTAGCATGAAGAAGAAAGAACACACTGGTGGGATCAGTAATCATGAAGGGACTGGTAGGCCAAGGAAGACCTCAACTCCTGACGACAAAAGAATCCTCACTATGGTAAAGAAAAAGTCCCAAACGCCTGCCTGACAGACCAGAAACAGTCATCAGGAGGCAGATGTGTGTGTTTCAGAGACAACTATCTCTAGAAGACTTCATGAACAGAAATACAGAGGCCATACTGCAAGATGACAGCCACTAGTTAGCCACACAAACAGAATGGCCAGATTACAGTTTATGAAAAAGGATTTCAAAGAGACTGCAGAATTCTGGGAAAATGTCTTGTGGACAAACAAATTAAAGATGAACCTGAGCAGAGTGAAGGCAAGAATAAAGTGTGAAGATGAAAAGGAACTGCCCAAGATCCAAAGCAGAGCACCTCATCTGTTAAACATGGTGAGGGTAAAGAGAATTATGGCTTGGCATGTATGGCTGCCACAGGTCCTGGGCACACTTCTCTTCATTGATGATGGAACTGCTGACGGCAGTCACACAATGAACTCTGAGGTGTAGAGAAACATCTGATCTGCTCAAGTTCCAGTAGATGCCTGCAAACTCATTGGGCGGTGCTTCATCATACAAGAAGATAATGATCCAAATACACTGCTGAGGCAACACAGGAGATTATCAAAGCTAACGAATGGAAAATTCTTGAAATCCAAATGAGCTGAAGGGAAAACTTTAGGGGACAAGCCCCCAAAACAAGCAGGAGCTGATGATGGGTGCATTAGAAGCTTAGCAGAACATCACCAGATAAGACCCTCAGCACTTGGTGATGTTTATGAATCACAGACTTCAAGTAGTCATTTCATGCAAGGAATATGAGACAAAGGACTAAATATGATGGCTTTAATAGACCTGCCATTACTATCTCCTAAACATTATGGTGCCCTGAAATGGGGAGACCACGTGGAGAAAGTGTTGTGTGACTGAAATGTGTGCAAATCCACCTTAAATTAAAGTCATAAATGTGCATTTTAATCATGTCAGAATTTTCTGAATTGTAATTTTAAACTGAAGAGGAGATGGGTATATCAAGGAAAAATGGGTGTTTGTCTGAAATATTATGGAGGACACTGTATGGTACTCACAGGTAGACAATTAACACACGTAAATACTTAAAGGCTATTTCCAGATAATAATTTTAACCAATGTGCACTTAGGGTGAAAATTACACTACTACCCCTAATACATGTTATTCCCAAGCAGGATTATTAAGGGCTATAATCCATTCCCGCATCGTATAATGGCCTTGTATGATTTACCCTGTGGTATTTCGGAGACAAGCTTATTGGCTCATTAGCTCTAGCTGTAAATGGCCACTTTTTCCCCAAGAAAATGACGGTGTTATTGACTTCATTCATGCACAGCTCTATACTTGCTGACAGGCTACAAATCTCTCCCCTTTCAATAGTTAAATACTCTCTGTGAATCGGTTACATTGATCAAGCTGAAATATCTAAATCTCTGTTAACCAGAAGCACATGTGCTAAAGCAAACATTTAAAATGGTTAAAGTGTGTGTAACTGCAATTTCTTTTGCTCATTTTATTATTTTAGATACAGTGGATTCAGAAAGTATTCAGACCCCTTTACTCTCTACACACTTTGTTTTGTTTTGTAGATTTCATTTTAAATGGGTTAAATTTGCCATTTTTGCCCATTAATCTACATTCAATAAGCCGTGGACAACAAAGTGAAAACATGTCTTAAGAAAGGCTTAATAATTTATTACAAATCAACCGGGGCAACCTGTGACCCAAAAGTGCTAGAGAAACACTGATTTAATGTATAATGGCAGTGGTGGGGGTAGTAGGATCAAAATGTGGGACCATACTTCTTGGTTTTGTTCCACAGGAGGAATGCTGAACTAATTTGAAGTAATCAAAAAGACTGCTCGATGGAAGATCTACCTAAGGACCATCTTCATAACAATGGTAGGAGAATGGTGTAGCCAAAGGTTTGAAGGTAATCTGTGAGGTTTATTCCACATACATTATACTAAATGGCTGCAAATAATAGCATAGTACAAAGACGTTGCATACACAAGAAACACTACAGGACCCAAAACAGATCCCCTAACAGTAACAAAGGTAGAGCTAGACAGAGACAGAGAACTACTCAGATGTACAGAAAACATGATATTCTTTAAAAAGGCAACAAACCACTTCAGGGCTCTACCGTGAATGCCAACCTCTTTGTAAAGATGATCAATAAGAATGCCATGGTGGACTGTATCAAATGGTACACTGAGGTCTAACAAAATAAACACAGTAAACCCTGGGCATTAACTGTTAAAAAGCAGGCCGTTCATCACTCTAAGAAAAGCAGATTCTATACTGTAAGATGCTCTAAAACAGATCAAAACTTCTGAAGATTATTATTTGTATTTAGGAAACAGCAAAGCTTAGCGATAAACTTTTTGAAGAACTTTAGACAAGAAGGGCACTTTAGAAATAGGTCTGCAGCTGTTAAGTGATGGGTCGAGGCAAAGTTTTTTTTTCAAAAGAGGCTGAACCTCTGCATGTTTAAAACAAGAAAGGGACAGGACCTGTAGCTAGGGAGCTATTAATAACAGACAAAACACTTGGGGCCAGTTATATCAAATACCTCTTTAATGCAGGCAAAATATCATGGGGATGGGAAGTAGGCTTCAAACTACATTAGTCAAATGATGGAGAGATCTAGGCTGAAACTGACTAAGAACAGCAGAATGAGTGGCAAGAAAAAAATAAGAATCCTGGACAGAAGGTGTAAAACTAGACATGATGTCTAGTTCAGAAAATCCTCACAAGTTAAAGATGACACACCATGAGTAGGATTCAAAGAGAGATACAGAGAGAGAAATATTAACTATATTAAACAAAATTCTAGGTCTATGACCATTTTTGAAATAGAATAAGTTATCACAGGGCGGCACGGTGGTGCAGTGGGTAGCGCTGCTGCCTCGCAGTAAGGAGACCTGGGTTCGCTTCCCGGGTCCTCCCTGCATGGAGTTTGCATGTTCTCCCCGTGTCTGCGTGGGTTTCCTCCGGGCGCTCCGGTTTCCTCCCACAGTCCAGAGACATGCAGGTTAGGTGGATTGGCGATTCTAAATTGGCCCTAGTGTGTGCTTGGTGTTTGTGTGTGTCCTGCGGTGGGTTGGCACCCTGCCCAGGACTGGATTCCTGCCTTGTGCCCTGTGTTGGCTGGGATTGGCTCCAGCAGACCCCCGTGACCCTGTGTTCGGATTCAGCGGGTTGGAAAATGGATGGATGGAAGTTCACAGCACAGCTAGCCAATCCCCCAAAATGTCATGTCCACTTCTACTCTGCTTGGGAACATAAGTGGCATATTTCAACCAAGGCTTGCTCATTTGTATTGGAACACCTAAATTTAATCAATAAGCTTAATTAAATCCAAAATGTCTACACAGTCAGCCTTGGAAAGACTGACCAATCACAGGTCCAGAAAGTTAGCTGGCAGTGTACTGAAACAAGACCCATAGAGAGCTGCAAGATAGAAGTGTTAATTAACTACTCTGCCATCAAGTCCCCTAAACCCCCCACCCCACAGTGGCAAATGAAAATATCTTTTGTTGACTGCAAAGAATTTAAATATCTGCAAAAGCAGATGTTTGATGTGCCAAACTGACTACACTTTGGCAGAATAGTAATTTACTGTCTGTACAATGGTGTGTGGGTGGCATAGGGGCGCAGTGGTAGCACTGCTGCCTCGCAGTAAGGAGATCTAGGTTCACTTCCAGGGTCCTCCCTGTGTGGAGTTTGCATGGTCTCCCTGTGTCTGTGTGGGTTTCTTCCCACAATCCAAAGACATGCAGGTTAGGTGAATTGGCAATCCTCAATTGTCCCTAGTGTGTGCTTCGTGTGTGGGTGTGTGTGCACCCTGCGGCGGGCTGGCACCCTGCCCAGGGTTTGTTCCTGCCTTGCGCCCTGTGCTGGCTGGGATTGGCTCCAGCAGACCCCCGTGACCCTGTGTTAGGATATAGCGGGTTGGAGAATGACTGACTGACTGACTGACAACGGTGTGTACACAAAAGTGGGCTGGGACCCAGAGCAAGTGTTCTGCACACCCACTTAATTTACCGAGTCCTATCCTTAAGCAAGTACACCGATTCGCAAAACTGTTAATGCAATAAACACAAACTTATTATTGTACTGTCACAGATCTCATAATGCACACAAACAGTAATTGTCATAAGTGTCTTCATGTATACTAATCTTATGTCTCTATTATATAAAAAAAATCCTGGGACAAGACGAGACTTTTTAGCCTGGGATGAGACGTGACTTTTTCAGAGAAATACTTTCAAGTCCAGCGAGACAAGACTTTGTGCCAAGAGATTTAACCACTCCCGGGGCCGGAAATAAAAGACAAAGAGTAGATGACAAAGTAGAACGTCGTGAAGAATGCAAAAACGTTGGCGCAATACACATGCAGAGCAGGTTAGAGATTATGAAAGTACTAAAATTCAAAAGTCTCAGAAAAATTATAGTAAAGATCGTATTAGCGCAAACAAACAGAAATTATTACTCGGTGAAATAACGGAACAAGGTAAAGAGATCGAATATATTGTTCGGATTTAAACTTTAAATCAGAGAATTGTAGATCGTCTAATTTGTGTTGCCATCAGGGAAAAGTAGTGTTTCTTCACAATAAAGAGGCGTATCTGCGAGAATTAAAAGATTTGTTGTTTGGTGACAGTGAAATCCACATACGCGAGTGGCAGAGATGCAAAGTGGCTGGCATGTAGCGCAGGCCAGGGGGGTTGGTGAGCAAAGCGAGCAGGGGGTGACGTCCCCTAGTATTTAATAATTTGTAAAATCTATACTTGCATTTTACCTGAGATGTTGAGATAACTCTGTGTGCCTGCACTCAGTGAAGAGGACTATGCAAAAGCTAACCGAGTAAGTGGAGTGCTCGAAACACTAGTAGACCTTGCACTGATACGGATTCAAAAATAGGACGAGATTACGGCAAGGAGGTATTTATATTTATTCCCATTTATATTACAAAATCTCATTGTATGTAAGCAAAGAGATAGCATTATTATGTTCAAGGAAAAAAAAATAGATACAGCCATCAATGACTAAAAATGACTACATACATATAACTGTACAGGTCTATGCATCAGTCTATATTTCATTCCCAACCACTATGAAAATAACAAAACCAAAATGTACAAAGGAATAAAGTGTTCAAACTGATCATTCTAAACGCTTTAGTGTAGCTGCAGTGCAGATACCTCATAAACATAAATAAAACAAACTTTCAATCTCCAAACAAGTTAACCAAAAAGGCGTGCAACATACAAATCTCAGACAAAGCAGTGGGGGAAAAAAAATCCATTTAGATGAGAAACTGGGACAACTTGGATAACAGGCAACCAAATACAAAAACATCTAATTAGAAACAATAAATCAACAAGAATTAGTAATAAGAAATACGATTTGCATGCTGAGAGTTTCATCTTTTGTTTGTAAAAGATCATATATCATTTCATCTATCAGAAAATGGCATATTCACATATGACTGCAGTAAATACATTCTTGCAGTCAAAATTTTCTCATGAATTACCAGGCATTTTATTTATAAGATGTTTAGGAGAAAGTTGTTATTTTTGAGTCAAAGTAACATCACTGAATCCTTCAGAGTGTCTAAATTTCTAATTAACATAATGATAGCAATTTTCATTGTCATTTTGTGTGGGCATAAGCCTACTAGATTTAAACGGTGTTCACAGACGATGCTGTGAGCTTCTGCATGGCTGTCTCTTTCCCTATCTCTCCTTCCTTCCTACAAACTCTTCAGTTGACTTCTCTGACAGCTCTAGCTGGGCTAGTCACTCTCCTTTTCACCCATTTATCCACTTGAAAATTTTTAATTTCTTATAATTTCCCTTATCTTACTTGCATGAATTACTGTTACATTTTTCCAGATTCACTTAAGTGTCAATTAGCTTTAAGTGAATGCCTTTAAATTCTTACAGGAGGTTACTATGAAAGGCTGCATTACATCCAATTTCTTTTTGTCTAAATAATGTAAACAGAGCAAGAAGGATCCAGTTTAAAAATGACGAATAATGGGCATGAAGGTGGTGGTACAGAAAGGACAGCATGCTGAGCTGCATTTATAGCTGGTGGTTACAGCTTCACCACTTACGCGTGTATTATATTTAATTGTCTAATTCTAGTGGTCTTTTCATTAATCTTCAGCAGCCCTAAAAAGTGTACAAAAATGTCTGACTTGAACTTTGGTTCTGTCCTTGGGCCTATTCTTTTTTCATTATACAGTATATGTTACTGTTAGGGACGGCACGGTGGCGCTGCTGCCTCGCAGTTAGGAGACCCGGGTTCGCTTCCCGGGTCCTCCCAGCGTGGAGTTTGCATGTTCTCCCCGTGTCTGCGTGGGTTTCCTCCGGGCGCTCCAGTTTCCTCCCACAGTCCAAAGACATGCAGGTTAGGTGGACTGGCGATTCTAAATTGGCCCTAGTGTGTGCTTGGTGGGTGGGTGTGTTTGTGTGTGTCCTGTGGTGGGTTGGCACCCTGCCCGGGATTGGTTCCTGCCTTGTGCCCTTTGTTGGCTGGGATTGGCTCCAGCAGACCCCCGTGACCCTGTGTTCGGATTCAGCGGGTTGGAAAATGGATGGATGGATGGATGTTACTGTTAGCTCATATTATCAATTCCATTAGATTTCTTTATGCCACTAGGATAAGAGCCACCTCCATGCGTGTCTGAATTGGTTTAGGAAGATAGGATATGGGAAGGATCTGATTTATTTATGCTAAGGGTTCTTAAGAATTTTAATCTGAGGACCCAAACAAGAAAATTGATACCAGAATGGGACCTAAGAAGTGGAATATTGCCACAATGACAGCATAGCCATACATAGACAAGTAACAATGGCCATATAATAAAAATTTAAAAAAACAGTAAATATTTCTTTCCATTCATTATTTCTCACATGATTATTAATAAAAGGGGAAGTGCAAAGGAAACATCCACCTTAATAAAAGGATAAGTGTCTGTTGATTCTGACCAGTTATGTCTATAATTCCAACAGATGATGCATCATAAGTGTTCACAGAAATAAAGTGCATTGCATTTGTCATTCCAACAGAAGGTGCAGCCCAAACATTTGTAGTAATGCATTTTAATACTACAAATATTTCGGATGAACCACAGGCTGGAATGACAAATAAAATGCATTTGATCACTAAATACATTACAAAATACATTTCAATAAATGCTGCACTGCAAAAAATAATACCTTTATCTACATTGATTACATTTATTTCACTCCATCTTAGATGGGCAGCACAGCTAGTAATGTTAATAGAATTATAATTATCATTCAAAATGGAACAGATTCCTGAGGTACAGTATATCACTGCCAGAGTTAATGCTTAGGGTAATCTTTAGCAAAACTGAGAAAAAAATTCTTCAAAAGGATATGACGATTTTTGAAAGGGTGATATGAATGGTTATTTAACTCAAAGTGCTGGATTATGAAAAAAGTAGTCAAAAATAAATAATCAAGACAGTTTATTGACCATGTCTTAGATAGCATTTTTAAACAAGCTAAAATTTTCAAATGAGCAACACCATTCTTCTAAAAGAGTTTACAAATTGTTCAGCATATCCCAAATTTAATTAACAATTTAATAAACTAAGTCCAAAAATTGAGTGGTGTGTATAAATTACTAAAAACTGTGCTATTTGCATTTTATATGGATGATAGAATAAGTCTGGATCTAAAATTTGGCAAACAACCCAAAGGTTTAATGCTACTGACTGACTGTGTGCTGGATGCAGAGTTTTTCACCTTATCACGTATCTCACCATTTTGATATTTTCAGGGGTTGTTAGTTCTCAATGGTCCAGCAAACACATCATTCACACTACCAGCAGATGACAGTCACTTTAAAAAAGCTTTAGAAGAAGGAATGCCTTGCCAAAGCATGTTAACCTAAATACAAAATCTTCTCTGCACCTCGGTAACAGATTTAGATTCAATATATGTCTTAATGGTGAACACACCCAGGATCCAACTAGTTGTCCAAGGCCCGTGACACCACATTTAGCACACGACCATGCCAATGCCAAGGCAATATATACACAAGTCGTAAAAAGTTGAAGAGAAATTTTCAGTTGAAATGGAATGAATGACATAAAATGGTGAAAAGATAAGTAGGAAACTGCCAGATGTTAGCAAAAACTGAAAAAAGGAAATTTCAGAAGATTACAAAAGGGCCTTCTTCAGGGAACAACTATTACGTTACAACCTAGAGATGTTCTGTAGCAGTTGAAGTAAATTAAGTCTTACAAGTTGAATCAAACAATTTACATAGGTGTCCTAACTTCTGTTGATTACTTAAAAGCCCTCTGTGTGTCTTAAAGCAGAGATGGAACAGACTGTGTGACTACACCCTCTGAAGTCCAACTTGGACAATATACTTTGTGCTGCAGGTCTGACAGGGTGAGTGGCAGTAAGAAAGCCATTCCTTAAAGTCCAAAATAGGGCCTTGAAATACCAGCTGTGGACTACTGCAGACTGGACAAAGTCTTCTCTCCACAGTACAAACAGAGACTTGCTTTATTCAACCTGCACTTCTAAGCTGTGCTTGAAGCTATTGTGCCGTGACGTGGCTGTGATCACACAAGCTGGTGACCCTCAGAAACTTACTTGTCTTCTCATTGGGTTGTGACTTTGGGTCCCCCAGATCTCTTCCTATCAGAGCTTCTTCCAGTTTCCAATTGCCTTGGGATTGTGTAGGACACTGCTGGACTCACTGACACTTTGATCTTTTTATGCAGTTTCTCTAAATGAAAGGCCTACAGTACACTTCTAATAATAATAATGCTCTTTCTCAGTTCATTTGTTAGTTGCCGTTTTCTTGCCATTATCACTGGAATATTGTCCAAGTAGGACTTTAGAGGGTATAGTAACACAGTCTGTTCCAACTGTGCTTTAAGACACACAGAGGGGTTTTAAGTTATCAACAGAAGTTGGGACACCTGTGCAATAGCCGAGTGTGCAACAGAAGACAAGCTCTGATGTGCTTCAGGTTTATGACCGTAGACTTATGACGTATGATGTTCATTTAACTGTATGTTGTGTATTTACTCCCCAGTAGCCACAATATGGGTGTAACCTCAGTTTAGTTTAGTTCAGATCACGTCTACCATCTTAGCTATTGTACATATTTTAATTTTAAAACATGATCAATTGATTTCCAATTGCATGCAAATCAGGTGCTGCTCTGATCGAGCGAGTTGTTTATGTGAATTGTGTTATTTGTACTTGTGAGCACATTTTATTATTATTTTTTTTTTTGTAAACATTTTGATTGTTTTTAAAGCTCCATGTTAATCCTCAACTCATTATACTATGAATGAAATTCCCCCTATTACCGACAGCAGATGCTCAGCATGACTACTACAGCGAGTGACACATAATACACAGCATTGCATGTACTTAAATAAGTCCCATGCTGGATCACATTTAGACCTCACATGAACTCCTCCTTCAGGGTTCGCTTGGTACCACATGGAGACCACCCTTTCCAAAGGATCTTTGTATGGTTGCTTTGGTCTGCACCAGAATGTGACTGACATGTTCAAATGGACCAAACAAACTGAGTGTGAAAATGCCTTAACTGTTAATAAGCTTAATCTTTACCAGGTATATTAGATAACCCTTATTTCAGAAACTACCTTACTTTCATAATCCATATTTTGTACTGTGGTGACCCTATAGCAAGTCCCTTAACTTGAAAATCTGCGCTCTGACTCCCAAAGTTCATGTGAAAAGACAGTTTACCTTCTGGGATTAACACAGTGCATCAAATTAAACCAAAAAAATATAATATTAGTAAAGTAAGTACCGTATATGCTCCAATAGAGGCCCCCGGCGTTTATTTGCAAAACTAGCATCGGCTCCCGGTGCTTAATAGAGACCGGCTGCTATTAGATACCGGCCATTATTAACAAAAACCTTCAGAACGCAATATTTTTTTGCACATGATGGTACAGGTAGGTACACAAAAATTTTGGCTAATATTACAAACAGCTACTTTATTTGAATTTCACATGCTGCATAACACTGTTAAAGATAAATGGCAATGTCTTTCTGTACCTTTCGCTGCTATTCATCGTCCGAATTTGCAATGACGGCTTCGTTGTTGTCCAGTTCACTATCGTCTTCCTCTTCTTCCAGGTTTGTCACAACGCTTTGAATTCTTGCCGCCGACAATTTCTCTCTTCCTTCAAAACACGGCTGATTTTCTTTGAGGCAAAGAATTAATGATTCCTCACTGCCGTCAGTACAATTGGTGATGCCACAATTTTTGAAAAACTCCCAAATCATTTCATTTGAGATTTCATCCCATGCAGACATGATCCATGTCACCATCAGACGTCGTGAAGGTGTGTGCAAATTTCCACCTCGTGTGAGTTCTTTGTCATTGTCACCTGCCATCCAATTTTCATAGAATGTTCTGATCTTGTCCTTGAAAGATTTGTTCCATGCAACGTCTGCCAGTTGCACATATTTTGTGCAACCTCCTGGAATAACTGCTGTGTCCATGTTGTACTTTTTGAGCTCCCGTTTAATGTTTGCACTGATATGGCAACAATAAGAGTCCCAAAACAGAAGTCTCTTGTGGAATGAAAATTTCCCACAAACCTTTTTGCAGCCATTGGATTGTGAGATCTTCGTTCATCCAATTGTTTTGGGAACACGTTATGATGGCTCCTTGAAGTTGAACATCTTGCTGCAACCTAGTCACTTCTCATATTCCGCGTCTAAATATGATGAAGGGCTTCATCTTGGTTCCATCAGCCTTGGTCGCAAGAACTAACGTAAAATGATCTTTCGTGTGGCCAGTAGTTTTGATAGAGGCTGTTTTTGCTCCGCTGGGATGAATGGTTGTCTCACCCGGCATGTCAAACCAAACTGACGTCTCACCCATTTCAATAATGTTGCATTCTCGGATACCTTTGGTCATCCGCAACTGAGAAATCTACATCACAAAAGAAACACAGAAAGAAGGCACAGAAAGAAGGCCTGGCCCTAATGACTGGATCTCTACTCTCGACTAGTGGTGTCATGGTGCAGGAGGTTCACCATGTACTGAGGAGCCCGACCGTGCAGGGCTCTATAAGTAAGTATGAGAATTTAACATTCTCTCCTGAATTCTAATGGAAGCCAATGCAAAGAAACTAAGATAGGAGAAATGTGAGTCCATTTAAAAGCCTGGCAGCTGTGTTTTGAATGGTCTGAAGGTGAGCTAAATCGGATATGCTTAGACAGGTAAAAAGAGAGTTACTTAAAAATCAATGTGTGATCAGATAAAAGCATGAATAAGCATTTCCATGTCGGTCTTAGAAACAGCGATCCTTAATTTGGATAAGATTCTCAAATGAAAAAAGTACTAGGGAACCTCACATGGGCATCAAAATTCAGGGATTGGTCAAAAACAACACCTAGGTGGCATAGAGAGGTCTGAGAGAAGCTAGGAAGTGACAAATGCTTATGGCTAATTGTCATGTACAGTTCAGGAGGGGCAAAAATTAGAAGATCTGTTTTCTGAGAGTTTAGCTTTAAGTTGTTGGCTAAAGGCCTCCATCAGATAATCAACAAGAAAAGCAAACTTGTAAAGCTGGTGGCTCTTAAAAGAACAGTAGTGTTGGATGTCATCAGTATAAATATGATAAGAAATATCCTTAAAAGGATTGATAATATGAACTAACGGTAGCATATATAACAAAAAAAGAATAGGCCCAAGGACAGAACCAAAGCACTGACTGATGTGAACTCGCACATGAGAACTGAAAAACTCCTATCTGCTAAATAAAATGACAACCAGGCTAGAGCTGTGTCAGTGATACCTACAGAGTGGGACAACCTGTCTAAAAGGATCTTATGGTCAACAGCATCAAAAGCTGAACTAAGATCAAGCAATACTAGTACAGAGGACTTGCCAGCGTCTGCAGCCATTAGCAAGTCATTTGTGACCTTTAGTAGGGCTTTCTCTGTGGAATGATTGAAAAGGGTCCAGGATCTTGTTTGTCTCAAGAAAAAGAAGCCAGTTGTTGCTCAACAACCTTTTCCAAAATTTTTGAAAAGAACGTCAGTTTTGAGATGGGCCTATAGTTTTTTTTTTCTAGCAGGGGGTGGACAACAGCATGCTTAAAATATCGGGAGACACAAGCAGAGTGCAGAGAGCAGTTAATAACAGATAGTAAGCTAGGCCCAATAGCATTAAGAACTTTTGAAAACAGAGATGTTTGCTAGAATATTGCTTGAAAGATCAGCACAGGACCTCAGTGGGATCATAAGGTTCGAAAGCCATTGTTCAACTGGCAGTAACTTCAGAAAATGGTCAAAGAACATGCAGTAGAAAACAAGGTGGGTTTATTTCACAAAGGTTCACCCCATGTTTTTCAGCTTGTTATTCCGAACACCACTAAATAAGAGTTGGAGGAAATATCTCTGGAAGTCTAATTCTGAAGAACTACATTTCTTCTTAACTACCGTAAGATGGAGGTAGACTAATTCTGCTTTCTTACGTGTTGGTAACCCACCCTGTATACAATGTTAGAGTCTCTTTCCTGCTTTTATGTTCTCTTAAAGCCAGCATCATTTTTTTTTTTACTTTTTCCCTCTTTCAGAGTTTGGAGGATACATTTTTATTGTAGCATATCAAATGAAAAGACCAACGACTGAACATTTTTTAAGGGATGAAATCAAAGGGTCAGAGTTCCAGAAGCTTTTGAATCCAGAGTTTAATCAGGTCCTGCAGACAGGTTTGAATGGCATGGATTTAATTCGACATCTGCCTCATCTTTCTCCTTTTAGGCTTCAGTCTGCACATGCTCTTCTTTCGCCATTTGGCCCTCATCCCGCAATGCAGGAAGCTCCTCAACAACAGAGACCGGAAGAGCAAAGCCAGCATCATTTTATTTGTAGAAACTATTTCTAGCTATGTCATAGTGCTTCTTTTTTTTTTTTTTTTTTTAATACTTTTCAGAAAGTCAATGTCTTTCCTTTGGTGTGTTGACAGTAATTCTAATATAAATATTATGCAGCATCACCATAACCTACTTTGACATACTCCACTGATGCACAGCTGCCGTTTCTGAAGGGACCCATTCGCCTCTGGGTTCTGTTCACATGTAAAGTCGCATGCGCATGGATTTAACAAACAGATTGGCAGAGCACTAGCAGTTCTGCAGGTTGTGTATATCCGTCTGTGCTGTTAAATTAGAAACTAGGATATTGTACTAAGCCCGCAGTTTAGAGGTCAGGATACTTCCATGTCACTACCTTTTCTAGAAGCTGCAGCAAATGACTAAAAACAAAATGTGAGAACACCCAAGAGAAATTAGGTTTATTCATCAGATCACTGCCCTTACACTACATAACATGGTACAGAGTTTTCAAAATTTGCAAAATCCATGAGGCAGCGACAACTCTTATCAAATCTAAAAAGCCAGTTGAGCTGATTCAGGCATGTCATAAAAATGTTGCCTCGATAGATCCCACTGCACCTGTATCAAGCATATCCCATTGCAAAGAGTAAAACGAGAAGATCTGAAGCAGATTAAACAGATAATATATTTCTTAACTTGCTGAGAAATGCTTGGGAGAACTCCTAGAGGAAGCTGAGGCATGTACTAGTGGTGGGAGGAAAATCTCTAACATTTTTTAATAAAACTTTTTAAAATACCTAATTGACAAATGCTATCTTTCAAATAATGCACTGTTGACAGTTCCACCAATTTAAGAGTTTCTCCTACAACTGAATTTACTTGGTGGGCCGTCCAGTTATCATTATCACCCAACTAGCAATCCACACGCTGCTCACCCCATTCCAGTCTTGAAGTGATCTGCTATATATAGCTATACGTTTTTAAAGGAGACATACTGTGACCAAATTTTCTATGGTGTGCATTTGTTTTACTTCATGCTTTGTTCCTGCTCATATTCAGGTGTTCTTTAAGTCAGATGCTACCATAATAACCAGCACATTGTGCTATATAATCGACACAAGCCATGTCTTGGGATCAGCATAAAAACTGAGCAGCAATTTAGTAAACAGTCACACACTGCGATTCACTTACCGTGACAGCTCCAGGGACTGACGAGTGGCGAGACACTATCATTTGCAGCTCATTGACTATTTCTAGCTATGCCATAGTGCTTCTTGTTTTTATACTTTTCAGAAAGTTAATGTCTTTCCTTTGGTGTGTTGACAGTAATTCTAATATAAATATTATGCAGCATCACCATAACCTACTTTGACATACTCCACTGATGCACAGCTGCCGTTTCTGAAGGGACCCATTCGCCTCTGGGTTCTGTTCACATGTAAAGTCGCATGCACATGGATTTAACAAACAGATTGGCAGAGCAGCAGCAATTCTGCAGGTTGTGTGTCCGCCTGTACTGTTAAATTAGAAACTAGGATATTGCACTAAGCCCGCAGTTTAGAGGTCAGCATACTTCCATGTCACTACCTTTGCTAGAAGCTGCAGCAAATGACTAAAAGTGAAACAAAATGTGAGAACAACCAAGAGAAATTAGGTTTATTCATCAGATCACTGCCCTTACACTACATAACATGGTACAGAGTTTTCAAAATTTGGAAAATCCATGAGGAGGCGACAACTCTCATCAAATCTAAAAAGCCAGTTGAGCTGATTCAGGCATGTCATAAAAATGTTGCCTCGATAGATCCCACTGCACCTGTATCAAGCATAGCCCACTGCAAAGAATAAAACAAGAAGATCTGAAGCAGATTAAACAGATAATATATTTCTTAACTTGCTGAGAAATGCTTGGGGGAACTCCTAGAGGAAGCTGAGGCATGTACTAGTGGTGGGAGGAAAATCTCTAACATTTTTTAATAAAACTTTTTAAAATACCTAATTGACAAATGCTATCTTTCAAATAATGCGCTGTTGGTAATTCCACCAATTTAAGAGTTTGCCCTACAACTGAATTTACTTGGTGGGCCGTCCAGTTATCATTATCACCCAACTAGCAATTCATACGCTGCTCACCCCATTCCACTCTTGAAGTGATCTGCTATATATAGCTATACGTTTTCAAAGGAGACATTCTGTGACCAGATTTTCTATGGTGTGCATTTGTTTTATTTCATGCTTTGTTCCTGCTCATATTCAGGTGTTCTTTAAGTCAGATGCTACCATAATAACCAGCACATTGTGCTATATAATCGACACAAGCCATGTCTTGGGATCAGCGTAAAAACTGAGCAGCAATTTAGTAAACAGTCACACACTGCGATTCACTTCCCGTGACAGCTCCAGGGACTGACGAGTGGCGAGACACTATCATTTGCAACTCATTGCTGACGACACACAACTGTATTTATCAATAGCGCCTGATGACCCCGACTCTCTTGTCTCACTGGCACAATGTCTTACTTGTGTTTCTGAATGGATGAGTAGTAATTTTCTCAAACTAATTAAGGAGAAATCAGAAATCTTAGTGATTGGCAAAAATGGATATAATGAGGGTATTAGAAATAAACTTGATCCATTAGGATTAAAAGTCAAGACGGAAGTAAAGAATTTAGGGGTAACTATGGACTCTGTTCTGAACTTGAAATCACATATTAATCAGATTACTAGGACAGCATTTTTTCACTTTAGAAATATAGTAAAAGTTAGATCCCTTATAACTATGCAAGATGCTGAAAAATTAGTTCACGCTTTTGTTTTTAGTCAACTAGATTACCGTAACGCACTCCAATCAGGACTACCCAAAAAAGACATCAATCGGTTGCAACAAGTGCAGAAAGCAGCTGCCAGAATCTTAACTAGGAAAAGAAAATTCAAGCACATCTCTGCAGTTCTTATGTCACTACATTGGTTACCAGTGACGTTTAGAATTGACTTTAAAATATTGCATATGGTTTACAAAGCCTTACATAATCTCACTCCAACCTATATCTCAGAATGCCTCTCACCTTACACTTCAAATGGTAACCTTAAATCTTCAAATGAGTGTCTGCTTATAATTCCAAGAGCTAAACTTAAAAGAAGTGGTGAGGCGGCCATCTGCTGTTATGCACCTAAAATCTGGAATAGCTTACCGATAGAAATTCACCAGGCTAATACAGTAGAGAACTTTAAAAAAACTGCTAAAAACACATTATTTTAACATGGCTTTCTCATGGCTTCATTTTAGTGTAACCCTGATATTCTGTATATGCATTTAATTATTATTTTAATCAAAGCTCCGCAATCCGTACTAAAACCTACTTTTTCTGCTGTTCTTTTTCTGGTTTTCTCTGATGGCGATCTGCACCACCGCCACCCGATCAAAGCACCGTGATGTCCCTACATTGATGGATTGAAGGCCAGAGGTACACATGACCATCATCGTGAAGCCTGAAAACCATGAGGACTGACTGAAGTCATTTATGTTAGGTAGAATGGCTAGTAGGGGCTGGGTGGTCTAGTGGCCTCAGAACCCCTGCAGATTTTGTTTTTTCTCCAGCCCTCTGAAGTTTTTTTTTTTTTTTGTTCTTTCTGTCCTCCATGGCCATTGGACCTTACTTTATTCTTTGTTAATTAGTATTACATAATTTTCATATTTTTTAATCTTTTTTCTTTCTTCATCTTGTAAAGAACTTTGAGCTATATCATTTGTATGAAAAAGTGCAATAGAAATAAATGTTGTTGTTGTTATTACTGTGTTACCTTTCATGTAAAACTCATTTCAAGTTAGTTTGAGATGTAAATCTGACACTACATTAAAAACATACATTTTACAAACAAGAGGAGACCATTCAGTCCTTAAAGCAATAACCTTTAGGCAAAAATGTGCTCCCACTTCATGCTCAATGAAAACTGCAACTCTTACCATCTTTCAATTATTTCACTTATAGTAAAAATGCAAGAAACAGTGTTCTGATGTCCTACTTATTATAACAAGCCAGAAAATGTGATTCAATTACGTTATTATTGTAATTTAATATAAAATGTGTACATACTCCTTCTTTGTTGTAAAAAGACATTATTTAATTACTCATTGCTACCATTATTTAATCATTTTTCAGTACCCCCTTTCTAACAGGGGCAACCCAACCCAACTCAACAGCCAATGCCACCCACTAATAAAAACTTTCCTGGGGAACACATAAAACTTAATTTTCCATAAAAAGTACCATCCTTATGATAATACACAAGCATGTACTGTACATTACTTTATAGATAACAAAACCCAACCTTTTATTTGATAAAGCACACAAATGTATTGCCCAGGTGGTGACAAATTCCCTATAAAGGGTAAAACATTCTTCGCCTGTACAACTGCTAATATTTTTGTGAGGTGGTGCAAACTTGACAACTGGAAAAGAATCATTCACCATAAAAATTGTGTTTTTAAGTATTCATTTTGGAATTGTAGCAAAATGTAGCAGGTTACAAATAAAAATTCAATACCACTTCTAATCCACAATATCAATAACAGCAAAGTTTAATTTTCCATTATTAGAGAGGATATCTCCGACTGCAGTCCCTTGATAATCTGTTATATAGCAGGCATCCTAATATTTTCTGTGTTCCTAAGCAGTGTTAGATTCATGCCGAGAAATTATTACAAATCGAGACAATCAATGCAAAAATGTATTTAACTGTGAAATGAGTATCCCGATGCCATTAATGTATTCTTTAGATTATTATACTGTATGTGATCAGGCTTTAAGGTGTTTTCAAACGGTGACAAAGGAATACACTTAAACATTTTATTGTTATCATTATTCATTTTATTTTCTGCCCTCATAAATGGCATCACTTGCTTTTTACTCAAGAGAAGCTTCTGTCTTGCCACTCTGCCATAAACACTTAATGGAGTTCTACTGAGATGGTCGTCCTTCCAACAACTTCTCCCATCTCTGAAGAGGATGCTATTAGAGTGACCATTGGGTTCTTGGTCCCTCTTGTCTGCATACTCAGTTTTGCCAGATGACCAACTCTATGAAGAGGCAGGCCACTCTGCTCCTGGGAACACTCAAGGATTTAGAGATGGTTTTAGCCCCTTGCCCTGATCAATGCCTCACCATAATTTGACAGCAGAAGTCTACATAGAGGCCATGCCCTGTGAATTGTGGGATCTTATATGCACTGGTGTATGCCATTCTGAATGATGTACAGTGTGGGATAACTGGAAACCCGGCCAGGGAGGAACATGGGTTATTACTGAAACGGGAGGCCTGAAAGGAATGATGGATGGATCAGCCAGCTGGGTGGAAAGATAACCATGTGCTAGGTGGCAGTGGTCCTCATATGAGAACCAGTTTGGACACCTGCAGGGATGTTAGGCAGATGGAGTCCAAAAGTGCAGCCCTGTTGAGTTCCCTTTGGATCGATAGAGGGTTCTGTCAGGGTGGGGGGCTGCACCTCCCTGGAAGTGCTTCCCGCAAGTCATGGCATGGCTCTGGAAGTGTTCCCAAGTCCAACGTGAAATGAAGCCTGCTGCCACCCATGGACGAGTCAGAGTTGGAAGGCAGCAAGAAACACACAGCGGAGGGGAGAAAGAGGAGGAACTGTGTGATTTGTGTTCGTTTATTGTATTACCAGTAATGGCACTGCAGTGAAGACACTTGACTTGAGCATTCCTAGTTTTCATCCTCTTTCTCTGTACTGTACATTTAACATTCATTTGCTCAGAGGTTGATGCACTTGCTGCTTCCTAAGCAGCTCTTCTGTTGCCCACCCTAGCGGCCCACTTCTTCTCTTCTTTCGTTGGCATCTTTTCATGTTAAAACTGATTAAGTCAGTGTTTGTGTTGCAATTACTTAATTGCAAGTGTTTAGAAAGTGAAGGGATCTGAATTCTCTCTCAACCCACTGTATAAGGTACCTTGTGTGCTGATCACTGAAAAACCAAGTTCTGCTGGTTTATGTAACACCTAATATACTGATACAGCGTCATAAAATAAACCAAGCAAAGGAATCAAGCATTCATTTTTACTCGGTTGTTCAATGCAAACCGTCTGCTATTTAGGAAGAGAATCGTTGAATATTAACGAAGCCACTTGAGCAGATGCACTCATGTGAACGAACCTATCACCACAATAAAGCACAACTTTGCTAAGTTTACTGGGTCTACCTATCAGGAAAAATAAAATGCTAGATTAATAAATGGAGTCCAAATCCAATAAGAACATGAAATGTAAATGTGGAGAATGGAGCAAGAGAACAAGATAAATGAAGAATACCACAGAAAATGCTAAATTCAGTTCCATGAATTTAAAAAATATCCTCGCCAATAGAAAATTCTAGCAGACTGCTTTAAAAAATGGCTAAATGGATATTACAATAAAACCCATACAGTATATATGTTTAATTCATCACTACCTTCAAAACTAATCATATGATTTGTAGAGTATATGTTTTTGTAATTTTTTTTGCTGGCTCTGTCACACAGGCAGTAGTAAACAGATATTTTTTTTCTCTCTCTCTTATTTATAAGCTACTGTATTTTCACTTGGGTTGGCAGATTGTCTCCTAATCTTGGGGGTATTAGAGTAGACATTTCTACAGTCGAATGCTCTTCCTGACGCCAGCCTCTTTTAGTATCCTTTTACAACACACAAGAGGGACAGTAACCGTATTCTAACCCCAGGTCACAGGAGTAATAAATCAAATCTTACTTCATTCTGTAAAATTTCTGTAAGGGTCATCATCAACGTTTTGCTGCAAAAACCACCTGCAACTGCACAGTCAACACCTCTCAAAACACAGCAACTACTGTGGAAGAGTGGGAAAAGGCGACAATTTCAAAAGAATAAAATAAGTAAGAAGTATTTGATCAGATGGATTAACTTATGTAGCCAAATACAGGAGTCCCCTTCAAAGTTTTCCAGCATAAAAACCATGAGTGGCAGGCCCCAGTATTGCCCTACCCAATTTTTAGTGGACCAACACCAGACAATAAAGCCAACCACAGAGAATGAATACATGACCTTACATTAAAATGATATATGAAAATCCAACTAATATAAGAAGCTCACATAATTTATGCTCCTACATTGTCAGTATGAATGGCAGTTATGACCAAAAGATTAAAAACTTTCTACCAACGTTGCAAAGCGAGTGCTGATAGTTCTGTGCCATTTGCCACAAATGTGACTGCAGAGGTCTCACTGGTTGATTTTCTAAGGCATTGTGTGTAATATAAAATGCTCTGGACAGGAGGGTCCTGGCGTGGAAGCCGACTTCATCCCCCCACCAACTTCATAATGCATTGTGATTGTGAGCTTAACAGGTGCCATTCTGGGATATTATGTAGCCATTAATGATGGACTGCCCTGTGCACCTACAGAAGTTGTTGAGCTCAAACAGAAACATCAAGTCCTTCCTACACTGCCTGGTCATATAAAAAAAAAAGATCACTGTTCAAATTCAAAAAAGCAAATACTTAATTGGATCATTATTGCAGTTATTGTTATGATTCAGCTGGCAATAATTTCTTTAACTTTAATGGATGAAGTGTGCAGCTTCAAATTTCTTAAACAGCTATATCTGAAGACATTTCCCATGGTAGTGGAAAAAGATGTTACTGCAGTTTCGGAAAGGGACAAATTATTGGACTGCATCAAGCAAAGAAAAAGACTAGGGAATCATGTCCTCTCCCATCCCTCCACAGTGCCAAGATGATGATGCCTAGTGAGGGTAACTGACCCCACCCCTTCTGACCATTTGCCCATAAATTCTGTGCCGGCCGGAAGAAGGTGTCATTTAGCTGACCAAGCAACCTGCAAGATGGAGCTTCCTAGCCAGACAAGGAAAGAAAGAGAGAGCGAAGTCTTATTACTGCCAGCCCAGGAGAGGCTGTTTAGGTTACTTGTGCCATTAAGAGACCCTTTTAGGTTTACCATAAAAGACAGGGACAACTAGGCTGGCACCTCAACACTTACTCTGGGGGATTGTCATTCCTCACGACCGTAACATACATTGTTAAACAGAATTCTGTTTTTGTTATCATCTCACCTTCAAACTGTTAGACTCCTAACAGTGATATATTACTTCAATCACATTTGTCTTGGAAATTCATTTAAGTCTTAAAACTTTTCATCAACTTCACCAGCATTTAGTGAAGACAGCAGAGAACATTATTGGGGTGCCTCTCCCTTCACTACAGGACATATTTTACAAACGCAGTGTCCGCAAGGCCTACAGCATTGTGCAGGACCCCTTACATCCCTCACATGGACTTTTCACACTTCTGCCATCCAAGAGAAGATATTGCAGCTTCAAAGCCAAATCTGCCAGGCTGCAGGAGAGTTTTTACCCCCAAGCTGTTAGACTCCTTAACACCAGGCTGCCCCTGGGACATTCCACACGGCCTCAACCACCTCTAAAAACAGAACTTTTATACATGAAAACCACTGTCCTGCAAAGATGAGTGTACATGTAGAAAAGAACTGAAAATCTCATACTGACCTTTAAGTATTTTGACACTCTTGATATCCTTCTGCTGTGAAACATTCTGACCTGTCATTGTTTACACACGTCTTAAACAACTATTATCATACACTGATAATTTCTGTATTATCTGTATCTACAGTAATTCCTCGCTACTTCGCGGTTCACTTTTCGCGGATTCACGACTTCGCGGGTTTTTAAATATAGTAGTAGTATTTCCTAGTCTAAGAACAACAAAACAAGTTCGGTGACTAAGTGCGTTGTAACACGGGCTGTGATTGGTACATGGGAGGGAGACGACAAATCACAGCTTCCCGCTTTCTAATCGGGCCCGTGATTGGTGCTTTGACTGATGCCCAGATCCCACAGCATCTCCCCTTGTCTCTCTGTCGCGGCCATTTCGCTTCAAGCTTTCTCGCCGAGCGGTTTACTTTACACTGTACTGTGTATGATTTTTTTGTGGTTTCTTTGTGTTGAACTTCGCTTCAATTTTCACCCCCTGCAATGGCTCCCAAACGTGCTCCTTCTTCCAAGGCTGGTGCTGAGCCTAAACGCCAACAAAGAATGATGATGATCGCTGAGAAGGTGAAACTTCTGGATATGTTGAAGGAAGGGAGAATGTTCACGGCTGTGGCTGCAGACTGGCTAAGGATCTGCAAGAGCGGTCACAGGAATGGGACGACGATATGGTTCGATCGGTCCAATTTTGCAACAAGGTCGACAATATCATGACCGCCTACAAGCTGCTCTTCGACCGGAAAGAGAGGCAGCAGCAGCAACTGCCGATCACAATGTTTTTGCAGCCTCGCAAAAAAGAGCCAGTTCCTACTACTACTACGGATACACCTTCGGAAACTGTGGAAGAGATGCCCCAGGAAATGGCACCGCCGTCTGAAGAGACGTAAAATACAGTCATCGGCTGCGCAGTAAAAGTCATCATCACCTTCATCGTCATCATTTTTACTGCACAGCATATTCATCACTATCATCACGTCATATATAGGTACGTGTACTTTGCTATACAGTAACTGTAAACTTATCTACCGATTTCATATTGCGTAACAGTTGTCCCTGTTATTAATAGAGTAAAGGGTGGGTTGTAAACAGTACAGGGAGGGTTTAAAAATGTCCAAATACACATTAAATAATTAAATAAATATGGTGTCCCTACTTCGCGGAAATTCAGTTATTGCGGCCGGCCTTGGAACCTCTCTCCCGCGATAAACGAGGGATTACTGTATTATCTATTATTTATTTATTTATTATATTACATATCTTACACATCAATATTGATGCTACTTCTTTGTCCTATCTTTGCACAATGTCTTGTTTGTGTTTTAATTTTTAATTTTTACATTTTTAAATTTTAATTCTATTTTTAATTTATTATTTGCACATCATGTTGTTACACTGTGGACCCTGAGCTTCGCAATTTCGTCTATCTGTATACTTGTATATGGTTGAGATGACAATAAAGTTCACTTTGACTTTGACATTGAAAATTAATGATTAAAATGCTTTTGCTGACCACAATTTATTTTGTTTTCAGAGGCCCTTGATATTAAAGCAAATGTTTCAAAGTAGATAAGTTAGAGACTTAGTTACAAACAAAAAGTGCAGTGTGTTTAAATTATTTTTAATTGCCCTTCTTAGTGCTAAGAAATGTTTCTCATCTCTTATCCTGGTAACTAATTGATACAACTGCTTATCATTTCAAAGCAAGTTCTAAAATCGATCATGTATTCATTCGTTTTCTGGAAATGATTGAATGACTATAATATACCATTTTCTAAGCTTGCTTAATCCTGAGCAGGTTCACGCAGTGCTGGAGCCTATCCCAGTAAGCACAGGGCACAAGGCAGGAACAACCAATGGAAACAATATGGGTCCATTGCAGGGGGAACACACACATCACACAAAATGGCAAATCAAGTGTCACCAGTTCACCAAACCTGCATGTCTTTGGACTGTGGAAGGAAACCGGAGTACCCAAGGAAACCTATGCAGATACAGGGAGAACATGCAAACTCCACTCAGAGAGGAACCCTGGTCTCCTTACCGTGAGGCAGCAGCACTAACACTGCATCAATGTGACATCATATATCATATTAGATTATAGATTCAGCCCCTATTGACATTGCTTAAGGAAAGTGAGGCTTTCAGCCTACACCACAAGGATCAGTTTCAAAGTAGAAACCTAATCTGATCAAGACTCCGGCTCAGTGCTGGGCATCCTCAGACACACACTCACTTTAACTACAAGAAAAATAAATAAAGGTACAGTGAGAATGTTCAGCATTAGGCATTAGCACTAACTACTGAGTGCCCTTGCCACCCATACATGATATGATGATATGATATGATGATATTAGCTGTGCTACCTGTCTAAGATAGGTTGAAATCTAAGCAATCAACGTAGACTTCAGCGTATTCAGCATTAACATTGCTGGTGCTCCTTCTATTGGAATGTATTTTGTAATGCATGTAGAAATAAAATACATTCCATCTGTAACTCCAGCAGATAGTACATCTCAAACATTTGTAGTAAACAAATGCATTACCACAAATGTTTGCGATGCACCATCTTTCAAATGACAAATGCTATGCATATGCCTCTGTTATATGCCATTTGGTATGTGATTCATAAAAGCATTGTTAATGTTTCTGATGCACCATTTATTTGCTAAAAATGTTTGTGATGTGGCATTTTTTGGAATGACTGAGACATACCAGCCAGAAAGGACATATGGACAGACACTTATTCTTTTATTAAGGTGGATCATATAACAAGCCACATTAGCTGTCTAAGACAGGTCATAGAATCTTTTTAAAAACATTTAATATGGTCTTGCCCTACGTGTACCTTTAGCGCCTTTCCGCAGTATCTTTATGTGTCTGAATCTCTCTTGACCCGCTCTCCCTTTCTCAAGAGCATTCCTATAAAACCTGCTTCTCAAACTCTCATCAATTTTCATACTTCCTGTCATTGAAGGTGGCACTCAGTGTGTGTCCTGCTCCTTCACTCCTTGTGCATCTCACATTTCCACCTCCTCTTTCAATCATGTCAAAGCCAAATTGACCAATCAGAGTGCTCGGAGGGCCTTGACACACATTCACAGACTATAGCATTTTACTCTACAAAATAATAAGATATAATATGATAAGATATGATAATAAGATATACTATGGGATAAAAGGAGAGTGTTGGCTTCAGGAAAGGCATCCGGCCATAAAAATAACACCTAATCCTATAAAACATTGACCCGAAACAAAAGTTAGGAAGGATAAAGAAAAAGAAGATAAACTCTTTTGGGAATCACCCCAACGGGACGACACGCCGAAGAGCGTCCCAAAGCACGATCACTGCGTCTGTGGAAGACAGCTTATCCATTGCCATGGCAACCGCATGCTCCCAGCGCTACAGCGGCTCGCTGCAAAAGCAAATCCGAGCCGACCACAGTCACGCTATAAGTGTCTGTTGTTGATGGGTGATGCAAGGTACATTATAAACGCAGAGAACAGGATTACTTGGCCACTAATATGGCTACGACCCTGCCTGATTGCTGTGACTGTGTAGGAGAGTGGTAGATCCTGCTACAATACATAACCATGCTGTTCCTGTTTCAACCTGAATAAAGCTGGTTTAAATAAAGTACTGAGACTCTGCCTCAAGTTTTGGGGTGCAAGACTGGAACTCACGTGTCACAATATTAACTGGAGAGTGAGTAACAGAATTCTGAATATGAGCTTTCCTTTTTTGCTTTGACATCCTATATTATATTGTGTGCAGAAGACTGATGTAAATTGAAAGATTTATAGGTTAATTCATACAGTATGTTAATCTTTGGACACAAAGTCTTCACTCCATCCACTTTCTGCACTCTTTTATTCCAATAAATAATTATGAAGTGCCAGAGTCTATAGCAACACCTTTAGATACATCAAGGAGCGAGCATGGAAGGGATGCCAGTGCATCTCTAGGCATCTGGGCATGTCCACTTACACATATCCTGGAAACTGAAGAAAAAAATATATTAGGGTGACTAAGATGGGTTTTATAATAAACATCTTTAAAAAAATGTGATAAATTTTAAGCAAATTCATTACTTATTAAGCTTTTGCAAAACAGCACCATCTGTTGGGAGTAGGTTAGGGGGCACTTGTCCCTGCTACTGCTAGTAGACCATTTAATCTCGGTCAAAAGGAAGAATCCGAGCAATCCTACTATAACAATTGGAATTGGAGGTCTTATTTTCCATAAAAATCACTTTACAGAGTACACTTCCAAAGTCTTTGGGAAGCTCTAGGCATTTAATAACATAAAAATATACACAAGCAAACTATTATTTTAATGTATACATTTGTTTACTAGACCTATGATGCAACTAAAATGTTGGAAAGACTCCATTTGCTTCCTAACAGGAGCTGGCTGCTGCTGCAGAGCACAAAAGAAACTGTTAAATGTGGAGACTGATAAACATAACCAGGGTGGTGGGTGTGCGGAAAGGCTGAGAGGAAGAGAGCAGGCTAATGCAGAGCTACAGAAATTGTGGCACTATTAAAAAAATACATTACACAGATTATTCTAAAGGAACAAGCAAGGTCTGTAGTTGCCAATGGAAACCAGTAATTTTTCTGATATAAACAGATCTTAAAAACACTCAAAATGGACACATTACGTAAATCTATAATCATATAGGGAGGGCAAAAGCATATCTCTGAATTAAAAAAGCATTTTCAAATAAAGTTAAGCCATACTCGAATCATGCAATACATCAAAACCAACCTTTTTGTTTTCAGATTAACCAAATGAATTATTATATAAATACTGTTACAAACTACCACAATTACAAAAGACTGCAAAATGGTGCCACCTTATAATAGCTTACAGTGACAGCACGGTTAGGACATCTTTGTGTGGCTGGCCAGCAATGGTTCACCACGGTGCAAACCTTCAAACTTAGACGCTTCATGGTGCAAGTCCAAAGCAATTCACTTGGTGATGAGGATGGGATTTGCACTGTGGATATGCAGAGTGTAGTGGTAACGTTGCAAGGAAAAGGTAAAGAGTGACACAAAGAGAGAGATCAGCTGACGTCACCAGGAAGTGTTCCATAGTGTTTATAGACCATCTCTGTATGGCTGATTAATGGAGTTTCTTATTATGCTCACACTACATGGAGACCGCTTCAGAGCTAGGTGCTATAAGTTCATGGCTGGCCACCAGTAGTCCACCACAGTGAAAATCTTCAAAGCTTCCGAGATGCTTCATGGTGTTAGTCCACGGCAGTTCACTGTTTTCTCCCCATTTGTGTGATATTTCACAAGGAAATATGAATCCCTCCACATCCTGAAGTGTGCAAATGAGTGTAGGAGCCTAAGTAACCTTGTCTTGACCACCTTATACAGAAAAATACAGCCTTAGAAAATGAATCCTCACTGGTCATCTGACCATAGTTTGTTTTTCAGCTGAACATTGCGAATCTTGACTGTTTTATATAATCTGTTATAAATAACTCTTTTAGCCAATATTATGAAGCACTTTCAGCTAAATAAATAAATGTTGTTGTATTGATTTTAAATTCATGACCTCTATTCCAATAAATCCTATCAATCCATTCTCAAACCACTTAGTCCAATTATCAGGTTGTGGAGGGCCTAAGCCTAACCCAGCAGCACTGGACACACTAAAAATGATTCAAGTTTTTAATTGCCCACTACCCAACATGCATACTGATCATTTATAAATCTCTAAAGCTGCTAATTCTAGATACTAACAAGTATTACTACATCTTCATTACATTGCATTCAGTAGACATAGAATTTGTTAGAATACTCTGTCAATTTTTGACATCCAGACCTGTCAGAGAAAAAAAAACATTACCACCCAAGTTACTGAAGATTCTGATCTCTGCAGCAGATGTTGCTTGTGTGTCCAGTCTATTGCTATGCTGAAAGAGGTATAACAGTAGACTATGTGGGAGAACCTGATCTTGGTTACAATGGTGTCAGTAATAGCAATGTATTATGAGTCTATCACCACAATATAACGCAAACAGGAGAGACCTTCAAAAAACCCACAAAAAACTGGCCAGGAACCTGACTGTTCTGCTCCAACATCGGCCTCACACAGGCAAACCTGACTCTAGGTAACTAGGATGCTTCAGGCCAGACTAGGCCCCAAAATGGAGAACAGGCTTTTAAAGATCAAAATAATAGCAAAGGAATCTTAAACCACTTAAAATATGTACCTCCAGGGGAAGAACTGTAAAAACTCCAGTTGGGGGTATAAAGTAGTCCACAATAATCTTTATAAATGAAGAATTCAGACAAAAGAATGAGGAAATAAATATTCCAAAAAGAGCAAAAAAGGAGACAAAAACGCGTTGCCTACAAGGTAATCGTAAGCAAACAATTCCCAATACAAACTCCAATAAACAAAGAAAAATATAGTCAAAATAAAATCATTAAATTATGATATGATTATCTGATATATATACTAGCTCTGTAAGCCTATGCTGTAAAAAGCCCGGGGACCTAGAAACTATTGAAATCGTCAGAAAAAGAAAAAAAAAACTGAAATGTAGAGATGTCAGGTAATTAAAAGGAAGTACTCTGGGCATCTCTCTACTAGGAGGTTTTGTGTTGCCAACGTACTCGCATCGCTTGTGTATTAGCGGCAGGAAGAAAAGTAAAAGGATACCGTTTTGCTGATTTTAGCGGCTAAGCGACTTTGCCTTTCTTCTGAGGTTTCATTTTGCTGAAGTGCTGGCCTCGCTTGTGTTATTAGCGGCTAAGCGAGTTTTCTGTTTCCTTGGAGGCCGAGCCCTTACCCAGACTCCACCTCTCACTTCCGGGACAGACAGACACAGACACTTCAACACGTAGACGTTTATATAAAAGATAACAGAACCAGCCAAATCCACTAGAGCACATTCAATGTAATGTAATGCAGCATGAGACTGCATTACCCATGAGCTTTTATAGGGTCACCTGTGATGGATAGGTGGTCCCACCTCTTGGTGAAGCATCTCACAGAAAACATAAAGACATTTAAAGAAATAGTATATGAATATCTTTAAAATTAACCAAAAACAACAATACATCAAATGCATCAAGGAAATGGTAAATGGAACATGATTAACAGAACTGATCAGCTCAGGTTGGACGGTTGGGAGACAAAGTCAGAGAGGCCACATTGCATTGGTTTGGACATGTGCAGAGGGGAGATGCTGGGTATACTGGGAAAAGGATGATAAGGATAGAGCTGCCAGGGAAGAGGAAAAGAGGAAGGCCTAAGAGAAGGTTTATGGATGTCATGAGAGAGGACATGCAGGTGATGGGTGTGACAGAGCAAGATGATGAGGACAGGAGGATGTGGAAACAGGTGATCTGCTGTGGCGACCCCTAAAGGGAGCGGCCTGAAAGAAGAAGAAGACTAAATAATTCAAACTGAAAAAATGAACAAAAAAAGAAAGCAACATAAACATAAACCAAGGAAGGAAAACATAACACAATGCCCTTTTGATGAGATAAAAGATTCTAAAAGACAGAAGTTGTACATTTTAAGCTGAGGAAACCATGAAATGTAAATATGTTACAAAACACCAACTCTGTGTAAGCTGCAAATATCATTTTGTGTTGAGAGACATCTCAAATTGGGTTGAGCTGAGCCATGAATTACAATTGAAGTGAACGGGTTGTGGAAAGACCTGTGATACATCGTCTCTTGATCTTGGGGGTTTTGTGGATTTTGGGACAGATCAATGATCATCGGCCGCTGTTCATCACCGGTTACGGGTTGCAAGAAGACAAGCAATTGGCAAAATTGGGGTGCGAGAAAAAAAAGAACCACTGCCATAGTTTAATGATGTCTCTGCCCCCAGAAATAAACAGCTACAATAAACTACAAATGATCTATGCAAGTATGTACTATATTAACTATTGACTATAAATTCTTTCGGTTTTACTAAATGTGCTTGTGTTTGACCTTCTATCCCTGTCGCCATGTGGTTGATGTTGCTAGATATGCTACCCAGTGAGTGAAACAGCAAAGCCCTGTAACAAAAATAACCTTGATATTTAATTAGAAATTACGTCTTGTGAAGTTGACAGGTAGTCATGACAGCTCCATATTAAATGCTGGCACCTCACAGCTTCACAAATTACAAGCATTACCACTGTCTCCATGTATGTATGAATTATTCTTTGTTTCATTCCAGTTTTCTCACATCCAGGGCAGGATTTAGGCACAGTAAGTCCCTAAACTAGGGGAAGCAGTAAACATCCTATTTGGCAAGACTTAATAGAGAGCATGCTCATATAACAACATAATATGGCAAGAAAGCCACCCAGATGTGCAGGAGTGGAGAAGGGTTTACACAATTCGAATAAAAAACAATTCAGGAATTTTCAGAGACCCTCAACTCCAGAGTATTTAGATTATGACTAAATCCAACCCTGTTAACATCACCAAAAACGTTCAGGCAAGGTTGCCTGGCATCTGTAAACTGACATATACAGTGCATATTGATATACTCATCAATCAGATGGCTTCTTTTAGTATTGATCAGTGAAATTCACAAAGACATTTTTTGCAGAAAATTTGATGCCTATATTATTAGATTATTGTTGAAATAATCTGTTATTTTGCATAGATTCATTGTACACTGTATCTGCATTATTGGATCAAATACGTTATGCTCCTCACTATGTAGCGCAGATTGGCTAGTGATAGGGAGCGCCTACTGAGTACACAATGCTGATCCCTTGCATCACAGGCAGTGTGGATGTTGCGTAGTTGTAGTGATAGGCGCTCAGGAGATACATAGATAGATGAGTGACTTGGAGTATTGCAGACTCGGAGTATAATTTTATTTTTTGGCCACAGTAATGCTTCCTGACAACCCTCAGTGACACAAAAGATCACTGCACCATAAGAAGCCACTAAAATTCCCAAATATTTTCCACATATTTACCGAACTTGAGATGAATGGTTCACTATTCTCTATTTCTTTTTCTATCCCAATGCTACAGAAATTGTGTCTAGTCACTCCTGTGTGTTCAGACAAGTAGAGAAGGATCACTTAGAGCTTTACACAGGTGGCAAAGAATGACTAGAATGACAGCAAAGAATCAATCCGTGCATTTACATGCACAGAAAAAGATCGAGTTAGGATGAATAACCTGGTTAAGACAGAAGCCTGTTTTTTTTTTTTTAATAAACCACATTTCCATGCATAAATAATTTTCTGAAGTTCTCCTTTGGCAAAACACTCCATCATCAATAAACTGAGCAAAAAGAGACTTAAATGTCATCATTCTCCTCCGAGAATTCGAAAACAAGCATGACGCCTATGATCATATTCTTGTGTTTTATAAATGTGTTTAGCCAAAATCACGCTTTATTTACTCGTTTCTGTTAACCGATTTCAAGCCACAGCACTCTTTTCTGCTTGGCTGTGCGCTTGAGCTCTGCAAATGACCAGATACATGCGGGTGTTGCCTTCACCCAGTGCTGCTGGAATAACAACAACACGGGGATGTGTTTACTTCAGTAAGATGTTTTAGGTTACTTGATACTTTAAAACATAATGCATATTACTTTTAACATGTTACTCTACTGCTCTCGAGATTGCATTCCTGACTTTAGTACTCTACGTTCAGCTCATCAATATAAATTTAGCAATTTCTGAAACAGGGACAGATTATTTCAGCCAGGAGCAGGAATAATGCGATCACCCAAATATTCTCCTCTGGAAATGTATTTTGTTGACGCTTCCACCCATGGCTGCTGAAAGCGTGTGTGAAGCAAATACATGTGCAGGCTAACAAGTGCAACGGACAGGCGCAGACTACAAAATCCTTAAGAGTAACCCGGTTATGGGTTTACATAGTCACATAATCGGATTACTTTTGGAGAAATCTACCTCTGTTAATCAAGTTTCTCAGAGGATGATAACCTGATTTCTACAATCAGAATAAGGGTTTACGTGGCATTTTTGAAATCAGTCACGATGATAAAAAGGTCATTGAAATCAATGTAAATGTACTAACTGAAATGAGAGAAACATACCAGAAAAAGGAGAATAATGTCAGTTAAAGTTATGATGCTTAAAAAGGGAAAGAAACCCCATTAAAGCAATTAGTCTCGCCAATTACTGATATTGCTTGGAAATATCACCACATTACTTTATCCTCGCTAATTTATAAAACTAGGAAGATGGATATTCTATACTTTCTAAATCAAAATGAAGAGAAGTTGCAGGGAGGCAATGACATATGGAACTGCATAAAGTACTGTAGTTAAAGATTAAAAAAAAAAAAAATTCTTATGATGATATAAACTCTCCAGACAAAGACACAAAATGGGCAGATGTTAGGAGTTTATAACACTGTTCATTCAGAGTACAGATTCATTCCAAGAACAAATCTTGGAACATGTCGACTATAGTCATATCCTCTAATCACAGCAATAACAGAAGTGGCGGACGGCTGGGGCTCTTACCCAGCCGGGACACCTAGAGGATGCAAGGACCGGGAGAGAGACAATACCTCCCCCAGGACACGAGAGGGCAGCAACTTGATTAAGGGCCACCGGATTGGAGCTTGGAAGCTCAACCCTGTTGGGGCCTGGGGGTGCCTGGACAATTCTGGAGACACTGCCACACCAGGAACTGCTGCCGGAAGAGTGTCAGTGAGCAACTGGATAATATAAAAGAGGTCGCCTTCTCTCCGTTCAGGGAGCCGGAGTCAGGAGGTAGAGGACAGAGCTTGTGGGAGTGGAGTGGAGGCAGCAGAAGAAAAGAAGAAGAAAGAAACACAGAGAAAGAAAGGACTGAGTTTAATTGTGGCCGATTGGTGCACTGTGTGCGGTGCTGTAAAAAGGCTATGGGAAGAATAAAACATTTGCTTTTGGGACTTGTGTCTCGGTGTCTGTCTGTGTCCGGGCTGATCTTCCACACTGACTTAATCCTTGGCAGAACTTTTGTGATAAAAGCATGTATCATTATAAAAAGGATGGAGCAAATCATATTTTCCTATTAAAAGACATACAATTTTGCTTTTTTTTTTCCCTGTCAAGTTATAGTATGAGATCTCCACATGGAACTCTCCATACTAGTGCAAACCTTATTTCCGGCTCTTAGGTTTTAAAATATGCTACACTAAAAACATTAGAGCCAAAACCAGAGACACAAATTTGGGAATAAGAGTGGTTAAAATGTATACAGCTGCCTTTGTGATACAATGTACAATTTTCTATTTTCAAATAGGAACATAGGATGTTTTAAGGCACTCAGTAGACTCATCCTGGTAGAACACAACTCAGAACCTTTATGCTTTAAGGCCGCTGTGTGTGCTGATTGATTACTTTGCTTTAAGCTTTTAAAAGATGGAAAACCTTTTCTGCAGTAAATATCTACAATACGTCGCAGGTCTGAATTTGTGGCTATCCTTGGTGTCTGCAGGAATACATTTGATTTATTGATTTAATGCCTGTGAACAGCATCAAAGAAACTATTTATAAAAGCTACTGTATATCATCCATCTGCCGTTTCAATTAACAATTTATAACAGACAGCCTATAAAAAGTATTCACCCCCATGGAGGTTGTTACATTTTAATACTATACAACATTGAATCACAGTGGATTTAAATGGGATTTTTTTGACATTGATAAAAAAAAAAAAAAAACCTCTTTAATGTCAGAGTGAAAAAGAGGATCTCTGCAAAGTGGTCTACATAATTTACAAATAAAAAACACAATGTAATGGTTTGCTTGAGAATTCAGAGATTTGGACTCTGGCTTGTCCACTCCAGAACATTTACATTGTTGTTTTTCAGTCATTTCCTGTGTACATGCGGGTTTATGCTTGGAGTTGCAGTCTTCACAGAAAACCAATTTCTTTAAAGCATAGATTTCACTTATTCCTCAAGGATTTTGTTGCATTTATTTTAACCTCACAAGCCCTCCAGAAACATTCCCACAGCATGATGCAGCCACCACCATGCTTCACAGTGGGGATGGTGTGCTTCTGATATTGTGAGGTGTTTAACTTTTTAGTCTGATGACCAAAAGTTCAATTATGGTCTCATCAGATGACATTCTCTTCTTCTAGCCAACTTTAGAGTCTCCTATGTGCCTTTTGGAAGACTCTAGCTAAGATGCACATTTCTTCTTTTTGGCAGTTCCTCAATGCAGCAGCGACTGGTAAATCATCCTTGCGAAAACCTCATGCACTGTAGCCTGTAATTCCTTAGGAGTTCTCATGTGTCTTGGTGGCTTACCTCACTAGTCTACTTCTTGCACGATTACATCTTCTTTGTGGACAGCCTGCTCTAGCAGATTTATAGCTGTGGCGTTCATTTTTCTGTTTCTTAAACGGAAATACAGACTTGCACATTTTCGAGTCGCCAACTCCTGACATTTCAATGACATTTCCACAGAGTTGCTTGAAGTGCTCTAGCGTAGGTTAAGCCACAACACTCACCCTCACTCTTCAGTCCTGCCAGATAAGTTGCATTTATACAACAATTGAAACTCCTTGACTACAGACAGTTGGCCTACATTGACCTAATTATGCAACTTCTAAAACCAACTGGATGCACCAGTGAAGATTTACGTATGTCACATTAAACAGGGTGAATACTTATTTGATCAATTATTTTATGCTTCACATTTGTAATTAATTTAAACTACTTTGCAGAGGTCTGTTTTCAATTTGACATTAAAGTGTTATTTTCTGTTGGTCAACAAAGTAAATCCACTGTACTATATAATAATAGGGTGGCATGGTGGCACAGTGGTAGCGCTGCTGCCTCGCAGTTAGGAGACCCGGGTTCACTTCCCGGGTCCTCCCTGCATGGAGTTTGCATGTTCTCCCCGTGTCTGCGTGGGTTTCCTTCCGGGCGCTCCGGTTTCCTCCCACAGTCCAAAGACATGCAGGTTAGGTGGATTGGCGATTCTAAATTGGCCCTTCATAGACTATACCAGCAGCACTGGGGACAAATCAGGAATCAGTAGCCATAGATGGGGTGGGTGCCAATCTATCATATGGCACACTCTCACTTAGACAGAGCAAACTTAAAGTCACCAATTGACCTACCACACACATCTTTAGGGATGCAGTAGTCCATTATCTTTATATACAATACGCTACCGTGGCTGTTCATTTATCTGTCCAGGATTTTAAATCACCTGTAGCTTGCAAACCGTTTGACCCATTGACCTGAAATTTGGTACATGTATACTACGTGATGTCTACTATCCTCTTTCGGTTTGATGATTGAAATCCAAGGTTATTCCTCTTTTTATTTTTATTTTATTTTATCATAGAATCAACTCTCGGCACCGGCCAGCAGGGTGGCCATGTGGCGCATGCGTACAGGTGCCGTTCTCATCCCTATCACCTTCACCGTCACTTCCCCTACCTCTTCATATCTTAAATCATTCTTGAGGCAGATTGAAGATTTAAGTGCCAGCTTAAGTGAAAAATTAAAGAAAACGTACTAAGTAACTGCAACACAAACACTGACTTAATCAGTTTTAACGTGAAAAGATGCCAACGAAAGAAGAGAAGAAGTGGTCCGCTAGGGTGGAGAAAAGAAGAGCTGCTTAGGAAGCAGCAAGCGCATCAACCTCTGAGCAAACGAATGCTAAACGTACAGAGGAAGAGTATGAAATTTCTGAACACTCAAGTCAAGTGTGTTCCCTGCATGTTATCGTGCAGTGCACCATTACTGGTATACAATGTTTGTGAAAAAAATAAATTCAACTAGAAACCTCATTTCATCTAATACTCCATTCTTCTCTCCAGTAAAAGGATTCATTACATCGGAGTTACTCATACTCAGTCCTAAGGACCCCATGTGGATGTAGGTTTTTGTTTCAACCACCTTCTGTTTTTAATTGGACTCCTCTTCTTCATCTTTTCCCACTTCTATGTGGAACCAATGTGCCTGATCAGCCTACTCCATACAACTCGGTCCCACACCTCCTCACCAGTCAAGCCCTTTTCCTTCAGATCTTTTTACTTTATCCATCCACTTCCACATTGGCCTCTTCCACTTTCTCTTCCCCTGTATTTCCATTCCCCTCACTTTTTTGCCCACACTTTCATTGTCTCTACTTGTCATAGGTCCATTCCACTTAAACTTACTTTTCTACACTTTTAGATACCCCTTCTACTTTTGCTGTACATCTGATTGTCTCATTTCTTATTCTACCCTTCTTTATATCTCCACATATTCATCACAACATTCTCATTTCAAAAACATCTATTTTCTTTTTGCACATTCCTTTTGCTGGCCATGTCTCAGCTTCATACATCCTTGCTGGTCCTACCATAGTCTTAAAAACCTTTGCCTTAATTCTTCAATCTCATAATGCTCCTGATACCTTCTTCCAGTTGTTCTATCCACACTGCACTCTGTGGGTTATTCTCTGCATCTAATTCTCTACCTTGGGCTACCACTGATCCTAGATATTTAAACTTAACCACTCTTTTCAATTGCCCTCCCTGCAAGCAAAATTCTGAATCCTGATCATCATTAAACCTCATATATTCCATCATCTTCCTATTTATCTTCAGTCCTCTGTCTTCCAAATCCCTTCTCCATTCTTCCAACTTCCTCTCCACTATCCCCCTGGTGTTAGACAGCACAAAAGCCTGCATTAGAGGATATGTCTTTTATCCCATGAGTCAACACATCCATGACTAGATTAAAGAGATAAGGAATATCTCTAGGATAAGGAACTGGAATCTTGTCTGTTACCCCAACACTGCTTTTACCCAGAGTCCTCACTCACTCATACATATCCTGGACAATCCTCTCATACTTCTCTGGTATTCCATTTTCTCTTATGCACTTCCTGATCTCTTGACATGGCACTCCATCATCAGCATTCTTCAAACCAATAAACACCAAATGCATACCTATCTATTTTTCTTGAATGTTTCTTCTTAGAGCTTCTCAAAGCAAGGACTGCATCAGTTGTTCCTCTCCTTGGCATGAACCAAACTGCTCCTCCCCTATGGTGGTCTCTCCCCTAAGCCTTCTCTCTATAACCTGTTCCCAAATTTTCATTGTGTATGAAGTCAGCTTTATTCCTCTATCAAGAAAATGTTCCTCCACTGATGCATCTATGGCAGCGTTCGCCCTAGGAGGACTATACAGGCATAGATCCATGGGAGGCAAGCTGGCTACTGGACTTCAAATGACACTGCATGCTAGTGGACACTATGGATCACCAGCCAGATAGTGCCTTTCAGCTTATGAGTGACAAGATAAGTAGGTATGTAATAAGTACGTGAATTTAAATAATGTAGAGGCTCATGAAACATAAAACAGAGTGACATTTGTCATAAATGCACTATACTGCCAAAAGTATTGGGACAACCCTCCAAATTATTGAATTATGGTGTTCCAATCACTTCCATGGCCAAAGTTGTATAAAAGCAAGCACCTAGGCATGTAGACGGCTTCTACAAACATTTGAGAAAGAATGGGTCGCTCTCAGGAGCTCAGTGAGTTCAAGCGTGGTACCGTGATAGAATGCCACCTATGCAATAAATCCATTCATGAAATTTCCTGGCTGCTAAATATTCCACAGTCAACTGTTAGTGGTATTATAACAAAGCAGAAGCAATTGGGAACAACAGCCACTTAGCCATGAAGTGGTAGGACATGTAAAATCACAGAGCGGGGACAGCACATGCTGTGGCACACAGGGTGAAGAAGTCACCAACTTTCTACAGAGTCAATAGCTACAGACCTCCAGATTAGCTCAAGAACAGTGCATAGAGAGCTTCATGGAATGGGTTTCCATGGCCGAGCAGCTGCATCCAAGCCTTACATCACCAACTGCAATGCAAAGCTTTCGATGCAGTAGTATAAAGCACACCGCCACTGGACTCTAGAGCAGTGGAGATGTGTACTCTGGAGTAACAAATCACATTTCTGTGTCTGGCAATCCGATGGACGAGTCTGGATTTGGTGGTTGCCAGGAGAAGGTTACTTGCCTAACTGCATTTTGCCAAGTGTAAACTTTGGTAGAGGGGGGATTATGGTGTGGGGTTGTTTTTCAGGAGTTGGGCTTGGCCCCTTAGTTCCATTGAAAGGAACTCTTAATGCTTCAGCATATTAATCCATTTTGGACAATTCCATTCTCCCAATAATGTGGGAACAGTTTGGGGACACCTTTGGGATGAATTAGAGGGGAGACTGCAAGCGAGCCAGGCCTCCTCGTCCAAATCAGTACCTGACCTCACAAATGCTCTCCTGGAAGAATGGTCAAAAAAATTTACATAAACACACTCTTAAACCTTGTGGAAAGCCTTCCCAGAAAAGTTGAAGCTGTTATAGCTGCAAAGGGTGGGCCAACTCCATATTAAAGCCTATGTACTAAGAATGGGATGTCATTAAAGTTAATGTGTGTGTAAAGGCAGACGTCCCAATACTTTAGGCAATATAGTGTAAGTATTTTATGTTGATCTATGTGTGAAACCATTGCTTTGTATGCTTTTCAGAAAACTGGATGTTTCTCGAAAAATATTCAGCCCTGGGATGCGAAAAGTGGTCTGTGCCTTTGGGCGCATTTTAAATAAATAATCGTGACCCGCAACATGCAGACTCCAACCTGGGGGCAGGTGTGCACTATTGTGCTCCGCTCCAGGATGATGGAGGTGCCTGGCTGATTGAGTATGCACAGGCAAGTGTGAATGTCAGTCAGGTACCTCACTATTTCCACATCTGCGCCCCACTAGGAGGGGCATATATGAGGACCCTGCATGGGGCTGGAAGAAGAAAATAGAGTGGCCAGCAAGAGAGAAAGGAGAAGAGAGACACAAAGAAGGTTAAAAGAAGAGGAGGAACTAAGGTAGAGATGGAGAGAGTGAGTGCCCATGCTGAACCGAATGAAGTAGGTGGTCAGGTGCAAGTCTTGGGGACTGTAGGAGATGGAGGATGTGGAAGGGGTGCCCCTACTGGGAGTAGGAGCAGCCCGATATACAGTGTTCCCGCAGACACTGAGGGACTGGCAGTGGGAGACGTATGCAGTTTAACGTGGCGCTCAAGAAGTGCCGAATGCCAGGCAATGAGGACCTAAATAATCTCGCTCCATCTTATATATCGGAGTGTCTGACACCATATATACCAAATCGTAACCTTAGATCCTCAAATGAGTGTCCGCTTAGAATTCCAAGAGCAAAACTTAAAAGAAGTGGTGAGGCAGCCTTCTGCTGTTACGCACCTAAATCTGGAATAGCCTGCCAATAGGAATTCGCCAGGCTGATATGGTGGAGCACTTTAAAAAACTTTATTTTTTCTCTCCAGTCGTCTGGAGTTTTTTTTTTTTTGTTTTTTCTGTGCTCCCTGGCCATCAGACCTTACTCTTATTCTATATTAATTAGTGTTGTCTTATTCTAATTCTTACTTTGTCTTTTCTTTCTCTTTTCTTCATCATGTAAAACACTTTGAGCTACATTATTTGTATGAAAATGTGCTATACAAAATAAATGTTGTTGTTGAGCTGGGGTGTGAAGGTTGACTACACCTGTCAATCTGAGAAGGAAGCATTGGAACTCTTTTGGCATCTTTACGCACCTAGCCCTTGTCTGACTGCAAGTGTCCTTCATTTACCTGGCTCATCCCTTGGTTACATTATTGGCAGTGCTGGGTTCCAGAGGCTCCCCGGAAGGACCTGGTAGCACAGGGCTGAGATGACCCATCATATGGGACAAAAGGGGAAAAAAAATAACTAGCCCAAAAAGATTTAATCTTGAACTCATCAGGTTAACTCAAGACCACACCTTTCTTCTTTTTCATCTGCTTTACCTGACTAAAATTCTTCCCAGCCTTCACTATTTTAAAAATCATTCTCTCTCCTTATTTTGCCTCCAATTTTTCTTAGACCTTCTACAAACCCAGTGCCTCAGCTCTTGCCTCCTCGTTTTGTCTACCTATTCGTTTCTCTATCTTCTTCTGGTATTTAGTTGGACTTAATAGCCTACTAAACCTCCATGATGGTGTATTACTCGAGGTCAGAATTCTAAGTAAAATGGTTAATACCATGGACTTCCAGAGGAAACCTGTTTTGATGGAATATACAGCGTTAAACCAGAATAAGGTTTGAGACAGCATTCTACTGCCATCTTGTAAAAAAAGTAACATTATGCTGCAAGAAATCATATGTTAAAAAAAAACCCAATATTCATAAGTGAGGCAGATCCTTCAAGCAAAAACACACAATAGTGTGTAAAGAAAAAGCTATAAATCTAGTTTAACAGCAAACTGAAACTGAGCCATTAGTTAAATCAAGAGCTAGTGATGACCACATAATTGGTCATCAGATGTTGACACAGATAATAAAACTGATGCACATGGCACTTTATGACCGAATAGGTGGGATACGCCTGGAGGCTTAAGTTACATGAAGCCTTACCCTGTTGCAAGTTGATTTGTGGCAAAGAGGCAATATGATTGCAAACAAGTACTGTAGAATGATGGGCATTAGCCTTCTAAGCGCAGCTGCAGCAACTGTCAATGTTCACCTCACTGAAATTTGAAGTCACTAAACTTAGTGATGTAGTAGCCTACAATAACGCAATGGGTTGCGCTGATTGTTTCGATCTGGCACTGACATTCCACCTTCTCATGTACAAACAACCAAACTATCATAAGAAAAGTGCACAAAGAAACACACTTCTACTGTCTCAGTTGCAACATCGGGCCATGTGTTGGCGCTGCTTTCAAAACATAGGACGTGTACTAAATCTGCAGCAGTACAGCAGTGGACACTAGACATAACTTTCTACTGTAATTGAAGTTTTGGCATATGTTATACGTAATAACATTGATTCTTGTTAGAAAAATGCAACTTTTTTGCATATTTCCTGGTGGGGAACATGACACTACATAGGTTAAATGAGCTTGTAACACACCCTGAAATACCTCAGGATGTGTCGTAGTATGCAATATAGTGACACTTTCAAATATGTATTTCAGAGCAAAGGCCAAATACAAATCCCTCAGTTTCTAAAGTGCACACCAACTCATTATGAATGTATACAGATACATGACTATAACAGTAAAGGACAATAAGGTTCAGTGACAGAGGGGTCACTTCATTATATTATTGTCATCCCACATAATACTACACATTTTCAATAAACGTGTCACACAGGGCAACCCTTTTAAGATGTAAAACACCATTTCTCTGCAACACATAAAACGTTTACAAAGTGCAGTCCTCCAAAGGCTCAAGATGAACAGCCTTAAAAAGAGATCAGACAGTTCCTTTCTCAAGGAGGTGAATACCACATTAGACCACATTGTCTTCAGAAGCTTACTTCCAATTCCATCCTCAAGGGCCACTTTGATACATAATCCTCCGCTTGAAACTAACTGTAATCCTTTACTAGTTGGCTTTCGTTCATCCCGTCACCGGCGTTCACCAGTTGTCCTACACATAGACACAGAATTACTAGACGCCGCATGACCAGCAGCATCGTACATCAACGCCACCGCCATATTACACGTGGCACTGTTGTGGAGTGAAGTAAAGAATAATGTGCTGCTTGAGATTGTACAAACTGCTGTACGCTCCAAACCAGATACCGGGGAATTACATTTCATAGATAAGGCTGAACAATTGTTTTGGTTATATTTGCCAATTAGAAAATCCCGTTTTATAATCTTAGCACTCAAGGTCACCTTACAATAAAATTAAACAACATTAGTAAAATTAAAATAAGAGAATGATAAATCAAATAAACAATAATTAGCAAACAAAGATAACTGGCAGTAACAGTACAAAATTCACAATTGGTATGCCAGTTTGAAAACATAAGTTTTGAGGGCAGTTTTAAAATGCGTTATTGAATTGAGCTGACGTATATGAGAGGGAAGAGAATTCCAGAGTTGAGGAGCACTAGGAGAGACACTCGAGCTCCCAAAGAACAGAGTCTGATGTGTGGTACAGAAAGTAGAGCTGCAGATGAGGATCTGAGTGAGCGAGAGGAGTATAAATCTGTAGATCAGTGAGGCTGTGGAGGGCTTTAAATGTTCAGGGAGCTTGTGACGTTGAGAAAGAATAGGTGTAATATGTTCAGTGGATTTAGAACAGCAGGTTATTATCCTAGCAGCAGAATTTGGAAGAAGTTGTAAGTGATGGATACGTTTTTGTGGGATGCCAGATACAATAGCATTACAGTAATCTATACGTGAGGTGACTCGGGCATTAACGAATACTTCAGTATAGTGTTGCGTAAGAACAGGATGAAGTCTAGAAATTTTTTGGAGATGGAAGAAGGCAGTCCGTGAAATGTTACTTATATGGGAGGAATCATTTAATAACAATAATAATAATAATAATAATAATTTATTATTATTATTATTATTTATTATTATTATTATTATTTAATAATTGCCATTATTAGTGTTTAAATTGATATAAATAATTGTATGTAAATGATTCGCCAAAATCTGTTGTATGTAAATGATACTGTTTTAAACCTTATTGTTTTTTCATCAGAAAACCCGGTTTCCCCGTCTACCTTTTGCCACTCGCAATAAGGCTGACGTGCTGACGAATCGTGTCGACTGGGCAACACAGTGAATGCGGTGTCTATCTACTGTATATATGTCTCTGGTCCTACACATTTGGTTTTCCCTCTTCCTGGTTAGTTCTCTCTACGTGACCAATAAGGAATGACTTCCTATCTATACAGGAATCCCATTTCACTCCCCCATGTTGAGAGGCAAAACCGTTTCAAGAGACAACCCCAACATACTCTACACATTATCATTACAAAGAGTTTTATGCATATAATATTCACACATTGCACACGTGTGCTGCTGCTGCTACAAGCTGCAATTCCACACTTCTTTTATGTTTTGGGGTCAATGAAGAAATTACAAAGCCAAGTTTGGTCATTTTGTTTAATAATGTATCAAGTATTTATGTATGCTACATGGGGATAATTTAGTGCTTCTTCTTTTTTTCTCTAGTGTGTTCATAAAATTTTCATCACCATGATTCTCCTTCTGCTGTACCAGGTGTTCTGGTTATTTAATCCATCATTCAGTAATGAGCACATTAGTAGATATGGCCCTGTGAAGTAGACGCAGCCTTCCAGCATTCAGCGTCATCTGCCCAGCTATCTGCTCTTCTCTTTTTTAATTGTCATTATTAGGATGCAATTAATGGAGCAAACTTCACAGAAAAAAAATGGCAAACTAATAGGTAAAAAAAAAACACTATGAACAATCAAACACTATGAAGAATATAAGAAGTAAAAAAAGACCGGCTAATTAAGTGAGATCAGTTAATGGTAAAATTACTCATTATTATGAAGTGAGTTGGAACAAAAACCTGCAAACACACGGGGAACCCAGGACTAAATTCAACACCTTCTTCACTAGATTACTTTAGATAAAGTTTAATAATCCCATGGGGAAATTCAAGTGCATACAGCAGCAGAAACATAAACAAGAATACAGACTCATAGGACAGATAATACAGCCAATCGATAAATAAATAAAGTTAATGAGTACGTCGGGTGGGAGCACTGAATAGCCTGATTAGCACACTGTAGTGGAATGAGCCTGTGGCTAAATGTGCTCCAAGAGAGCACCTCCTGGTGGGGATTACATGGACTCATATTTAGAAACCTTTTTTTTTCTCTCTATTGTGTCCACAAGAGGGCACCAGAGAGCCCCAAAACCACAGACACAGTAAGGTAACACATGTACTTAGGATAAAATAATGGATTTTGATTCCTTTTCGAAGCAATTTTCCAATAACAAGAAACAATTATAATCTATCTGTCTGTCTGGTTTTCACAAGAAAACTACTTAATGGATTCAGGTTTTTTTCTAGAATTTGCTTGAACATTCTGGTTGATTTTGCTACTTCTTTCATCATGCTAAGTACCATAGTTCGCTTGCAGGAGTGATTTATTCGCGCTAATCCGAGACAGAGGCTGCGAGCCAAGGTAGGGGTGAAGCGTGACGTCAAGAGTGGAGAGCCAAGTGAGGCCCTCCTCACTCATGCGCCAGGCTCCATTTGAGTATGTCTATCTTTGGCCATGTTCTATCTATCTATCTATCTATCTGTTCTGGACCTTACCTTGCCTCCACTTAGCTAGCAATACCTGATTGTTCATTGATTTTTAAAGTTTGTCCTGCTTCACTACTACACGGGCAGAGCCGTGGGGGCTAGCTAGTTATACTGTAAATACAATAAACCTGTGGATCTTTCCTCCTTCTGTCCTCTAGCTGAGTGTTGCCCCCATCCTCCTGACTCTGACTCGTCCATGTGTAACATTGGGCTTCCTTTTATGCCGGACCTAGGAATGCTTCCAGTGCTATTCTGTCTCCTCTAGGAAGAACTTCTGGGCCATAGACAAAGTAGGGTAGTGCTCCCCTGACAGCGCCCTCTGCTGATCCCAAGGGACCCTCTACAGGGCTGCACTTTTGAACTCCCTAGCACCCCTGCAGGTGTCCCAATTGGGTTCTCATATGAGGATCACTGCCACCTAGAGCATGGGGGAAAAGCACCACTCCCAAGTTCCAGCTTCCTTTTGGTCCATACATTGTTTTACACCAGCTAGGGATAGTGTTAGCTATTCATTCAGTTTCGCCAATCCCTGCATCATTCCTCTTGGGCCTCCTATCCAGGTAATAATCCATGCTTCTCCCTGGCCAGACAGACCATACTTATCCCACACCATCCAGGGCCATTACAATACCTCAATTAAATCAGCATGCATTGTCCTGACTGTTATTGTTTAAATTTTAATAAAATCTAGGTCAAATAAAAAACCAGGTCCTTCCTCAACAGGAGCAAAACAAATCAAATGTCTGAAGTAAACAGCTCTGCAGGATTGTGTGCATTGCAGACTGCTGTAGACATGTTGTCATTTGTGAACAAGAAGGCAGCACAATAGCCAGTGACACTTTGAACACTTACAGGCCACATATGTTCCCAAAAAACAGAATGTGTGAGAAATCAAAGCTTCCTGCTAATGGTATTTCTCCAGAGCGAAATCGGCACCCTGGATGTAATGGCAGAGGGTAGTAGTTCTGTCTGCCTAATGCATATGCTGATCTAGAAACCCGTAATGAGTGCTGCAGCAACATCCAAGGTGGTTTATAATTCTAAGTATGTAGAAGAGGGAAGAATAACGTTTATTATACGGCTTGATTTGTTTTTTAACGCTGTTTAGGTCAAAATAATTGAATGCTTTCCTTCCACCAACCCTCTAACACACTAGAAGTGTTTCTAATGTGCAGCAGCTGATGGGGATATGGTGAATCTCAATGTGTGAGGACAGGCTGTCACAGTCAAAAGAAACAGACAGTAAAGATGATGTCAAATGTGTGCCCAGATCAAAAATACAAGTAGTTTCTGTTATTTATTTTGGCAAGAGCAAGAGAAAAAATGGCAGAAGAAGTAATCTTACGTTAACCCATCAGTGCTACCAGCCAACACGCCAGGCATTCAAGCTAGAGACAGGCTCGGAAATACATTTAATCAGGTTACTGTCACTCACCCTTTTCTTTTAATCACTTCCACTCATGAAGAAATCAGATAGCATTGTCATATAGCCAGTGATTGCAGGAAACACAAAATGTCATCTGTTATATAGTTATTATCTCATAGGTAAGCAGAAGTCTATTGCAGTTAAAACCACTGTAAGCATTTAGCTCAAGTTTGCTTTCTTTGGCTTTTAAGGAAAACCTGTTAAAAGACAAAAGACAAAAATCAGACACTTGGGGCTTGTCAGAAAGGAAACAGCGTGTGCCATGCAGTGCCCAAGTGTAAGGAACCCAAGAGAAAAAGGCACTAAGAGCCTTTTACACATCTGTCCACAAGGATGCAACACCTGCTGAGCTATCAGACACCATTGAGTGCTCTGTCAACTCTCAAGTGAGCCTTCCTGCAATACAATTACAGCATTAATCTGCTTTTGATGGAGTCTCTATGAAATATTTTTCAGCTTTGCTGAGGGCTGCACAGTAGTGTATTGGTTGTCACTGTTGCCTTAGAGCTTCTAGAACATGTATGATAATGCCTGCTCTGTTTCCCTCGATAGCAGTGGTTCACAACCTTTTCTGTGGGCTGCACCCTTAGAAAATGTTTGATTTATATTTGCACCCCCTACAAAAGAAATATCAGATTTGAAGATAATTTTTGAACCACAAATTGAAAAACATACAGTACGGCAGGAGAACAAACTGAACTCTAACAATGAGCTTTTAACTCAGTTCCATAAAACTGAAATATAATTTGAGCAATTTACCTGTAAAAATCTCAATAATCTAGACATAATTAGACACTCATTTGACGATCCATGGGTTGGGATATTCCATGCAGCATCAAACGATCACACACGATCAACAGTCAAAGGGTATGGGGGATCCCGTGAAGCAACAGGTTAAGACATGGTGCTATGCAATGACACATAGTCGACGAGCTTTGCCCCCCAATATCACTGGAACCGCAGCTCAAAAACAGATGTGCCACACAGTTAAAATTGTTGCGCTATTGCCAGGACCTCCAGAAGGATAGATGGGCTGAGTGTAAGTAGCAGTTGTTACATTCAATTCAGTCCCCCTTGTCTCCCCCTGACAAAAATGTCAATCAAACCTCAAAATCAGGGATGTTTCACAATAAGAATTTGCCCAGAAAACAATAGTAGTCCTTACCCTTCTCTACGGATCACTGCAAGGTTCAAATCCCAAATTCAAATTAAACTTACTCGTCTTTACAAATATGCCACCAACTGCAGGGAACCCACGAGAACACGCATTTCTTCGGCTCATTCACTGGTCACAATTGTGCATACAAGTGCTCGATTCTCTTCATATCACAGAACAGGAATACTAACTAATAAGTGACCTTCAAATGACAGCCCATTGCAAGACACCTATTACACCACGATAAAGTCGGACAACAAAACGCACTCAATTTTGGAGAATCACAACCAGAATTCCTCTTTGTCGCACCTTGTGTAATGTCATCTTGCACATTCTGTGGGTGTGGACACCCAAGGTTGGGAACCCTTGCTCTATAGGTACTGCGCAGATTATTCGAGCCTGTGCAAGTTTTCTAAAAGTACTCTTGGTTCCTGTTTTATCCCAAGGACATAATGGCAATGTGTTAGGAAAACTGGAGATACTAAATCAGCCCAAAAATAGTCAATGTGAACATTCGTACCTGGAGACAAACCAGTGGTGTGTTCATGGTTGACCTGCAACATTATCTGCTGAACACAGCCTTCAGTTCTCTGTGGCCTTCAAAATGATGCTTCATAAGATTAATGGATGGGCAGAGTTTCAGTATTTTTTTGGGGATTTTATTGATTTTAATAACAAATAACATCCCATACAAATAAGTCAAGTTTTACAAGACTTGGTTGAACACAAATCAGTTTCAGTATTGACACCTGAATTGAATGAAACCTGAAGTGTTGTGACTCCTCTTTAGATAAAATGCCTACTGCATGTAGGGATGCTCCAGTCAGTGTTTTATAGGACCATCAATTTCACGCCACTAGGACTGGCCAATTCTGATGCCAATTTAGCTTCTTTTTAATCAGACACGTAGATGTGTCATCTTCGATATTAAAGTATTAAGCAAGGTATTTTTACAATTAAACAGCAGACCACAGGTTTTACCTGTTCATTCTTTAATAAAATTAAATTCTGTAGGCTTGTTGCTCAGTTACCATAAAAAAATATTAAAACAAAATTCCCCTAAATCCCACAGTCTAAGTGTCTTCACTTAAATTTTAAAGCAAAGACACTTGGACGTGTCAAGTATTTTCTGTCCGACAAGTCATACTATTTTCGGGATGTTTTTCTGGCAGCTGCATTTGAACGATTTGAGCCATTTGGAAAACAACAAAATCAAATGCAGATACAATTTCAGTCAGAAAAATATATGCCTTTAATGTCTGTCTGTCTGATCATTCAAGTTTCTTTCTAGCTGTCTAACTTCAATCTGTGGGCTATTCTACAGTCACACACAGTTAAGACTAAGAATATTCCACTTTCTATAACTTATAGGAGGTTAAACTGAATCTTCCATTATCTATGACAAGCTACTGCATATTCAAATTCAAGCTAAGCAGACTAAGGAAAATTTACCATTAACTTAAAGGATTTACCTCTTAGGCCCTGTCCACATACGTGTTCAAATCTTGGTTAAATGAATGTGCTCTCAGTGAGCAGCGATTAATTGACCTCAATATGACATTACATTCATGTTCGTTTGCCTCCGTTAAACACCAACCTGCAGCCCAGATTGTAGTAATGTGTGCTTGCTTGCAGGGGGGCAGTTTTCAGGCAGTGTTTTTAACCTGTGGGGTTTATCCTTCATTGGATTCAAGAAATAAGGATCAGTTGGATTTACTAAACCTGAACCAAGACTTCATTGACTCCTGATATGGTGACGCAGGCAGAGAAAACAATCGCCGCTGCTACTGGGTTCACCCTCTGACTGCATAGCATGTAAAGAAGCTTTTGTGTAATCTATGAAGAAATGCAACAAATTCTGCATAAGTTCTTCAGCTAGTACAACATCAAATTTCACACCGGTCAACCAATATGCGAGTCAGTGTTAGCCCTGAAGATCACCCTGACCCACACTAATCACCCTGAGGTAAGCAATATACAAACAGTACTCGCGTATGTACTCACCCACCGGCATTAATAATTCATAATAGCTAAAATTATGTCATTAGCACAAACCTACAAACTGTTTCAAATTTTCCATTATTATCATTATTTTGCGGATGATGTGTATAAGTGAATTTTATTATATTTCCTATTTCTGTTTTTTTTTTTCTCACTGAGGTTTTTGGCAAGTGATGAAAGCCCATGTGGATGGTCTGATTCACTACAATGAGCAGAGAACACTTAGCATTCGACCCACACTCACCTGATGCTACAGACGGCAGAAAATGTATTTTATTGTTCATGTTCTTTAATCCATATTGGTACATTTAAAAACATTGTAAAACTGTAATATTGCAGTATAATCAGCTGAAAACCTATTTTGTTTACTGTTACTATATAAAAAAAGATTCAGTGTTTGGATAGCAGATTGTCACCTCGGCGCTGCTAACCAGTACAACCAGTTTAATTACCCTGCACAAGGTTGACCGAGCGGTAGTTTCCTTGGTCGTAAAACCAATAAACGTTCGACAAGAACAAGTACCCGCAGAACAAAACCGATCGCTTGCGCAGCCCGAATGACTTTGTGCAGAGGACTAGCTTTGTGCCTACGATGGGGTCGGGGGAAACAGAAAGGACCTTGATTGCTGGTCAGAAGGCACACCAAATCAAAATCTGAGAAAATCTGAATGTAGGCACTGTAGGCTAAACTGGTAAAGAATATCAACTAATATCTGGATGCGAACGCTTCAACAAAAAGACCATCACCTTACAAGATCAGAGACAAATTTTTAATGAGACTCACCTTGGGAACATTAAGAAAGAATGGACTCGAGATTACAAATGGCTGAAAATATATTCTTTGGCTACAGCACAAGGAATTGGAAGAGTAGGGATCGTTCTCGAACGGAGCTCCCCATATCCACAAAAAGTGAATAATAATAATAGGATAATTGTTGCCCATCTGAATGGCAATCCAAAGTTATCAATCATCTTGATATATGCTCATACAAACTGTACCAAGGACATAAAGAAAAAACAGTTTTTCAAGGACCTTAAAGCTGCTTTTGACACAATCCCATCTTGATCAAGCTTTGATCAGCAGCAAATGGCTCAACTCATTAAATAACTATTAAGCACATAACACTGTCAACATGGACTCTGATCATCAAATTGTCTGTGTGAAAATCAAAGTCAGCCTTCGTACAAAATTATCCCAGGCCAAACAGAGGAAGTTTAATGTGGAATTGCTTAAAACCAACGACGTCCAACAAAAATTCAATCTCAAAGTGCAAAATTGGTTCACTGCCTTGGCCAAATCGATTTAGGATTCATTGGAAATAGCAATTGAGATGTCGTGCAACGAGATCCTAGGTATCAAGCAAAGCAAAACTGTCCTAGCTGGGTGAGCATCACAACATTAAATCAACAACAACATGTATTTATATAGCACATTTTCATACAAATAATGTAGCTCAAAGTGCTTTATTTTTTAACTAGACAAAAGACACAAGGCGAATAAGATTTATTTATCCAGGCAAAGTATTTTATCGAAGAAAATGCAGGAGGGACCTAGCTTAACAAGTCACAGTTTCATACCAAGCAGACAAAAATGCTCATCTAGATAATCAGCTTGAAAAGTTAGAATATGCCACCAGATTAAATAAATTAAGCAAGACATGAGAAATAATAAGCGATCTTAGTGGGAGGAAGGAGAGAAAGCAGGCCGATATCGAAATGCTGGATGGAAGTATGCCCAAAACACCCAAAGATCTACTCGAAGAATGGGGGCGATATTTAGGAACGTTAAATGGTAAGCATTCACTAAGCTATGAATCTCTTCCATCACCAGCATCTTACGGCCTGCAAATCAACACAGACAACTTCACAGAGATAGTTAGACCAATCAATTGAACAACTTCACGACAAGAAAGCACCAGGTATCAATACTGTGGTCATAGGTGAAATGCTGAAGCGAGGCAGCAAATTTGTATGCTCCCAACTGATGAAGATCTGCCAAAATGTCTACAACACAAATGAGGCCCCCAAACAATGGACTACCTACATCATTGACCCAGTGTCCAAGATGGGTAATTTCTAGCTAATGAGAAACTATCAAGGCATCTCTCTTGCATGTCAATTACAGCTAAAGTTTACAACAACCATATATCACATATATCTGATCACCGACAAGCTAGATCAAGCAGGCTTTTGAAAGGAGAAAAGTTGCGTCCAGCAAGTTCACACCTTGCGTCAAATGTTTGAGGGAGTGATGCGAAGAAACATATCATTAAGTTATTTTGACTGATTTCAAGAAGGCGCTTCACAACATCAAGTGCAATGTCATGTTTGTCATTTTGCGCCACTATGGAATTCCACAGAAACTAGTCCAAGTGATAAAAGCCCTCTATGAAGACTTGAAAATTAAGGTTCTTATAGATAGGCAATTACCAAATGAGTTTAGTACTAGTACAGTAGTCCTCCAAGGGGACATATTGGCACTGTTCACATTTATAATTGTGACTGACTATGTCATGTGTAACTCAAAAAAACAAAATGGCCTCGTTGTACACCCTAGACAAACCTAGCGAATGCCTGAGCAGACTATGCTGATTTTAGCTAGCACTTCTGGAAATGGACAATGAGAGATCACAGCAACAGCTAGAGAAAACATGTTGAATAGCCAATTTTGTTGGTCTCCAAATAAATACTAATAAAACTGAACAAATGAAAATAAGTCCTTATTATGGCCCTCACTTACCATTAGGAAGGAAGGAAAACAAATCAAGATTGTGCACAGCTTCAAATACTTAGGATCAATGGTTGCGAATACAATGAACGACATTAGAACTCAAAAGGACCAAGCCTGGGGATCCTTCTGAAAGTTAAAATGCATCTAGCAAGCCAACCTACCAACTCAACTCAAGATCTGGATATTTAATGCAGCATGCCTAAGCATTCTTCAATATGGTAGCAAAACATGGACTCCAAGCGAACAAATCAAGAGAACTCTAGATAGTTATGCAAAAAATTGCTACAGAATCATGCTGAAAATAAAGCATACTGACCACATCTTAGACCGGTGTCAGAAATCGTCAAAGGCAACTCATATGGATACGATACATGCTCCAACAACACCCTGAAGAACCAATAATAACATATGCCTTATATGAACCATCGGAGAGGCTTGGAATACCTAAAGTTAGCTGCCCGATAACATATATGTAGCATATCGCCAATATCATCAATCATGATATTAAACCGTCACCAGCCGAAATCTAATGAGAAGTGCTAGATCGGGAGTCATGGAGGAAACTTGTTCTTGCCTGCAAAACTCTGTCTAATGACAGTGGCACCAAGCAGCTGACCGATGATGATGATGAAGATGAAAGAACTGCAATATCTGTTGTTTCTGTATGTCTATATCTATATATGGCAGACGATCTCTGCTGGTATCTGAAAGGTTGCCAGTTCAAATCTCGTTACTGCCAGAAGGGATCTTACTTCATTGGGACTTGGAGCAATGTCCTTAACCTGAAAATTGCTCTAGGGGTGCTATACAATGCCTGACCCTGCGCACTGGCTTGCAAAAGGTCAAGGGAAAAGACAACTTCTCCTCGGGGATTAATAAAGTGTATCAAAAACAAAAATATATAAAAACAAAAATCACCACACTGAGGGCACGCATTTGTTGCACTACTGATTACAATTTAAAAACAATTTCACACTAAACAAAATACACTGCTTCTAAATTCACGTAGATGGCGCATCACCAGTGTTACCACTGAACCCAGATGTTAATGAAAATAATAAATGTTCTAACTGAGGGTTTGGATTCAATTTGGGTTTTACAGGAATCTGATGTGATGATATGAAACATGGAATTTGCAAGTATTGTCATTTGGAAAAAAAAAAATCAGGCAGTGCTATAAACTAGAATTGCATCTCTCCACCAGCTGACAGGAGCACTTGAAGGCTGATTTGCACCAAATTTTTTAAATTCAACACATGCTCAAACTGATGTAATCAAAGAGAAGGTGGAGGAGCATGCACTTTGTTTTTGTCATGCGCAGAGGAAGATTACAAATATTTTATGTAAAAAGTTTCACTGAAATCGCCTGTCACAATCAAGCCCATGCAGGTCTTTTGTCTGAGCTGCAAAGTAGCTCCAGAAGCAAAGGGGGAAAAACAAAGTTAAAAGTACAAAAAAGAACAAAAATTGTTTTGTTTATATATACAGTAAAAGATTAAAGGACTACTACACCCAACAATTGTATATTTTTAGATGTTATTAACTCTATGTAATTTCTAGTGATGGCAGAGAAAAAATGCTAATCTCATATTTTTGTGAACAATGGAGATAACACAACCATAAACTCCCATTTTTATGGAAACATTACCTCCATTTACCATAAAACATGAGATTACAGTTTCTCAGCCATCACTAGAAACTATATGGGATAAGTAACGTAAACTTTGTGGGTGAAGCATTTCTTAAATAAAATATTCAATTGTAAAAACTGCCTGTTAATGCTCCAATGACATGTAAACAAACACTTCCATATATTCCAACAAGTTACTTCACATATGAAATGTTCTAATCTCAATTTTTGTTTGACAGATCTATAAGAAATATAAAGGTTCATTTCACTGGTAATCTTCAAGAGCTAAGGTTAGACAATGTACCAATGCATAGGTTTTTTCAGTTTTACTTAGATACTTGAGATCCACTTCCAAAAAGATTTAAGTGTTGTGATCTGAGAGATTTTTTTTTTAAATGGGTGTTATAAATTAACAGTTTTTGCCTACAGAGACAGAATTTCAACTTTAAACTCCAAAATAAAAATGGGAATAATAAATTGTAATATAGCGCATACTATATTTTTAGTCAAATACTTTCTTTACAAACAAGTTTGACTATCTGGTTAGGCATGCCAATTCCTAATATCTATTGTTAAAAACAGGCACATCTTCAGGGCTCAAATTCTTCTTCTTCTTTCGGCAGCTCCAGTTAGGGGTTGCAACAGCGGATCATCTTCTTCCATATCCTTCTGTCCTCTGCATCTTCCTCTATCAAATCCATCACCTGCATGTCCTCTCTCACCACATTCATAAACCTTCTCTTAGGCCTTCCTGTTTTTCTCTTACCTGGCTGTCCTATCCCTAACATCCTTTTCCCAATATACCCAGCATCTCTCCTCTGCACATGTCCAAACCAACGCAATCTCGCCTCTCTGACTTGGTCTCCCAACTGTCCAAATTGAGCTAACCTTCTAATGTACTCATTTCTAATGCTGTTCTTCCTCGTCACTCCCAAAGCAAATCTTAGCATCTTTAACTCTGCCACCCAAGCTCTATCTCCTGCTTTCTGGTCACTGCCACCATCTCCAGTCCATATAACATAGCTGGACTCACTACCGTCCTATAGACCTTCCCTTTCACTTTTGTTGATACCCATCTGTCACAAATCACTCCTGACACTCCTCTCCACCCATTCCACCCCAAGTAGAGGGTGCACTGTGGCTAACACAATTTCTTTTTCCACAGTTCAGAGCGATTCCAGACAGAAGATAAATAACTTCATAATCTCTGCACCCTGAGAATTTTGCCCCTTTTTGGAGACAGATATAGAAAGCCTCCAGCCACCAGAAGTGGGCGTTCACTTTTGGGCCCACATCTTTAAAGGACACAACTGTTTGAGAAGCAACACTAACCTCTGAGTCACCTTTTCTTTTGTTAATAGCTGTTGCCAACCTTTTAACACCCTTGTGTGATATTTTCTTTGATTTAATTTTCCAGCCAATACCCTAACACTTTAGCAGACTTTCTCTTGCTTATATTTTCCAGCACACATACATACATACACACACACCTGCATTATTCTCTAAGATATTGTATATAATACCACCCCAGTATGAGAGGGGGCACTGGTGGTAACCATGTCCTCTTCCCAACCAAGTGAGGGCAGCTGTCTCAGCCCCTTCTGACCCACTGCCTACAACTTCCAAGGCTACTCGGAGGAGATATCATACTACTATGCAGGATGGAGCTTCATCCTCGTGACCCAGTACCACAAAAAGCCTTTCCTTAAGCCCTAAGGGACAATCTAAATCTACATTTGCTTTGATTTCATTTGTTCCACAGAGAGCTTTTTAATTTTGCGTCTATGAAAGAGTCTTTGAGAATTAAACAGGGCAAGCAGGTTGGTGCCCCAACATTTATTCTCTCCAGCCTGTCGTTTCTCACTCAATTACAATACACGAGAGTGTGCGTGTGTGTATGGAGAAAGAAAGAGATTGACACAGTGATGGACAATTGAATTATGATAATAATTAATTGTTAAATAACTATAATAAATTTAGTAGGATTTGTAGGATCATTTCAGCAGTATTAAAGCAACAACAGACAGAAATGTTATGTGAGTGGGTTGTCCCTGCATGGCCTGCTTTCTGCATAGAGAGGTAGTGAAGATGACAGATGACTTCCAGCAATGACAAAGGGTCAATGTTTCAAAAAGATAAATATTTGCTTTCTTGATTTAACACAGTGCTTCCCAAACTCAGTCCTAGAGACCCACTGTGGCTGCAGGTTTTTGTTCCAACCAACTTCTATTTTTAATTGGACTCCTTGCCCAGTTAAGTGAGCTGTTATTTCCCAGTTTCTGTCTTTTAGAGTCAATGGAGAAATAACAAAACCAAGTTTGACAAATTTTTATTAAAATGTACTAAGCACTAATAAGGGAATAGTTTTTTAAAAAAATAATAACTTTTAACAATTTTCAGCCTGATTTTCATTCTGCTTTTCCAAGTGTTCCGATTGTTTAATTCATTATCTACTAATTGGTGGGTTGGACGCTAAAGTTATTGCAGCCTTTCTTCATTCAGTGTTGTTTACCTGGCTGTCAGTTCTGTTTGTACTAATTATCATTATCAGGATACAATGAAGGGTGCAAACTGCAGAAAAAAATAACAAAACAGTAGGACAACAACAAAAGACAGGTAAGCATTTAAAGCAAAAGTAGAAATATTTCTAAATGTCTAATAAAAGTGAAACTCATACTGCTATGCTTTTCTAAAGGCAGAATAAGAGAAGGGAAAAAAGACCATCTAAATAAATAAGATCAATTATTATCCCTAATTGTGAATTTGGCTAGAATAAAAACCTGCAGACCCAGTTTGGGGACCACTGACTTAACCCATTATAAATACACTAGCTGTGTAAGCCTGTGCTGTAAAAAGCCTGGGCTCTTGGGAACTATTAAAATCGTCAGAAAAAAAATTGAAATGCAGAGTCGATGGTTTTGTTTTGCGGATGTGCTCATCCGCCTTGTCTATCAGCGGCTAAGCGAGTTTCTCTCTCCTCTGAGGTTTCGTTTTGCCGATGTGCTCGCCTCGCTTGTGTATTAGCGGCTAAGTGAGTTTGTCTTTCATCAGCGGTTTCACTTTGGCGACAGAGTTGCTTTCTTCCAGCGTCATGCTGTAGCCTTATACTTCCTTCTTCTTCTGAGTCGTTAACTTGGGGCCACCTTGCCAGCTCTTTGAGCTTCATGCTGTGGCCTCGCACTTCAGAGCAGGACAGACAGACACACACACACACTTCCACGCATAGACGTTTTTATATATATATGGAACACTGGCTACTTTATGTAGTGTTGTGTACATTGAATCAATTTTTTTTTTGTTCTTAGTTTCGCCTTATACAATTTTTTTATATTAGGAATTAGTTAGTTTTCGCATACCCCTTGGGATCAGGGCACAGGGTCAGCCATTGTACAGCGCCCCTGGAGCAATTTAAGGTTAAGGGCTTTACTCAAGAGAGAAAATCACGTGCGTAGAATTTACATTATAACATGGCGTAAGCACAAAAGCGGAAATGTGCTTACGCACAAAAAAATCCAGATGCATAAATCTGTGCGAACGCCAACTTCCACGTTCTTCCGCTACATAAATCCTGGTCAGCATGAAAAGTAACGTACGTGCACGCGCCTGCTGCCCCACCCCAACTCCTCCCAGAATTACACCTCTTTGAATATAGAAAATAGAATTTCAGCGAAAACCAAGTAGAGGCAAGGAAAAACGTACTATTTGTTGGTTTAAACAGTGGTATAAACAACAAAAGGAAGTTGATCGATTGACACAGCGTGTCAGAAAAACACAAAAGCTCAAGTTCACAAAGCCGCACAGTGCCCGAACTAAAAAAAAAGAAGTTGTCAGATATTAAACTCGCCGTGAAAAGGCAAGATGTAACCCACCGTTTGAGTGTCATATGAAAGTTTATTAGGGTACAGAGTAAAAAAAAAAAAAAAGGCACACGGTGGGGAAAAAAAGCAC
>JANRMT010062827.1:37191023-37210861 GCA_026402145.1 Polypterus bichir lapradei | reverse complement strand
GGGTCGCACTTACCTTTTCTACAGGGAGGGACGATCCGGATCCGCGTTCACAATATATATATATATAAAGAGAGAGAGAAAGTAGATATGACCACTCCTATGACCACTTGCAGCAATCACAATACTGTTACACTGTTATAATAAATTAACTCATTTCACAAAACTTGGGAATAATTTGCCTTAACTGGGCCCTGGAATGTAAGTCCTGGTCAATATTACAGGGAGCACGCCATTAAGACCACAGTGCTTCCCTAAAGACTAGCTGCTGTTGTTATATCATGGAGTAATACAATAGTCTAAATCAGCATTTCTCAACCTGTTGGCGATGGCACACCAACCCCAGATGACACCCTGCCTCAGACCACTAGTGCTTGAGGGTCCTTTACCAGTGCTTGTAGCCTCACCCACACTCTTAAAAATCCTGGCTCTTGAGTGGCACTTTATGGTTCCTTAAGGGGTTCTGTGGTTCCTCATAGAACTATTACTTGACAAAGAACTGTTTCATTCTGGGAAACATTCTTTGCACGTGAATTTGTTTTTTATAATTTGCAAAACAGCCTAATGTGGAAAAAATGAAATGAAATATATGGTACACTACCTAGCAGGACACTGACAGATTCCAGAAACCTAAACTTAGCCCGAGTTAGTGTATACATGCGTCAAGAGTCCTTTTAAAATTATAAGCCCCTAGCATTTCACAAATCTGTTGTCATTTATTTATGGTTATTTACTATACAGAGCCTGTTGCAGGTTTAAATAAATGTTTCTTAATAGAATCTTCATGTGGTGGGGTCTTTTGAGTACCAAAAATTGTCCCCGCTATGGCATTGCTCTGAAGAACCACTCTGACACTATCATTTTTAAGAATGCATGGTTGACCACAAAGTGGGACCTCTTTTGATCACGCTAAAGAGACTACAGGAAGTCCTTTATTTACAAGCAATGTAAGATGTAATCATCTTGCCTGAAAAAGGGGCCTGAGTTGCCTCGAAAGCATGCATATTGTAATCTTTATATTTAACCAATAAAAGGTGGCATTTTGCTTAACTTCTCACCACATCCATCATGGCTAACATGGTACAACACCTTAGTACTACAAGCAATGCAAAAATGTGAAACTTATGTGCTGTTAACACCTAGCTGCCAAGAAATTATGAAGGTAAAAATGGGGGAAGTAAACGGAAGATAAAATTGAAAGGTAAACAAACAGTAGCCTCTGGAGGGTGATAAATTCTAGGTGTATTCTATAGGCAAATTTTCTCTGTAAACCTGAAAGACAGTAAAGGTTGCTGAGAACCTAGCTCCAGGATGGGGCTTAAAGATTGTCCTGCTACAAACAGAGTTAATTTGGAAAGACAGTAAGTGATAGGGCCAAGACAGTTTGGGCCGAGTCTTAAACAGAAAGGCATGTGGGCAATAACAGCTTAGCCTCCGCCATCCTATCTTGTTATTCTGCATAACATCTGTAATCATAAAACTTGATAATACGTGCTCTATTCATAAAATATATGCGATTGGGAGACATCTGAATGGCCTTAAGAATAGTACTACCACGCCAGACCAGGGGGTGGCAAGCTGCACTAACTCTCCTTCTCAATCTTCTGCAGACCATCCACGGGAAATCTCGCCAGGTCCCGGCATCAGTGATGATGTCACTTCCGGTCCCGGCACCAGGGATAAAATCACTTCCAGTCCCAATGACGCCACTTCTGGTCTCCGGCTTTAAAACTGCCATCTTTTCATATTACAGTTAGTTCTGTTTTAGACTCAAACCTGTGAAGATCTCAATCAATTTCAATTCCATTTTGCAGCCAAGACACAATATACAAGTGGCTGCCCCAAACGTTTTTATGTCTGTGGTCTGCTTTTATGACAAGGACAAACTTCAGCATTTTGAGATGGGAGAGAAGCCATAGCATTAAAAGGGACTTAACAGTATCACTTATGAAGCTTATATTGACTTAATCTTCTGGGATTTCATTTAAACATTGTGCCACAGCAGTTACTCACTTCCAGAACTTTCAAAAATCCCATTCCATACAGATCCAAATAATTCAGGACCAGCCTAGTTGAAAGATACTTTATCTTTAGAAAAATCTAAGCTGACTCAGTCTTTCAGTTTAAAAACAACAGATGTTCGCCACTGTGCCGTCTGTTTCACCAATACAATACTCCATAAATTTCAAGCTAGGCAGAAAAAAAAATGAGTTACAACATAACTGTCTCAGACTACAGCAGTAACAAATATGCACAAGAATGCCCTTACAAACTAATTAGAAGTCATAGCTTTTCTCATGTAGTTTCTAAGTCATCAGTATAATTAGTTAGCAAATTTTAACAGAGGGCGGCATGGTGGTGCTGTGGTAGCGCTGCTGCCTCGCAGTTAGGAGACCTGGGTTCGCTTCCTGGATCCTCCCTGCGTGGAGTTTGCATGTTCTCCCCGTGTCTGCGTGGGTTTCCTCCGGGCGCTCCGGTTTCCTCCCACAGTCCAAAGACATGCAGGTTAGGTGGATTGGCGATTCTAAATTGGCCCTAGTGTGTGCTTGGTGTGTTTGTGTCTGTCCTGTGGTGGGTTGGCACCCTGCCCGGGATTGGTTCCTGCCTTGTGCCCTGTGTTGGCTGGGATTGGCTCCAGCAGACCCCCGTGACCCTGTGTTCGGATTCAGCAGGTTGGAAAATGGATGGATGGATGGATTTTAACAGATTCTAATAATACAATTTATATCCAGCTTAACACTTAAACTTTTCCAAAAAAAAAAAAAAGTTACAGTGCCTATAAAATTATTCGCCCCCTTAGAAATTTTCACATTCTGTTACAACACTGAATTATAGTGGATTTAATTTGGCATTTTGGACCCTAATAAACAGAAAAAGACTCTTCTTCTTCTTTCCACAGCGGATCATCTTCTTCCATATCTTTCTGTCCTCGTCATCTTGTTCTGTTACACTCATCACCTGCATGTCTTCTCTCACCACATCCATAAACCTTCTCTTCTGGCTTAGGCCTTTCTCTTGCTTGGCAGCTCTATCCTTATCATCCTTCTCCCAATGTACTCAGCATCTCTCCAATGCACATGTCCAAACCAATGCAATTTCGCCTCTCTAACTTTGTCTCCCAATTGTCCAACCTGAGCTGACCCTCTGATGTACTCATTTCTAATCCTGTTCGTCCTCGTCATACACAATGCAAATCTTAGCATCTTTAACTCTGCCACCTCCAGCTCTGTGTCTGGCTTACTGATCAGTGCCACCGTCTCCAAGCCATATATCATAGCTGGTCTCACTACTGTCCTGTAGACCTTCCCTTTCACTCCTTGCTGATACCCGTCTGTCACAAATCACTCCTGACACTCTTCTCCACCCATTCCACCCTGCCTGCACTCTCTTCTTCACCTCTCTTCCACAATCCCCATTACTCTGTACTGTTGATCTCAAGTATTTAAACTCATCCACCTTCACCAACTCTACTCCTTGCATCCTCACCATTCCACTGACCTCCCTCTCATTCACACACGTGTATTCTGTCTTGTTCCTACTGACCTTCAATCCTCTCCTCTCCAGATCATATCTCCACCTCTCCAGGGTCTCCTCAACCTGCTCCCTACTCTCGCTACAGATCACAATGTCATCTGCAAACTTCATAGTCCAAGGGGACTCCTGTCTAATCTTGTCTGTCAACCTGTCCATCACCATTGAAAATAAGAAAGGGCTCAGAGCCGATCCCTGATGTAATCCCACCTCCACCTTGAATCCATCCATCACTCCTACTGCAGAACTTACCACTGTCACACTTCCCTCATGCATATCCTATACAACTCTTACATACTTCTCTGCCAACTTCCCGACTTCCTCATACAGTACCACAACTCAACAGAAAAAGACTATAATGTCAAAATCAAAACAGACCTCTGTAAGGTGGTCTAAATTAAGTATGAATATATAACACAAAAGAATTTGCATTGTACAGGAAAATAACAAATTGCACACACAACAACATGTGACACATGAATAAAACGTATCTTTTGACAAGAAAAATAATGATGCTACTGTCACATAGCAGACATGGCCTCCACAATGTATAGCAGTAAAACTCCTAAGCAACAGAGTTGAATTGATAGCTCGGAGCAAACAGCACTCCACACCATGACACCTGCCACACTTTTGTTTGTATCACCCCCATCAAAGAACCTGGAGCTCTGAAGACAAAGCAGCACTCATCACCGCAGATAACCTCACACCTATCACACATCCATACGGTAAATAATTCTCATTGGTATGAGCCTTGAGGTGTTTCTATTTCCCCTACCCCAATATCTTTCATCACTTTTTCATAACTGCATGAATTTATTAAAATAATCCCAAATATGCACCTGTGCAATAAAGAACTTAAATAAACTTTAAACCCTTGGAACCCTTTAAGTGTAAAAGTCTAAAATATTCATAAAAGTTGTATTAAGCTATAACATTACACTGTATACTTACTGTGTAATATTAAGATGTCAAAAAAATAAAAGCTGCATTGTTCATGATTAGATTGAAATGAATATGGGAGTTTAAGACATTTCAGTCTTGCCAAAGAATTACTAGGAGGCGGCTCGGGAAATGAAATCAACAGCTGTAAAAACATGGTGGAGTTTCAGTTCAGTGAACTAAAAAATACATCTCCACGTGAACTATTGCAATGCCTGAAAAACATTTTAATAGCCAACATTACTATTTTATTTTGACAATTATCTAAACATAACTATGGATAAAACAAGGTGTGTCCTGTAGCAGAACATCCAAGAACAAAAGTAATTCTTTCTTTCACCATCTTGTTTATTAGGTGTATCATCATCTCCTTTTGCTCAGTGTTGATAAATAAATAATAAAGAACAAGAGACTAAGCTATAATCATTACTCAGCAAAAATCTGTATTTGTTCTTAAGAAGTTGTCACAGGCTTTATAAAAGTATCTATTAAGAGTGAAAAGTATAAGCAGTTTCCCTCAGTATGATCATCATGATGTCTACTTCATATAAAGAACAAACCAGTTACTCCACTGAATACTGCTAAAAAGTATGAACACGCAGCATGAGTAGGCTTTTAACTTATGTTAGTTCTCCATATTATCTGTATAAAGTCTTCCTTCTGAACACATAAACATCCAACTGTCTAACCTTTTGAGATGTTCTATACTCGTAAGGGGGTCAATGTAACTGCTCTGCTTAACATAAGCCACAAAGAATTGTGAAGTAATTCACTTTTTAGGGGCTGAAAGTGAAAAAGGTCCAAAGATGACCAGCACCATAAATCAATTGTATTTAACTACAGCAATGCCTGTTCACATGAAGTTCATGTCATGGACTCATATGATCAAATATATGTCAGCATATACAGTACCCCATGACTAAAACTGGAGTGGAGAACGCAATTGTCTATAAGCTTCACAAGGTAGTGCAGAACTGTGAGGATCATGTTTTTTGATTTCTCCAGTGCCATCAATGCCATCCCTGTTAAGGCGTAAGCTTGAAGATATGCAGGTGGATATGCTTGTGGTGTCCTTGATAATGGACTCTCTGTTGGGCAGATTGCAATTTGTGAGACTCAAGGACTATGTGAGGAACACTAGAGCACCACAAGGGACAGTCTTGCCTGCTTTTCTCTTCACTCTGTACACCTCTGATAGCATATACTGTATAACACCAGGTCACTTACAGATGATTCTACACTTATGGGGTGTACTGTATTGATAAAGGGGGATGAATCAGAAGAGAGGAGTCAGGTGGAGAAATGTGTTTCTTGGTGCAAAGAGAATTGTCTGCAATTTAGTATCACCAAAACCAAGGAACTGCTTATTGACTTTCATTGCACCGATGAGCCTCTATGTCTAGTCACTATTCAAGGATGGAATGGTGGTCCACTCCTACATGAACTTGGGGTTCCACATCTGTAACAGGTTGGACTGGTCTTGCAGCCCAAAGGAACTATATAAGGTAGAGCAGGATCTTTTTCTGTAGGTGACTGTGTTCCTCTAATGTAGGAAGTGACGTCCTTTTGTACAACTCTGCGATGACCAGTTCAGTTTGCCAAACTGTGGTGTGCTGGGCTGGTAACATCACTTCAAGAAAGGCCTACTGAATCAACAAGCTAGTTAAAAGGGCAAGCTCAGTTATGGGACAGACTCAGGACCCCCTGGAAGTTGCAGCAAAGTAGAGAATGAAAACAAAACCGAGTGCCATTATGAATAATGCTGCACATTCTCTCTCTGATCCACTAACACTGAGGACATTAAGCCAACTAATTATTCAACAGAAGTGTGTCAAGAAACGCTACTGGGGCTCCTTCATACCTACAGAAATACATGTGCATAATGCCTTACAGCGCCTGTCACTGCCATGTTAGAAGTTTTCTTTTCTATGTTTTTACATTTTTCTTCCTTTTTAGCAATTTAGGTTTATGTTCAGACCATATTGTGTGTGTATACAGTATATCTAACTGTCTATTTATTTATTTATTGAAAGAGCTTCAGTAAAACGCCAAATGTACCCCTGGGGACAAATAAAGTTCTTGTCTCTCTCTCTCTCTCTCTCGTTATTGAACCCAGCATGCATGAAAGCCAAGCGGAAAGTCTAGAGAATGGGTGATCTACAGCCCTATTCACACAAAATCTGAAGGCATGCACTCATGTCCTATTAAAAAGTTATCTTTGGTCTTGGTTTAAGAGGGCTTCCCTTATTAGACTGATGATTGTTATCATCAGATGCACCCTAAACAACCATTTAATTGACTGTAGCTAAATGTTTAAAGCATCACTCACTTTAGTTTAAAAACTAAACCATAATATTGGCCTGATGTATGAACTAACACCATATGTTAGTATTTAAACATTTTGCACAAATTACAGAGGAGTGTATCTGTGTTCCTAATAGATTCTCAAGGTGAATGTTTGATATTGAGACTTCACAGGTCTTCTCGAATTATAATTCTAATTTTGAGGTAAGGTAGTTACTTCACATAAAGAAGATGGAAGTTTCAAGCCATGGTAATATTCACGGATCATGGCAGCGTTGGAGATTGGCAATGTGTTGTATGTTGATTAGTACATGTAAATAATAACTGTACTCTGTACAAGTGAATCCACTGACACTATACTCTTACAAATAAAGGTGCCAGAGTGGTTCTTCAGAGTAATGCCATAGGGGAACCCTTCTTAGTTCCCAAAAGATCCATCCACATGAAGGTTTACTTAGATCTGTAAAAGGCTCCATACAGTAAATAACCATGAATAGATGGTAACAGTTTTCTGAAATACCAATAGGTTCATGATTTTAAAAGGACTCTTGCTGCATACAATAACACATGCTAAATTCACATTTCCAAAATCTGCTAGTGCCCTGCTTGGTAGCCTCCCATATATTCAAGATTTCAGTTTTTTATACATATTAGGACATTTGTCAAAGGAGAAAGAATCAACTTTATATGCGAAGAGCCCTTCCCAGAATGAAATGGGGCTTTGCAAAGCAAGGGAGCTCCGAGGAACAACACAACCCAGTAAAGATCCATAAAGTGCATTAAAGAACGAGTGTAGGACACATGAAATTTGACAAATTATAACACAATCTTGTTAATCTTTTAGCCATATTTGCATGCATGCTTTATTCAAATGTACTGCTGAAAAAAAATGAAGGGAACGCTTAAATCACATATCAGATCTCGATGAACAAAACATTCAACTGGAAAAATCTTTACTGAGTAATACTGTGTAGTTCGTGGAGAACAAAATGACGTAACAACGGTCATCGCAAACCAAAATCATTAACCCACTGAAGGCTGGATTCAAAATCAAACCAAAAATCAAAGTCAAAAATTGAAATTGCAGGCTGATCCATCTTGTGTGAATTTCATCACGGCAACTCATAATCTGACTCAGTGGTTTGTATGGCCCCCATGTGCCTGTATGTATGCCTGACAATGTCTGGGCATACACCTGATGAGATGGTGGATGGTGTCCTGGGGGATCTCCCAGACCTGGATCAGGACATCAGTGAGCTCCTGGACAGTCTGTGGTGCTTCTTGGCGAAGTTGAATGCACTGATACAGAACGTCCCAGAGGATCTCAGTTGGATTCTGGTCTGGGGAACGTGCAGGCCAGTCAATAGCATCAATGACTTTGTCACCCTGGAACTGCTTACACACTCTGGCAACATAAGGACCCAGGACTCACTTCATCGGCATAAGGTCTGACAATGGCTCTCAGGATTTCATCCCGTTACCCAGCAGCAGTCAGCATACTGTTGCCTAGTACATAAAGGTCTATGCGACCCTCCAAGGATATGCCTCCCCAGACCATCACTTACCCAACACCAAATCGGTCATGCTGGATGATGTTGCAGGCTGCATAACATTCACCATGACATCTCCAGTCTTTTCCACGTCTGTTACATGTGCTTAGCCCTCAACTGTGAACAGAACAGGGCACCAACGGTGGAGCTCCTAATTGTGGTATTCTCTAGCAAATGCCAAAGCTTCACGGTGCTGGGCTGTGAACACGGTTCTCACTAGAGGAAGTCGGGCCCTCATGCCACTCTCATGGAGTCTGTTTCTAAAAGTTTGGTCACAAACATGCACAACAGTAGCCAGCTAGCAGTGCTCTTCCTTACTCCACGCAAGGAAAAGACAGCGGTCCTACTGCTGGGTTGATGCTCTTCTATGGCCCTATCCAACTCTCCTTGTCTAAAAACCAGTCTCCAGGTATCTCCTCCATGCTCTTCAGACTGTGCAGGGAGACGCAACAAATGTTCTCGCGACGGCATGCATGGATGTGCCATCCAAGAGGAGCTGGACTTATCGTGCAACCAGAATTGGCTTGAGGTACTGTGTCAAATTACTAGTAGTGACAAGGGCTCTAGCAAAATGCAATGTAGAGAACAATCAATCAGGAAGGAGAAGGAGAGAGCAATTGTCTTGGTGACTAGGATAACCATTCCCTTTTTGAGGTTGTCTTGCCGTTGCCTCTCCAGTGCCCTTGTTGTCACTTTCATTTGCACCAAAGCAGATGACGTCGATTCACAGTCGCTTATGCTTTCTAACAGGACAGACTGATATCCCTGAAGGTTCACTGACTTAATGATAGACTGCGATGATCAAGTGTGAGCAGTTTATATATTCAAAAAGAGCTTTGAAAATGTAAAGTGGACATCAATGTGAAAGAGACATGTTTTGGTCGATTCAAAATAATAAACTGCATCAGTAAAAACAAAGAAAGAGCCCAAATTGAATATAATATACTAAAGCACATCTCATGGTTTCAATATAATACTAATAACAACGTTTGAGCTTAAAGCATAATTATATTATGTCAAGTCAAAATGAAACACAACCTGGTCAGAAGAAATTAATTTGACTAAGTTGTGATTAAATATTCACATAAAATAAAAACAGAAATGTGAAATATCTCTGCAGAAAATTAGGAGATTTACCCTACACTTAGGGAGCAGTGCTGCAGACTATTCCCATGATCCCCCTACCTTTTTTAAAGATAGATGGCAAACTTGTCTTTTCAACAACTGCTGCAGGATTTGCATGGTAATGGAAGCCAGTTTATTCTGGTTTGTGTTCCTGTTGTATGTGCTACACCACAAAAGCGACATTTCCTTCCCGTCAAGACAACAAGGCTTCATAACTGTTGGATTTTGTATAACCTAATGACTTTAACTTTACAAACTCAAAGATTAAGATAAGATATTAAGATATATATATATATCATAACTATTTGCTGGTGCTAAAAGCTATTTTTTTAAGGAAAAGAGCTATGGAATATCAAAACCAAGATTTGTAAAATAAACAGAATCAAATTGCATAACTAAAAATCATAATGCCACTTCTTCCTTAGCTATTCCCATTTTTATATGGGGTTGTGATTTTTGACTAGACTGATGTACTAACCATCTGTAGGTTTCAACATGATTTTTATGACAACCAGCAAAAAAATGTATGAAACAAAAGGGGTTTCCACAAGCTTACAATGGAAAAAGCAGCTTTGAAGACAAACAGACAGTTTACTTTGATTGATATGTTAAAAATTGATATGTTAAAAATTATTGATTGTAACAAGTCGGACCAGATGGTGCATCACGTGTAGGGTGAAACACTTAAGGAACAATTCAAAAGCTCACCAGGCAGAAAAAATTCAGATCTGCACAATTGAATTAAAGCCCAGCTGTCAGAACACTTTGAATACTAGGGAAGTGAACAATGTGTTCTTTTAGAATCAATCATTCCCGTGCATCAAACACCAGTTGTGATTACTTGAATCAGTTTAAATCGATTGAATAAAGGAACTGAACGCATTCACCTTTACCAAGAGTGGGAGAGCACTGATTACTCCAACGTATATTAAAGAGTAGAAATACACTGCAAATGCTGATCACAAAGTAGATCCAGAAAGAATCTCACTGCACCAAAAAAATCATTTTAGTGAAGTGATTACTATAAATTTCTGTAATTCACCATTGTCCTTTCTGGCTCGCACTCAACCTTTACACTTTGCTAACTATACCATGGAAGCACTGTACCAGTATTTTTTGTTATTATATTAACTGCTGATGTAATACAAGCTTTAAATGTGCAGAGTCTTACTGTACATCTCGCCATTTTACATAAACCACATGAAATGAAGAGTTTGTGAACTCACACTTTAAGGGACTTGGGTTTGCATCAAGATAAATTATCATATGCATCTCTTGGACAATAACAGATAAGTGTCTGTGTGTCTGTCTGTCCAGTTGCTGTGCCTCTGTCATTCCATGTGCATCACAAATATCTTTAGTAATGAAATGCATTGCATTTGTCATTCCAACAGATGGCGCATCACAGACGCTACCACGGCTTTAACAAATGCCATATCAGATGGCACATAACAGAGATTAACCCATTGAAAGTTGCACTTCAAATGTCTATGTTGATTACTTAGATTTCAACTCATCTCAGATGGGTAGCACAACCAGAAGATAGAAAATTAGATAGATGGGCAGTATATAACAAATAGCAAATAACACAAGGCAGACAGACAGACAGACAGACAGACAGACAGACAGACAGACAGACAGACAGATAGATCCACCTTAATAAAAGAATAAGTGTCTGTCTGTGTGACTGTCCATTTGCTATGTCTCTGCCATTCCCAAAGATGGTTCATTAAAACACTTTTAGCAATAAAATGCACTGCATTTGTCATTCCAACAGATAGCACATCACAGACGTTAACACTGCTTTTGCGAATCCCATACCAGTCTGAGACATACACATTGCATGATGTACTTCAAAGAACACTGAGATCTATGTTAATTATTTAGATTTCAATCAGACTCACACAGGTAGCCCTGTATAAATCCATGTTGACTGTTCACCGATATGCATGTTTTTGACGTGTGGTGCTCAGTGTTTTCCTTAATGATTGCTTCCATTAATATACTAAGAATGCAGTTTAAACTCACTGGCTTATATATACATGGATTGTCTCAACCATTTCTCTATACAATTGAACAACATTTACCAACTTCCAATCAGTAGTGATTTTTGTAAAATACATGTTAAGGGATCTTATATCGTATATGCTCACTGTCTTCCTTAGGTAGTCTAGGTTATGAGTGGTCTCAGCAATTTGATTTCATCCTTTTTAAACAAAGCAGCATTTTTCCCTATGACAGTAGACTTAATCACACGTGAATACTTCAGAAGAACAGCAATTTAGAGAAGAGTGAAAAATACACAAATGAAAAGAAGGGTTATTACTATTAAAATGTTTGTGAAGCCTCCAAAAGCCACCATAAAGGCAGGGCCTTAAACTGCCCATAGAGTCTCAAAATGTCTGATTAAAGGCTTCTGGCCTACAAGAACCAAACAAAAGAAGCAAAATCACAACAAATGCCTCCAAAATATAGCAAAAGCCCTACAAGTAGAAGACTTACCATAAACTATCAGCTTGTGTACATAAGGGCAACCAAAGAAACTTTATATATGTAGGATATATTAGTAAAAACAAAAAATACAGGCAAAATACATAAAACTGGAAAAATAGGGAAAAAGGACTTGCCTAAAAGGGATTTTTTGTGGTTTTGCCCTTGTATGTATGAATCAAAAGATAAAGAAAACTTCACCCACAAGGCATCCTGGGAATGGCAGTCCCATAATGCAGCCTTGTCAGGTTCCGTAGGTACAGCAAGGGGGTGCTGCAGGGATCCATGAACCCTATTTTTCTTGACCCAAAACTAATTCCAATCGTACTCTAAGAAAAAAATAAAAAGCTGCTCAACCTCATCCAGGGAAGTTGTCATCAGGTAGAAGGAGGACAAACATCACCTGGACAAGTGGAAGGAGAAGGAAAAGAGAAAAGGAGATTTGTGCTAGTGTTTATTATTACGAAGAAGCCTGTTGCAGAGGTACTTGATTATAATAAATCTTTAATTTGAACGCTGGACTTGTGTTGTTGTGGATGATTCTGGGGTTTGTGGCTGCTGCAACTCTCACTGCTGGTCATAGTGAGTAATAAGTGTAAAGGGGCAATGAGTGCAGAAGAGAAAAGAACCATCCCGCCTGCTATGTAGAAGAAAAATGTCCCAAAGTCATTGGCTTGTGATTTATTATATACCAAAATACAATGCTCGTGAAACAGAGGAGTTGATCAAGATATGAAAAAAAGTGGAAAGGCATTGAACGACCAAGTCACCTGCCTGATTTAAATCCAAACTTAGCATGCATTTCATTTGCAAAAAAGAAAACTGTACTCATAACCTTCCTGAACCCAAAAGACCAAAAACAGGCAAAAGAGAATTGTCTAAAAAGCTATCCAACAGGAAACAGGTCCCAAAACACAATCCAGAAATCTGACTCCTCAAAACTGAAACAAGAAGTCAGCAAAAACCAGAAAATCCAAAGAAAAACAGCAATACTCAAAACTCCTAGTACCAGCGCAATGATCTCCTAATCTGAGCCACAATGAGAGCTTAGAAGTTAGGACATCAGGGTGGCCCTGCCTCCTTGGGCTATATCCACAAAAGTAATGGGTAGCATCCATCATTTGTACACCAGTGCACTCATCACACATTGGCCTTAAGTGGTGAATGTTTAAGAGAGATAGTTAGTCAATAAGGGACAGGGAATGATTACGGGGTCAGAATCACCAGGCCATGGTTATCAATTTAGCCAAGACATCTTTAATGACCACAGAGAGTCAGGACATCAGTTTTACATCTCATCCAAAGGATGAATGTACTGCGGTACTGTTACAATCATATACATATTCTCTAGTTCCCCTTCTGAATCGTTAAGGGCTGTATCCCCAAGAATGTTCTTCTATATCGACTGAACAAAAGAATAAGCTTTTGGACTCACTTTTCTGCTTTGCCTTGAACTCTTTCTACTCAACCGTCTGGGGTCTAGAGATAAAAAACTAAAAAGTATTTTAATCATAGTCAACGCAATCAATCCTAGTTCATCCTGATGGTGACCACAATTGGAACTGTAGACTGAAGCGGCATCTCCACGATAGGTTGGCATGTGTGACTTAACAGAGCAGAAGTCAAAGATTGAGATACTTAGTTTACACAAAAGGTCCTGAAATGAGTATAGGATCACCATCAGACAATTCTACAGCAAAACAGTCATTAAACATAAAATTAGCACATTGTTCTGTCTGTAAAGTGCCTTGTGGGTTCTCTTAATGGTGTAATATAAAACACAGATTCACACAGACATACAGTAAAAGTAGCAACATCTGTTGAGCATTTTCCTCATATTCATAATTTAACTTCAAATGCTTGAGTATACAGCAAAAAAGATCCATTTTTGACCTCACTAATGGAAGGCACTATAACAGTGTGAACATTATAGACTTAATATACAGTATGTTTGTTTCTTTTCATCTTGTGAACCATGGACATGCCAGGCTTTTGTTTTTCAGAAATACTTAAATTAACAGCTGTTGGGAACAGTAGCATTGGACACCTGGCAACAGCACTAGATTAGCGTGCCAGTCTATTAAAGAGACCACTTACACAGTTACACAAAGGTAATTCATAATAAAAAATTAACCTAGCATGCATGTACTTGGAATATTTGAGACAAAACCCAGAGTATCTGTAAATAAATTACTTAGTATATTATATTCTTCTTCCTCTTCATTTTTCCCCACTTCTATGTGGGGTCAATGTGCTTGAGCAACCTACTCCGAACAGCTCAGTCCTGCACCTTCTCACCAGTCAAGTCTTTTTCCTAAAAGTCTTCTTTTACTTTTTCCATCCATCTTCACTTTGGCCTCCCTCGCTTTCTCTTCCCCTGCACTTCCATTCCCATCACTCTTTTGCCCACATCTTTATTGTCTGTCCTTATCACAGGTCCATAATACCCCAAACTACTTACCTGTACTTTCTTAGCTACTGTATCTCTCCCACTTATGTTGTACCTCTGATTGTCTCATTTCTTATTCTGTCCTTTTTTGTAACTCCACACATCCATCTCAACATTCTCAGTTCTACCACATCCAACTTCTTTTCTTGTGCGGCCTTTACTGCCCATGTGTCAGAAGAGGAAACCAGTCCAACTTGGTGCCAGTTCCAAGCCCACATAAATAGAGAGGGTTAGTGTCAGGACAGGCATCTGGCTGTTAAACCTAGCAAAAACCTTAGTGATGGAATCAATCCAATCAGCTTCAGAGAATGACTCAGTATGTTATATAGAGCCAACATAGAAAAACCTGAGCATACAACAATTACTGGATTGCTTAACAAATCTTTACTTAACAGTGGCACCTGGGGGCAGCGCCTTTTGGCCTCAAAAATGAAATATTTAAGAAACACCTAATGCAATATTTAGGTAACACTGCAACAGAGGGAATTTCCATCTTCTGTTAGGACACTAACAGGAAATCTTCAGGTAATGAGACACTAAAATATATTATAAATGACAAGTGATTGAATCAATGCCTGGACTTCAAGATAAACTGTGAAGATGTCTACAAATTTGAAATTGCAATACAATGAAGAGTTGCCCCTTCATATTGACAGTTCCTGATGCAATGGCATCAAAGGAAATGACTAAAGCAAAGAGGGGAATTATCTTAAAAGGTACAGACTGTAACTGGAAATTATTGACTCAAAGGTTTTAAACACTGGAACCCATTTTTTTTTTTGTTTTGTTAATAATAACTGTAAAAAGGACAGTACGAAATGCTAGACCATGAATAGTAATTTCTAGTTAATGAATAAGGGAAGAGTCCCACTGTAATCATTTAGTCTTAGTTGTGTTTTGCTTAAATATCCAAGGTAATCTAACATGAAGTCTTCTGATTTGAAAAAAAAAATAATAAAATAAATAAAATAATGATTTTGTCCCCTAATGATCTCATCCTAATTAAAAGGATAATTGGGGTCATCAATTAGAATACATAATTGGGCCTGATTTGGGCTACTCCTGCCCAAGACAGATCTGATAACTGTTGATTTCCACAAATAAGATAGAAGATGTCACCATCTAGAGAAATATGATGCCACAATCAAAAGAAATTCCTGGATAAAATGGATAAAAATTGATATTGATATTATATTCACCAATATACTGTATATACGAGTATACTGTATATATATATATATATATAAGTTTCACCAAATCACACCTGCATCCACCACGGCCCTATAGGACCAACTTTGCCCACTACTGCTATATAGTGTTTAAGTGTTTTAACAACTTTTTGGTTTTCTTTTCTTTAGCTTGGATTTTATTCACATTACCTTATGTTGTATTTTTTATTCTATTTTATTATCTTACAACATAAGAAATTTGACAAACGACTGGAGACCATTTAGTCTATCAAACCCATTTGTTTAGCTAATAGCTAAACTGTCCTAATATCTCATCCAGATTCTTCTGAAAAGTTGCTAAGGTTTCTGCTTCAAATCCATGACTTAGTTATTTGTTTCAGACTCCCACAACACTTTGTGTGTAAAGAAGTGCTTCCTGGTTTCAGTCCCAAATGCACTTCCCCTTCATTTCCTCCGATGTGCTTGATTATATGAAAGAATGTTGCTGGATCATCTTTATCAATGCCTTTGAGGATTTTAAATACCTGAATTAGGTCCTCATGCAGTGTCCTCTACTCGAGGCTTTGCTATGGTTGTATATTTTACAGTGCGTTGCATACCACTTTTTATTTACTACTAAAGTTTAATACTTTTTATTCTACTTTTTGTAATGCATTGAGGGACATTGGATCAAAAAAGTGTTGTAATTAAAATGTATTAATAATAAAGTGGCTGGGTTTCAGTAAGTGAAGGTCTGTATTTGTGTGTATTTTGATGCTGCTTGAATTGTCTCCAGCACCAACAATAAATGTGGATTAAGTGGTTGTACAAAAAGGATTTTCCAAGCCTGCTTTAAAAATTAAACAAGCTTTTTGTTGTATCTTTCAACCCAATTACTATTTTGGAATTAACTTTTTTTTTTTTTTTTAAATTCTACATTAATAGTCAAAATTTATAGATACAGCAGTCCAAGTGCAATATTTACCATACTAGTATAATTCCTTAAGACAAATGAGGTCAACCTCTGATCTATGCTAATTGTTTTTGGTTTCAAGGTTGTTTTTGCAATCCATGACTAAAAAGACAGACAAAATTTATTTTGTTATCCAATACAAAAGGCAATTATTTCCAGGCTCGTCCAAAGCAAACAATCAAGTCTGATGACTGCCAAAAAAGGAAGAGCCGCAGAATTTTAAATCTCAGTAACATTTCAGAGCACTGAGCCACACCTTTAATAATGAAATATACTGAATTGTTGTTTTCACAAGGAGAAAATGAGCACAGCAAATTTACGGTACACTGAACAATACAATAACGGTATTATGTGTTTGTATTAGTTTGTGCACTCAGGGAAGTTTGGTACTTTTTTGCTGAAGTTTTTGGCTAGATTTTATTTGTAAGAGAATGAGGGTAAATTAGCCAGGATTACACTATGCTCACTTCATTTATAATGTATTGAAAAACTAAATATACTGTATTGTACACTACTGGTCAAAAGTTGTAGTACACCTCAGCTTTTCTTCAAATTTAATCAGTTGAAATACAGCAAATGACCTCAAATGGTAAAAAAGGTAAAAAACAGTAAACTGCCAGAGGTTTAAATTTAAAGTTTAGGTTAGCAAAATTTGAAAAGAAGGAAATTTCAGAATATTACAAATGGGCCTTCTTCAAGGAACAACTAATAAGTTACAACCTACAGATATTCTGCAGCAATTAAAGTAAATTAAGTCTTGCAAGTTGAAGCAAACAATTTACACAGGTGTCCCAACTTCTGCTGATTACTTAAAACCCCTCTGTGTGCCTTAAAGCTGAGTTAGAACAGACTGTGTTACTACACCCTCTACGCTCTAGAAAGCTCTAAACTCCAGGGATAATGGCAAGAAAATGGTAATTAACAAATGAAATGAGGCAGTGCATTATTACCTTTAGAAGTATAGGCCTTCATTTAGAGAAATGGCCAAAAAAAAAAAAATCAAAGTGTCAGTGAGTACAGTGGTGTCACACACAATCCAAAGACGATTAGAAACTGGAAGAAACTCTGATAGGAAGAGATCTGGCGGAGCCAAAGTCACAACCCAATCAGAAGACAAGTTTTTGAGGGTTACCAGCTTGTGTGATCACAGGCGCTTCAGGCACAGCTTAACAGTGCAGGTCAAAAAAAGCAAGTCTCAGTTTGTACTGTGGAGAGGAGACTTTGTGCTGCAGGTTTGACAGGACGAGTATCAGTAAGAGAGCCCTTCCTTAAAGGACAAAATAGGGCCCTCAAATACCGTCTGTTGACTACTGCACACTGGAAGAAAGTCTTATGGACTGATGAATCAAAATCTGAAATCTTCAGTTCATCACTTAGGGAGTGTGTATGTCGTCAAATCGATGACACCAACTGTCAAACATGGAGAAGGAAGTGTGACGGTCTGCCCTTCTTTTGCTGTGACTGGCATTCCAAATCAAAAGGGTTATCACAGTTTGGCTGTTAGATCAGCATGAGGTGGCTACTTAGATAAATACAAAATTAGAACAACATTTTGTACCCTTAATGATTCCTTGACTTATTTTTTTTATTTGCCATCATTTACCTTTTCTATACCTTGAATTAATGAAACACTAAGACATTAAACTGCAGTCATTTCCATAAAACTGAAAAAACTGAGGTGGTCTAAAATTTTTGTCTAGTAGTGTATGTGCAGGAGATCGCAGCAACAGCAACAAAAGAAAACTCTAATGAGAAATGCTTCATTTAATTTTCCTAGATATAGCAATCGCCCATTTCTGGTAGTGCTTGCTTTTCCTGAACTCACTGCATCTGGAATAAAGCATAGCTATCTAAGTGAGAGCATAAAATGGACTAATGGCTATTTTTTTTAATAATTCGACATGTGCGCTTTCCTTATACTCACTCTGCGTATTCATTTAAACTTTGTTTTTGATTCTTGATACCATTATGAAATATATTTTTATGCAAAAAGAGGAAATATTGGCTCGTCATTTGTTATTTTTTTCCTTTGTTTGTGATGATTGGATAAATCCACACTATATCAGTAAACCATTGTAATATTGAGTGATGATGATTAGTTCAATTTTAAACCATCAAGAGCTGTAACCTATCATGTGCACCACTGCACACAAGCCAATGCCAACTACGGATAAGTGTGCACACTGCACACACACGCGTAAGGGTTAAAGTGGACTCTATAAGGATTACAATTCCACTGACTTTGCTCAAGTAAGGTTTCTCCAGCTTCACAGCTTTCATTCTGCCTTCATAAGCCATGTGGTTAAGTTGATTCTCAGTTATTCTGTATATAAAGTAAGTAGGTTTCAAATTACCACACTGTGCATTGTTGTTTTCACAACCACATTTCGATAAGTCATCAGTATCTGTGTGGAGATTACACATCCTCCTGGTCAGCATACTGTAGGCATTTAATGAGTAACATCTTGAAGCAACCTCTAAATTGGCCATAGACAGGTGAGTAAGGCTATGTGGCTGAGTGTGATCTGCAATGGGCTGGCATCCCTTAAAATGCAGGATTACTTGTATTGCATCTACAGCTGGTTCTTTCCTTGATGTTCAATGCTACCAGATGGATTTTGCTTCCTTGTGACCCTAAACGGATTATGAAGGTTCAGCAAGTGGCTGAATGAACTGTAGGTATTATATTGAATGAAAATTGAACTGACACTGCTTGAATGAGTTTCACTGATGAGTACAGTAGCAGTGCTGAGTAAAGACAACCACTCATATGGAAATTAGAGGAATTAGTCATTACTAAAATGCAGAATTCATCTTAAAGACCAAAAGACCACAGCAGAGAAAGAAAAAAAAGTGAACAGTTCATTTTTTTGCTTTCAATCACAATGACAACGACAATTTGTTTCTTGTATAGCCCAAAAATCACAACAGGAATGCTTTAATGTGCTTTAACAGACCCTTTTTTTTATTGAGTGCCCCCAGCCCTGACTCCCTAAGAAGACAAGAAAAAACTCCCAAAAAAACCCTTGTAGTGGAAAAATAATGGATGAAACCTTGGGAAAGGCAATTCACAATTCACAATGGACACTTTTGGTTTTACTTTTGACTGTTTTAACAAAAGCACTTAAGCACTTTCCACCATCCCCTGGCTTCAATGAGATTTCTCAGCTCATCTCGGTCATAACTATCAATGGTGTTGGTTCAACCAGGTACATTACACAGTATTGAAAAAAAAAATAATAAAACAAGTACAAGTTGGCTTGTAGTATTATCCAGTAGTATAGAAACAGTATTCACACATTTGAACA
>JANRMT010062827.1:37146987-37190623 GCA_026402145.1 Polypterus bichir lapradei | reverse complement strand
GATAGATAGATAGATAGATAGATAGATAGATAGATAGATAGATAGATAGATAACAAAGGAAATTGCAGGGTTACAGCAGTTGACATAAAATGACACAAATATGCATATAAAAGAATTAGCATAATCGTAATATGTTAATATTGTACAAATACATGTACACTCTTAAAAATATGGGTTCTTTAATGACACTTCATGGTTCTTTACTGGGTTGTGTGGTTCCTCATAGAACTATTGCTTGACAAAGCACCATTCCATTGTGGGGTCGGTTCTTTGCATGTGAAGTTGGTACTTTCTCCTTTGAAATACCTACTAATATGGATGAAAAAATTGAAATCTTTAATGTATGGTGGGCTACCTAGCAGGTCACTAACATATTAGGAAAACATGGACATAGCCCATGTTAGATACAGTATGCATGTAGCAAGAGTCCTTTTAAAATCATGAGCTATTGGTATTTCACAGATCTGTTACCAACCAATTCCTGGGTATTTACTTTATGGAGCATGTTATGGAACTAAATAAATAAAGGTTCTTTTTGGAACCTTCATGTGGATGGATCTTTTGGGAAGCAAAGACGGTTCCCCATGGCATTGTTCTAAAGAACCACTCTGGAACCTATATTTTTAAGAATGTATGACAAGAATTATCTACAAGTATATCAGCTATGTGTCGGTATTTACCAAGTGTAAAGTAATTAGAATTGCACATACTTATAAGTTCATAGTACAGAATATCAGTCATTGGCAGAATACATTAAGATTCCTGGTAGACCAGCTCAGTACCATTCAGTACATATGGAAAAATACCACCTCGGCCATGGGGTGACTCATTACAGAGCCTGATGGCTGAGGGGTGAAACAACTTCACAGTGGCTCACTAGAACAACATAGTTATCTCAGTTTGTTACTACAAGTGCTCCTCAGTTTAGCCAAAACCTCATACATGGGATGAGATTCATTGTCCATGAGAGTAAGCAGCTTCCAGAGTGACCCCTGTACTAATACTTCATGCAATTAGTCCAGTCTGACTTCCAAGATTGAGCTAGTCCTTTTAATCGGTTTACTTAGTCTGTTGGCATCACCTGCACAAATGCTATTTTCCCAGAACACTAATGCATAGAAAATTACACTGGTTATGACAGACTGGTAAATAAACACATAGGAGTGGCATGCATACACCAAGCAAATTCACCTCAAGACATGCATGTGACTCCAACCCTTCTTGCATACATGTTGGCATGCATAGATAGATAGATAGATAGATAGATAGATAGATAGATAGATAGATAGATAGATAGATAGATAGATAGATAGATAGATCCAGACACAACCTCATTTTGAAAAGAATGGCAATGAAGACAATTCCATTCTGGATATCAAGTTATTCGTCTACATATATTAGCAATTCAGTATTGTTTTTCTTTTTTTAATTTTTATACAAATACTGCTATAATAACCACAAAATATATGAATAATAATAATAATAATAATATCTTTCAAATCCATCACACAGCCACTGTCTGGGTGAAGTATGCACATTCTCCCTAAGTCTGCATGGTCTTCCTCCCACATCCTCCAAGGTGTGTGTGTTGGGTTAAATGACAAATCTAATTTGTGTGTGTGTGTGTGTGTACAGTGTATGTCTGTATACAGCATGTGAGTGTAGGTGTGAGCGTGATTGGGCTCCGTGGTGGACTATAGCCAAAAGCCTCCTGGATAGGCTGTAGCTGAATTCAACCATAAATTTGGTTATGCCAGTCTGAAAATATAATTATTATAAAAAAAGACTAAATATTCACACCACTATAATATTCTTTAGATGGTTTGTAAAATCGCAAAATAAAATATTTGCATTATTTTTATACAATATTTTTAAATTAATGGTTTTATATGTATTTTAACACAAGTACCAGCCTAAGCATCATATGCTTTAAAGGCTATATAAATGTGCATCCGCAATCGAACACGCTAACTATGCAAGTTTTTGGATAACTGCAAACACACCTGTAAATGACGTCAAATTGGAAGCGGTCTTGGGAATTGGGGAAGGTTATTATAGCAAGGGTTAGATAACAAGGAAGACTGCGATCGAGTTAATGCAATAACAGAAATACAGGGCAGTTCAAAAACGCGTATCATACAAAACGCAGCGCGTGCCCATACTGAACCACACACGCGACGCTGGCCTCTAAAACCTCAGCAGAAACAAATTACTGTAACCTGAAATCGGCATCAGACCCCCCCTAACTTTGACACTGAATCACCATTGACTCTTCCAACCAAAGGAGTTTACTGTGAACACCGGGCCCTCCTGGAAGCACTGCAGGTGTCACAATACACAGGACGTGTCTTCTCAAAGCGCATTCATCACTGTGCTGCGTGATTCCGCTACGCTTTTGCAGGACAGCCAAGCTAACAGGGTAGCGCAGACGCAGCTTCATTCAAGAAATTCTGTACATAAAACTAAGACAAAGCCCATCAAACAGCAATCCATTCTTAGGAGTGTCTCGTAAAGATTCTACTCTTGCCCCTTGTCTGTCTCCCTGTGGATGTCATAAAGCAACAAAAAGTTGGCATTTTTTCACACTTCGCAATAACAGCCCTCTGACATCTTTGCAGGCTTTACATTTACCATATTCTCTGTATATAGTCTCTTAATAAGACAGCGGTGCCAATATTTCAGTAGCGTGCTTCATTCGCTTAGCTGATGATACGATGCGTGCATTTCAAATAAACAAATAATAAATACAACAATAAGTACGACAACAATGGCAAGGAGGCAAGCTGCTACTGCACATGACAAATAATACTAAAATATATAATGCGAATGCAATTTAAGTCATTTGATGTGTAATCATATTCAATGTTCACCTGTACAGGCTATGCAGTGATTTAAACAGATAATCCGTTTCAATAATTAATAATTACAAGCAGTCGATAAGTCATAAGAGAATGTCAATGGTGTCTTACCTGGTTGGATTCACACATTATTTGTCAGCTCCATTTCCTTTCTCATTCTTTCTTTCCTCGCCTCTTATTGAACAGCTACTTCAGTCCCTATAATAAACAAACCTCCCAATCCGACTCTATCGTTGGATCTCACCCTCGGTCATTATCCGCTGCAGCAGAAGTACAAAGTCACTCCTCCCCCTGTCGCTGCCACGCGGTGACGTCACTCATCAGACCCGCCCTCCCCAAGCCCGAGAGGCCATTGGCTTAGGCTTCAGGAGGCGTATCAGCTTTGAAAAGCGGCGCACGCAGACATTTGCCTGATTTGGCGTCAATCAGTACTGAAGCGCTTCCCTTTGTCTCTCCGCCCCCTTTGCCTAATGGGAGTAGTGTAAAATGGCGAAGGGTTGCACTGCGCTTGAAACTGCATTGTTGCACGTCTCATGAGAACCAGTGGGTGGCGCTTTATGCAACATTATGGACCGGTTAAAATGAACGCAACCTTAAAAAAACTGGTCGTTATAGAAAGCAACTTACTATGCTCTAGTGCGCAAAATAAACAAAGTAACTTTTTATACTGTTGATTTACTTAAACCTTAAAATACTTAGAAGAATCTCGGATCAACAATAAGCTACATCTAGTAATAAGCCATAGAATGAAATCAGTTGGGAAAAACTAGAAAAAGGTATCGAGAGTGTGATATGACTGTAGAATCACTGTAAGTGTGAAGGCTAACTATAACACAGCATGGGCAACTAAAAAGGTCCATAAAAGGAAATGATACAGCATAAATGAGGATTTTGCAATGAATGTGTGAAGTAACTGTACAGCTTGATAAGATCAGGAATAAGCGAAGCAGAGGCACAGTTAAAGAGCTTGGGAAATCTCAAAGAAAACACAAGACGGAAGGTTGAAGTGGTATGGGCATGTCATGAGAAGAGAGATAATGTGTGGAGAAGAATTATAGATATGGCTGGAGGAGAAGAGGATAGCCAAAGAGAATGTGGATTGACTGTGTGATATGGAATCTAAGGCAGAAAGGGGTGTCAGGCGAGGAAGTGTTCAACAGGCAAGAGGAGGCTGGTCAAATATTATGTAAGTGGGAAAAACTTACTACAACTCTTAATCAACGTTTGGTATGGCGAGTCAGGTACCTCAGCAGTTCAGGTAGAAACGTACACTTGAAAGCTTGATGTAGATACAATTTCATACATTTGAATTGTTGATTGGTACTTTTTTGTAACTTTAGTATTTTACATCAATTAGTGTTTAATCATAAAGCATTTTTGTTATATAGTAAGTATATTATACATCCAGCTATATTCAATCTAATCACATTTTGCCTTTTTCATTTTAATATTCTAGAGACGGCAATGGATTGACCAGGCTGAGAAGAGGCCACCTGATCAGAAGAGGTACTCTTTCCTCAGGAACAGTCTCTCCTGCTCCTTCTAGGTAGTTCGTAGGCACTCCGAGCCAACCGAAGAAGAAAGATTTAACCCCACTTTCCTCTAGTGGTCATCCCTTGATGGCAATTAAAGGAAGGTGGGTATGACTTCAAGGTAGTGTGACTGTATGGGAAATGGGATATTGGGGGCATTTATAAGTATTCAAATAATGCCATGAAGGGGTGCTGTTCATATTATGGGAGTTTTGATATTTAAGTAAGAAATGCTATTTGCCACTATATGTTCTAGACATAGATGCCAGTGGTTTCCTTGAACTTCTGGTTTGGTCTCTTATGCTGATATCATATACTAGTCAAAAGAAAAGGGAATTACAATTCTAGCCTCAGAATTTCAGCTATCAGAGGAAGAATGTAGCCCACTTTCTGGATCTGGAGACTGAATACAGGATAATCAAAGGTAATGTCACACTAGATGCTCTATCCACCTTGAGTGGTTTCTCTCAGTACATTCATTCCATTTCTGAGGCTGCTTGTTGTATCAGAGGTTGTGGGGAGGCAGAGTCTATTAGTGTGGTGCAGTGTACACACTCACTTGCACTGGCACAATTTATTTTGACACATCAACCTGCCCAAAATAACTTGCTTGCTATAGGGAGAATCTAAGGTCCATGAAAGAATCCATATGCAAACACAGAGAGAATGTTCTCACAAAGAAGGAACCCCTGCCTGGAATTCAAATGGCAATGAAATCAACACCATCTTCTGACCCAACCAGCATCATAAATATTTATATTAATATACTATATAAACTAAAAGCTGTTTATAGCACTTGATTCAGAGAAAAAAAGATGTATGTCTGTAGATTCTGTTGTGGTTTATACTGTATCATTGAGTACAATGTACTTATATTTACACCTTATTTTTTTGCAGCATATAATTTAGTTTAATTTAAATATTCAAATTATAATCTATGTTAACAGCTGAAAGAGTACAAATCTTAAAATGTACTAAACATGCTACTTGTCAAAAGCTGGTAATGGAATAATTTAAAAATATTTGCAATCTCTTCTTCCATAATTTCCTTGGTATCCATGTGTGTCTGAATCTCTCATGACTGATGCTCCCCCCTCTAGATCACATTATAGTGCAGCCTGCTTTTCAAACTCTGTCCTTATTTTTGAGGTGCCTGGCTTGCCTCCTGTCCTCTTTTTTACTTTTATACTTGACATTTTTGAAGGCGACTCTTTGCATGCTTCCTATTCTGTTTCTCCTCCTTCTGTTTCTCATATTCATGCTTCTGCTTTTGACTCATCACCAAAGCCAAGCCTACCAATCACACCAAAGCCAAACTGACCAATTAGGTGACTCAGAAAGACTGAACACCCAGACTTCAGTGTTTTAGTGTATAATAATCAACTGAATTAATCTTAACTGATTTTTTCCCCAAAATATCAATATTGATTATATTAAACATGAAATAATAGTAAGTACATGTGTAGTACAAACCCAGGAGAAATTTAAGAACATTAGAAACCCATAAAGTGCAAGAATGTTGCAAATATAGTGCAGCAGCTTCACACTGCAAGTTGCTGTGATTCCGTACAAACGCCACATTCTCAAGTACAAATTCCTAGCACTGATTGCTTCTTGTTTCTCCACATCATAAAAGTATTAATCTGCTGAGCTAAAGAAACGCTTCTCCTGCTTTGGGAAGGTGATTATTGGTGCCAAGGTCAATATTTGCTGCAATAGAGCAAAAATCATAGTAGTAGCCATCTGTCTTAACCAAAAAAGGGAACATCAATCTCACATCAAATACTGTGCAGCAGAATTGGACTAACCACATATTAAAAAGCAGATATGGAAAATATTTTTAAGAGATACTGTGCATTTTCTGCATAACTCCGGTTTAATGTTTTCTTATTATTTTTAGGAAGAAACTTCCTATTTTTTTTAAGCACCTAGCATGTTGTCTCTTTAAATCTTTGCACAAGCAGTTGAAAGCATAAGAATATAAGAAATTTCACAGACAGGAGCAGACCATTCAGCCGATCAATCCCATTTGTTTAGCTAATAGGTCAGCTGTCCCAGTATCTCATCCAGATTCTTCTTAAAGGTCGTCGAGGTTTCTGCTTCAACTCCATGTCTCAGTACTTAGATCCAGATTACCTCAACTCTTTGAGTAAAGAAGTATTTCTTGGCATTCAGTTTTAAATGCACTTCTCTTTAATTTCCACTGATGTCCAGGAGTACGTGATTCATCCTTAAGCTGAAAGAATGTTTCTGGATTATCTTTATCAATACCTTTGAGGATTTTATATACCTGAATTAGGTCCCCGCTCAGTCTTCTCTGCTTGAGAATAAGCAGGCTTAATTCTCAAGTCCTCAAGTTCTGGGATGCACTTGGTGGCTCTCCTCTGCACAGCGCCAAGTGCTGCTATGTCTTTCTTGTATTGTGCTGACCAGAACTGCACACAATACTCCAGATGCAAACTTACTAGTGCATTATTTAGTATGAACATAACATCCTTTTAAATAAATTCAACAGTTTTGTGATTTAACCTAACAATTTATTTGCCTTTTTAATTGCTTCTGTGCTGTTTTTCTTAGTCAGTGAAAATGTTGTGTCAACTTAAATCCCTAAATCCTTTTCAGAGGTTGTTTCCTGTAGCTCAGTGTCTCTCATCTTGTATTCATAATTGATGTTCCTTTTGCCCATGTGTAGCACTGTGTACTTTTCTATATTAAACTGCATTTTCCAGGTGTTTGCCCAGTGCTGAAGCTTGTCCAGGTGTTTTTGACTTCTTTTTGCTGTCTCCTCAGTGACTGCTTCCCTCTGATTTGGTGTGATCCGCAAATTTCACAAGTTTGCTAGCTATACCAGAATCAATGACATTAATATAAATCAGAAAAAGTAATGATCCAAGGACAAACCCCTGGAGAAGCATTCTCCTTTTATCTGTATTTGTCTCCTGCTGGTTAACCATCTAGAGATCTACTTTAGTTTTGTAGGTTATCTCTGATATCTACAGCTTTTAGTTTCAGAATACAATAACTTTTCAACAGCTCATTCTACTATCCCTATGAAAGTACAGTTCTACAAGTAAATTGGTTAAATTGACTGGTTACTGAATTATACAAATAACAAAATACATAACTTTTTGTTTGCCATATGAAGAAAGGTGGTCTGACAGTACCAGTTAAATTCAGAATTCTAAGCAATTCATACTGCAACCTTAAAAGCAACTGAGTGGTAATGAAGAAGAGAACAAATGAACAAGGTAATTCAAGCTGCTGCCAAGGTCACACACAACATGGCTACACCCAGAGACATCAAGAATCCTGAAAAGGACAGAAGATCTACTGCTGCAGCACCGATAACTCAAAGCTGATAGCATGAGTGCCAAGCTAGTAGAATATGTTTTAGTATGCATGGCACTGAAGGTAAGATGGAAGGCCGACATCCAACAACAAAGACAGCTGCTTATCGAGGATTCTGTGAAGCATAGACAGTCTGACAAAGACAGAAAGAGGTTTGGTAAGCTTACGAAAAGAGATCATGAAGCTTAAAGAAGAATAGTTCACATCGAAAACTGAAATGAGGAAAGACGTCCAAGACTTCCTAATGCGATCTCCACAGCTCACGATAGAAGTTCCCTATAAACCAGCAGTAGCTAGAGATAATGTCCTTCTTTTCTCACCAGAAGAAATTAGCATGGATTTGGGAAACAGTCTGAGAGGCACAGTGCCAGGTATTGACAGAATAATAATGGACATGTTGAAGACTGGTGCCAAGTCTTCAATACCTTGGTTGAGACGAGGTCTCTGCTGCTGCACTTTGCCAATTTGAGAAAAATGCTGCAAGAAAAGAAGGACAATCTGAGGGATATTGGCAGATATTGACCAATCTTCCTCCTACCAACCATCGCAAAGCTCTTCACTAAGCTTGTTGATTGTTGTTTGTAGAAGAGCAGGCAATGGAGCGATGCAGGTTCACACCTGTCAAGAATATCGACTGACTTTTCACTGATTTAAGGAAAGCATTCGAGAGCATGGAAATTAATTTGGTGATGGTTTCTCAGAAAGAACAAATGTGTTTAAGAGATCTCTGAGAGAACACGATCTGTCATTGCAATCAAAAATGAAGAGAATGACACCAAAGTGCTTGTAATGAGTGTGGAAAGGAGACACAGTCTCCCCAAAACATTTCAACACTGCCTTTGAGAAAATTTTCAGAGAGATTAACTAGAAAGAAATGAGAATTGATGAGTGATAACCTTTTGCATCTCTGGTTCACCGACAATGTAGTGCTCATCTCCCACAACTGTCAACAACTGCAGAAGATGCTTAATAAGCTTCAGAATTGACTGGCGTCTATCTGTGCACCCAGGAAAATTAGAACCAATGACGAACAACAAGCCATTGCACCTTGTCATCGACAGTCAGCAGGTATGCTTTGTGATGAGCTTTGTGTATCTCAGTCAGCGCATCTTCTTTGATAAGTGCAAGAGTGAGATGATGTGAAGAATACAAGCAGGATGGGCTTCATTCAACCATTACAAGGAGTTCTTCATGAAGAGAAGCATGCTGATGAAGTTCAGGAATCATCTCTTCCATTGTTGCCAACTCTCGTCTATGTCTCGGAGACGTGAGATTATCCATCATCCTCATTATCTCAAACAGCTGAAAACCACACACGGAGAGACACTGAGTCAGTGTCATGCTCCAAGGTCAAAAGACAAATGAATGACTGTGCAGAGTCACAATCCTCAAGGACAAACACGACAAAGCAAAGAGAGAAAGTGGAAATGTGGTGACTCAAGATGTGGTGAACAAGATGGGCATGGAGAGTAACTGAATATCACCCAAAAGGACCAGAGTGAATGGGAGGCCGACAGATGATGCACTGGTGTGAAAAGTTTGTCTGTGCCACAGGACCAGCATTCCTCTGGGATGCACAGAGCACTGAGCATTTGGCTATCCTTGATATCTGCTGAGTTGTAATAACTGAATTGCGATAAAACAGAATAAAAATAATAATAAATTGACAGCTTTAAGTTGACCTGATGTCAGTGCATATTCTCATTGACTTTGCCCTACAATTAATTGGATTCCCATGCTTTGGTAATTGAGTTTGATGCTCTCTATACAGTCCGCCACCATGACCCTGCATTCCAAAAAACAGGTTCATCAAATGGATGGAACTTTTCTTAGTACAAAACAATATTCCAAACTGCCACTGCTTGAATTATTGCTTTTACATAATATTAAGGGCGGCACGGTGGCGCAGTGGCAGCGCTGCTGCCTTGCAGTAAGGAGACCTGGGTTCACTTCTCGGGTCCTCCCTACCTGTGTGGAGTTTGCATGTTCTCCCCATGTCTGCGTGGGTTTCCTCTGGGTGCTCTGGTTTCCTCCCACAGTCCAAAGACATGCAGGTTAGGTGCATTGGTGACCCTAAATTGTCCCTAGTGTGTGCTTGGTGTGTGGAGGTATGAGTGTGTGTGTGTGTGCCCTGCGGTAGGCTGGTGTCCTGCCTTGCGCCATGTGCTGGCTGGGATTGGCTCCAGCAGACCCCCGTGACCTTGTGTTGGGATATAGCAGGTGGGACAATGACTGACTGACATAATATTAATGGGTGACCCTCAGAGTCAGCACATGAACAGCAAATCTGTCATCTACAGAACCCTCAAGTTTCAATACGTGCAGATCATTGTGTAGGACAGAAACTGGGGTGGTACAAGACCACAGACAGGTCACGAATACTCTATAACAAAGATGTACTACCTTAAACTCTGGAGCTAACAATTGGGGAGCCCAGATGGAAACTCCAACCGTTCGCATTTAATTACCACTCACAAATAATGCAATATTTAAAATATAATTTCCCATCATTTTTATCTTCAGTAGTAGTTGACAAATCAGCGGGATTGTTCTGCCTTGAAGGCTTCATCTTTTGGTTTCAGGCAAGTCTGAAGAGGCCAATTGACGTCCTCCTACGGTGCTGTCAGACATTTACGATGTTTCCAGCAGAGCCTGGTGTTTGAGGATGGCTGCTTCTTATATTCTCATCCTCCTCTCTTCTGTTTCTCGTTTTGGCCTTCATTTAAAGACTGGCGTTTTAAACTGCAGAGCTTCTTTGTACACACTACTCTTCTATTTTGAGTTTTTTTTTGGGTAGAGAGGGGGGTCACGCTTTAGTTTAGGTATTTATTCTAAAGTAGCTATTACCAGTCTGTTAATGAGTGTGCTAACAATAATCAGTTTTCATTAAAAAATTATAATACTATTAAAATATGTTACAGTCAGTTTTTCATGATTTTACATTATGTTAAAAAAGGCTTAGAATATGTTTTATAACATGCTTATCATAAATACCTTTTAAAGGTCAAACATTTGTGGTGGACAGCTGGGAACCTTACTTGGCCGGGACACCCCTGTCATGGAAGGACTTGGGGGAGAGGACATATTTGGAGCAATACCTTCCCCAGAACACAAGAGAACAACCTTCCTGGATTGCATCAGGGCCACAGGCTTGGAGCCTGGACAGTTCCACAGCCCTGGAGAAGAAGATCCGGGTGCCCATACAGCACTTCTGCCACACACCCGGAAGTGCTGCCAGATGAGGATCGGAGAGCACCTGGAGCACTTCTGGGTGCACTATAAAAGAGGCCGCCTCACTCAGTTCGAGGAGCCAGGGTCGGGTGGAAGGTGGACAAAGCTTGCTGGGAGGACTGGAAGCAGCAGAAAAGAGAAAGAGAGAAAAAGAAAGAAGGGACTGAACTTATTTATTGGTGATTTGTGCACTGTGTGCTAAAAAGGGAAAGAAAGGAATAAAAAGTGTGCTCCTTTTCTTGTGTGGTCTGCCTGTCTGCTTCCGGGTTCGGGGAGCGGTACGGCCCCCGTTATTTTCCACACACTGTTACACCGCGGTTTTTGTGATGTACAGTGCAGATATCATCTTTTACAATGCATATAATGAGATTTTAATTAAAATTTGTTTGAAGCCACAATTTCAATGAGTTTTAACACAATATCACCAGCAATGGTGGTTCTCTGGAAGTCATACATTTTCAAGCCTGTTTAATCGAATTTAGAGTTGCATAAGGGCAGAGAATATCTCTGTGTCACAGGTCTTGTTATCAAAAGATAGCATAAAAAATACAGTAGATAAGTTATCATAAGATAACAAGAAAACCTCAGCTTACTGAACAGCTGCTGCTCATGTTTTAAATGGGACTAAAGAGCTGAACACACAACCCCTGTTCTGAGATATCTGACTTGGCTTCTGGTGTGTCATCTAGTCAGTTTTAAAAATACCCTTACTCGTTAAAACATTGCACTAAAGATGGAGGCTATGAAAAACCTGGTTAAATAAAAGAGATATTTATTCTACAAAATCACCTTCAGACAGTTAAAGTCCATCTAGCACCATATGCAACACTCCCTGTAGTGGCAAGGTTGGCACCAGAATACACAGTGGGCATCTTGTAGTTCTGGACCAACCGGGATCAGACTTGAGAGAGGTCAGACATGGAAACAGACACAAAAAGGTGGTATTTTTCACAAACAAAAGTAGGTTATATTTACAGGTGCATGCACACACACTAAAAGTCCCAATCTAAAATACTGAGTAATATATGCAAAAAAAAACAAGAAGAAACTACACACAATGAAGAACCAAAGAATCCACAAAATATTTACAAGGAAAAAAAAAAAAAGAATATATACAAGAAAACTAAAAGGTGTACCTCAAATCCAAACTATAAAATATCTCCACCAAAACACTACTACAAATAGAAGATATCAGTATAAAATATTTACAAATATCTGCCTAAGCCACTGTTTTGTACACTAAATAAATTTGCCATCCACACCACAGTCTCTAAAGACAGCCCCTTGAGCCAGGAAGTGCCTCTTATAGCCGAGGAAGAAATGTTCAGCCAATCCTGCGACACGCTACTCCCTTACACCAATCGAGAGTGACGCAGGTGACTTCTGCACAGGTGCTCTGCTCAAGTTTTGCAAGGCATGTATTAAATAGGGCCAGCGTGCACGCGAGCGAGTACGTGCGGAAACCTGAGCGCATCCTGTCGAGCTCCCCTTGGAAGAGCCGATACACTCTACAAAAGTAAGGCGGCGGGGGTGCATCGGATTCCTTTCTCACATTAAGGTGTTGCCGACCTAATGCAGGTGTTCTAACGAAACATCCTACCCATCGAAATGATCTACTCACTGATACTACGCATGCGCAGACCAAAATTACGCAACTTAGCCTTACTACATTAATGCATTTATTACAGTTATTAAGTATTTACTGTCAACATTTTATAAGTTGTATATTTTGCATGTGTGACTTTTAATCTTGTACAGGCCATTGTATCCATGCACGAGTAATGACCGTCTTGTGAAATCTTTGCATCAGGCTGTGTCTTTTTCGGGCATTAAATGATGCATATAGAATAAATTGAGAAATGTTAACATTTCCATAAATTTGATAGACGACTTCTAAATACAACATGTTAAATGATGACATGGTATAGCGTTATAAGTTTAATGTTACGATTTACAATAAACTACGGTAGGATACTTCGACAAAGTATGACAAATCGTCAGAACATCGGCGTCCGGCTACATGAACCTGCAGAAGCCAAAGTTAAAAATGATCCAGAAAGTACACCCCACACTTCGTCGGTTTAAACTGATAAGTGCATTAACTTTTTATTCTACAAATGTCGACTTTACCCTATTCTTAGGACTTTTTCCCCTTTAAGATGGCAATGCCTGGTAGGCGAATTACCACACCATATAATATTGTGACAAATAGACACACTCAATGTATATAAAAAAAAAACCAAACAAACACTTTTTCTTTTAATACTGATAGAGTTGTACATTCAAGTAACGCGATCGCTTCAAAACGGTAATATTGAACTTAGCCCTTTTCTTTAGTCCAGATACCCGGACTCACACACCAAGCAGCATGGTTAAGTGGTGGTAGGCAAACTCCAACCCCCACTTTTAACTTAAATAAAACACTCCCGTTGCCAAAAGCTATAACCCAACATTAAACACAAGAACTGTTTGAAATCCAACATGAATAAATCATAATTAACAGTTTAATTTTAGTTACAGCACCTCAGAGCCTCATCGCTACAGTATTCAAAATAGCACCTCCATCTCCATTTACTCCTCCTCTATGAGTGTTGTCCATTGCCTTCCGACCCTGACTCCATGAAGCAGAGGAGGGAGCTTCTTCAATGCTGGACCAGGAGTACTTCTGGTGCCACAGCACTGCAGGGGAAACCACCCTGTAGTAGCAGTAGTGTTCCCTGTAACTCCCTTTGGCCTCAACCAAGTACTCCAACTGCGCTACCCTTTAGAACTACAGCTCCCAATATTCCCTGCGAGTGTAAAAATTGGAGTTTCACCAGGGGAATACTGCCATCCTGTGTACAGGGTTGAATATATGGCCTTGGGAAGCAGTATCCCTCTGTCCTTCCATCAGGGAATGGTACCAACAACCTACCTGGACGGATGCACGTCAATTCACATCCTTCCTTTACGGAAGTACCTCCAGGTAAGGAGTTGCCATCCACAATGTATATATTTGTCTTAAAATGTGGCCTGATCTTTGTCTAAGTTCCAATAGTGAACAAACACAGTTTGGTGTGCTCTATCCACGAATATGTAGAAAACTGCAGTAGGGAGTTTTCATTAGTGCTATGATTCTGTGGTTTTATACAAAAAAAATCAGAGTTACTTGCATCCTTGTTTCCCAATGGTAATTTTGTTTTAGTCTTGTTAGTTTAATTTTTTTATACACACCGGCATTTTGATGAATCGTTGTCATGATACACTAAGGCGCTCCTGGAAGTTGTGCCATGTGACATCATCAATATGACCTTATATATTTGGTCTGCCATATCCGTGGCTTTGATATCAGTCCTTTTGACCCATTGCGGTTTGAAATTATTTAAAACAAATCGAGCACATTTATGAAACTCCTGTGTGCAGTGCTGCTGCCTGAATACTTATAAGAAATGACATGCGCAGGCTGATGCTGCTGAGGCAATGCGTTCACATTGTGCACACAATAATCTTTATAATTTTTTATAAGTCTTGAGCAACTGCAATTTCTGTACCTCTACCAAGGGTCCTGGAACCATGTACCTGTCGATAAATTGAGCCAACCTGCATAAACCTGTGCCATAACAATAACATTTATTTATATAGCACGTTTTCATACAAATGATGTAGCTCAAAGTACCTTACAAGATGAAGAAAGAAAAATTTATCTCTATATATAATCTTCATTTGGATCTTGATCTTTGTTTGTCCGTGAATGAATTAGAAGAAGAAGCACTAGATGGCAGTAGAGAGACAGCTAAAACATAGGCATTGCATTAAGAATCTCCTCCAGGCTTATACTACTGAAGACTGTAGTACGCCAGTCACACCTCAAAACACAGACATTCAAACTAAACAAATTGTTGTGCTTTAAATTAACTAAAGAGATCTTCATTTAGATCTTGATCTTTGTCCGCGAATTCCAGGCATGCATAGACCACCTTCCAGTTTAGTACGTTGTTACTCACGGATGTCAACAATGTGCCGGAATACGATGGGTAGCTCCCGAGACCTGGTTAGAGAATGAGATTGCCGAAGATAAAAGGTACGTGCCTACGTAACATATGAATGAAAGAAAGACACTGGGTAAAATGAATGACAACGTTAACATCACGTTCCAGAAATTATTATTGTTACGTTGTAGCTGGCGAGTGCTGCGCGTCTCACAGTTGTACCGTGCCTTGCTCACATGTCAGTGAAGTGATCCCTATTTATGCTTTAAAGAGCCTGGATACCTATGTGTCCCCCCTTTATAACCATTGCTCTGTGTATATTGCCTTACTTTTTGGATTGCCACAAAGCAACCTGCAAGATTGGAGAAAGGTTGAGAAGACATCGTGAGAGGAAACGATAGCGTCATGAAAACGAAAACGGACTGTGAACGGACAGAGGCAGAAATGCTCCTACACCACCACATAATTACGATTCGGACAGTGATTCTGAGTAGGCCGTTCCTATCAAATCAGTGTCCAAGGGTTTTCTTTTGTAATTTTGTTTCCCTTATAAAAAATCATAGTGCTGTGCGACGAAGGGCCCAGTTCACGACTGGCAGCCGTGTTTAAACAGGGAGCCCTTCACAGACAACTTTAACACGTGCAACGTAGTTGGGCGCACATGGCTAGTAAAATATAAAAATATGATTAGGCAATACTAAATAACAAAGAATAAAGTAAGGTCCTATGGCCGGAGGACAGAATAAACAAAAAACATTCTGAGGGCAAGAGAAAAAAAAAAAATCTTCAGGGGTTCCAAGGCCACGAGACCACCCAGCCCCCACTATGCATTCTACCTAACATCAATGATCTTAATCAGTCCTCATGGTTTTCAGGCTTAACATGGAAGAATTAGATGATGATGGCCATATGGACATCTGGTCTTCAATCCATAAATGTAAGGGCATCACGGTGCTTTAAACGGGTGGTGGTGGTGCAGATCGACACCACAGAAAACTGGAAAAAGAACAGCAGAGAAAGTAGGGGATAGTACGGATGGCGGAGCCACGAGAAAAATGATAATTCAATGCATATGCAGAATATCTGGGACACACTAAAATGAAACTGTGAGAAAGCCATGTTTAAATAAGTGATTTTTACCAGTTTTTTTAAAGTGCTCCACCGTATTAGCCTGGCGAATTTCTCTCAGTAAGCTATTCCAGATTTTAGGTGCATAACAGCAGAAGGCCGCCTCACCACTTCTTTTAAGTTTAGCTCTTGGAATTATAAGCAGACACTTATTTGAAGATCTAAGGTTAAGATTTGGAGTGTAAGGTGAAAGACATTCTGAGATATAGGATGGACCGAGATTATTTAAGGCTTTGTAAACTATAAGCAGTATTTTAAGGTCAATTCTAAATGGCACGGGTAACCAATGTAGTGACTTCAAAACTGGAGAGATGTGCTTAGATTTTCTTTTCCTAGTTAAGATTCTGGAAGCTGCTTTCTGCACTAGTTGCAATCGATTTATGTCTTTTTTGGGTGGTCCTGAGTGGAGTGCATTACAGTAATCTAGTTGACTAAAAACAAAAGCATGAACTTATTTTTCAGAGTCTTGAAAAGTTATAAGGGATCTAACGTTTGCTATATTTCCTAAGTGAAAAAATGCTGTCCTAGTAATCTGATTAATGTGTGATTTAAAATTTAAATCAGAGTCAATAATTACCCTTAAGTGACTTATTGTCCAAGCTTGTAGATACCCTCTGGAAGTCTTTTATAATGTATACCACCATATTTGGGCAGGGCCAGTACTTAAATGAGAGACTATCTAGGAAAAGTTTGGTTTACTGTTGGAAGATGTGTTGGTGAGGCCGGCAGGGGGCGCTTACCCTACAGTCTGTGTATGAATCCCTTTTACTCCAGTGCAGTGACGGGGACACTTTGCTGTAAATTTGGTTCCATCCTATAGATGAGATGTAAAACCAAAGTCCTGGCTCTCTGTGGTCATTAAAAATCCCTGGGCATCTTTTGAATAGAGTAGTGTTTATCCCAATATCCTGGCTAAATTGCCCATCACAGACTGGTCATTCTGGCCCCCTAACCATCTCTTGTTTCTAATTGGCTATCTCTCTCACCCCTTCACCACCTAATAGCCAATATGTGATGAGCATACTGGTGCAAAAATGGCTACCATAGTATCCTCCAGGTGGGTGTTGCACAATGGTGGTGGCTGAAGTGGTTCCTCTCTATGTAAAGTGCTATATAAATGTAATTTAAAAAAAAAATTATTATTAGGCTATATGGCAAATGAAATGAGTAATTATGTTTCCCACTATGACTTTGGTTGACTTTCTGGTTTTATAGAAGGATAGGTTCGATTTATTGGTTTTGACCTGGTACATTCCTGACTTGCATGTCATCTTCTAACTCGGTTTCTTCTGCTCTTGTGGTCTCCCACTTTTCAACCTCCTGGCAGTACAATTAGTAAATTACATTAACACCACATCTTTCCCCACTTCTTCCCAAATTTCCCAGGAGTCAAAAGTAGTGAAGAGCACTGTGTTGTAGTCAAGACTTACACACTCCCACGCCTAATTTAAATGAGAGCACAGTGACTACAGCAAAGCTCTTCCAGGCTTTATTAATTAAATACCCCTCATCTTCCTCCTGCCACATTTAAAAACAAAGTACACCACTTGCTGGCCAGCAAAATAAAAAAAAATTAAAGACAAACTAGTATGCTCTTCACTAACTGGAAATTATTCAGGTGCATATTCTGAATGCTGTAGGTTGACAGAAACCACAGCACAGGCGTGAATAGCCATGCCATCTTTTCAACAGATAAAATATTCGATTCAATTAAAATTCAATTTATTTCTGTATAGCACTCTTCACTGAGTGCTGGCATAGAGGATTGTGATAAGTTCTCACATACAATGCAAGTATAAGTATAAATTGCAATATAAACTGTACAAATTACTAAATACAGAATTAGTACACATAAAGTCATGGATTTGTGAATAATAACAGAAAGCAAAACTGATTAACAAATGTGGAAACTAACACTATCTGTCCAGTAATTTATTGCTAAGCTGTGTGCGGTTGACAAGAGAAGAGAGCAAAGCAAAACCTTCAGTGAGCAGCATCCCTAGAGAAAATAAACCTCTGGGGAGTCCATGGTCGATTGTGCTTTAGGATGTTTGTCTGCACACAGAGAACCACAGACACACGAAATAAGTTACCAAGTGGTGTGGTAGAGAGTAGGGGCCTCGTGTATAAATGGTGTGCACGCACAAAAATGTTGTTGTTTTCTTTACTTTTCATTTTACCTTGATTTGACGCACCATTAAGTGCCCAGGTTGGTGCTCCAATGTTTCCACTGTGACCAGTGTATTTCCATCGATCAACGACAGTAACTAGCACAGGGTATTTCTATCATTCCAGTTTGTTTCTATCCTTTTGCACCAACAATAGTATTTTTTTTTTTTTTTTTTGATTTGGGGTGACACAATAGGCAACAGTTAATTCATCACATCTGTCAGTTGTAGTCTGCACACAGATGTCCATCTATATATGAAGTCAGTGTGGCGGCCGGCCGGCTGCTCAACCCGGCCGGGACGCCCATAGAAGAGATGGACGGGGGAAGGCAGCTACTGTGGGACGCTGCCTCCCCCAAAACACCAGATGGTGAGTTCCCTGCAGCATAGCAGTGCCCCAGATTCCCACAGGGCATCATGGGATCTGTAGTTTGGCATCACAGCCCTGCTGGGTACTGTGGGTGCCGCTAGGAGATGCTGCAGGGGGAACTGGGAATCTTTACTTTCCATATAGCCCAGAGGTATTCCCAAGTCATGGGGATGGAAGCCCCAAAGTATTTCCAGGCTGAAGAAAAAGCAAATTCTCAATCTGACCCGGAAGTGCTGGCAAGTCACATAAACGGAAAAGGAGAAGCACTTCCAGGTCAGAAGTCCATATAAAGACTGCTGGAGACCCAGCAAGCGAGCTGGAGTTGGGAGGTAGTAGGACAGAGCTTGCTGGGAGGAGTGGAGGAGAGATTTGTGTATTTTAGTGTAATTATTATTATTATCATTGTTACTTGCCTGTTTATGGTGTGAGAGGTGCTTTTGGGCACTATTTCAAGACTAAAGAGAATTAAATACCTTCTTGGTGATTTTACCCTGTGTTCAGTGTGTCTGTCTGCTGGGTTGAAAGAGGCAACAGCAACCTCTAGCGTCTTACACCAGTTAATAATAATAGTTACTGGTTAGTTCGAAAGGATTAGCACCTAAACGCCTGGCAGGTCTCCATTCTTTCATTTATCTACAAGGTGTCAGAATTGTTATCCATTTCCAGCAGAAGTCTCAATATATTGGACAATTTATTCTCAGGAGATGTCACATTTTTGTAACCTGCAAATTTTGTTTGATCCCCAGAGATTTAAATAAGTTTACAGATCATTCCTCTTTATTTTCTATAACATCTTTCTTCGTGAACATCACGACAAGGCACTTTATGTGGCAAGAATTGAGATTGCATGAAACAAAAATGATGGAGAGTTTCCTGTGGCTTTGCTCTGAAACTGCACTCTAAGGAGCATGTCAGCTTTAATATTTCCTCCAGTTTCTCAGGTTCCTGATTGATATCAAGTCAGCAAGATGTCCCTTAAATCAAGTGTATGTCTAAGGATGCCTCAGTGCCACAAACCATATGCTGTAGTTGTCACTTTTGCTTAAAAGATGCTCGATTAATTTGCACATTTGCTATTAACAAAAGTATAAAACTCTCTTTTAATCACCGTTTGAAATTTACAAGATATTCATAGCAGTTGTTGCGATGACACTATTTATAACCCTGAAAAAGCTGTTATTGTTCTCTCTTCAGCCAATCCAATTAAATACAAGGTTTCTACTTCTTCTTTTTGCTTTTAAAGCAGTTTTTAATTTTATCTAATTGAATGAGTTTAACATTTGTATTTGCATTATTACAATTGGGGCGGCAGTGGTAGCGCTGCTGCCTTGCAGTTAGGAGACCCGGGTTCGCTTCCCAGGTCCTCCCTGCGTGGAGTTTGCATGTTCTCCCTGTGTCTGCGTGGGTTTCCTCCGGGCGCTCTGGTTTCCTCCCACATTCCAAAGACATGCAGGTTAGGTGGATTGGCGATTCTAAAATTGGCCCTAGTGTGTGCTTGGTGTGTGGGTGTGTTTGTGTGTGTCCTGCGGTGGGTTGGCACCCTGCCCGGGATTGGATTCCTGCCTTGTGCCCTGTGTTGGCTGGGATTGGCTCCAGCAGACCCCCGTGACCCTGTGTTCGGATTCACCAGGTTGGAAAATGGATGGATGGATTATTACAATTGCAATCAAAAACTGTGAATGGTATGTAACAGATTTTAACTTTGCCATATGTGCATGTCCAACATAATAGTTTTCTACCTGCAAACATACACTCACCTAAAGGATTATTAGGAACACCTGTTCAATTTCTCATTAATGCAATTATCTAATCAACCAATCACATGGCAGTTGCTTCAATGCATTTAGGGGTGTGGTCCTGGTCAAGACAATCTCCTGAACTCCAAACTGAATGTCAGAATGGGAAAGAAAGGTGATTTAAGCAATTTTGAGCGTGGCATGGTTGTTGGTGCCAGACGGGCCGGTCTGAGTATTTCACAATCTGCTCAGTTACTGGGATTTTCACGCACAACCATTTCTAGGGTTTACAAAGAATGGTGTGAAAAGGGAAAAACATCCAGTATGCGGCAGTCCTGTGGGCGAAAATGCCTTGTTGATGCTAGAGGTCAGAGGAAAATGGGCCGACTGATTCAAGCTGATAGAAGAGCAACTTTGACTGAAATAACCACTCGTTACAACCGAGGTATGCAGCAAAGCATTTGTGAAGCCACAACACGCACAACCTTGAGGCGGATGGGCTACAACAGCAGAAGACCCCACCGGGTACCACTCATCTCCACTACAAATAGGAAAAAGAGGCTACAATTTGCACGAGCTCACCAAAATTGGACAGTTGAAGACTGGAAAAATGTTGCCTGGTCTGATGAGTCTCGATTTCTGTTGAGACATTCAAATGGTAGAGTCAGAATTTGGCGTAAACAGAATGAGAACATGGATCCATCATGCCTTGTTACCACTGTGCAGGCTGGTGGTGGTGGTGTAATGGTGTGGGGGATGTTTTCTTGGCACACTTTAGGCCCCTTAGTGCCAATTGGGCATCGTTTAAATGCCACGGGCTACCTGAGCATTGTTTCTGGCCATGTCCATCCCTTCATGACCACCATGTACCCATCATCTGATGGCTACTTCCAGCAGGATAATGCACCATGTCACAAAGCTTGAATCATTTCAAATTGGTTTCTTGAACATGACAATGAGTTCACTGTACTAAAATGGCCCCCACAGTCACCAGATCTCAACCCAATAGAGCATCTTTGGGATGTGGTGGAACAGGAGCTTCGTGCCCAGGATGTGCATCCCACAAATCTCCATCAACTGCAAGATGCTATCCTATCAATATGGGCCAACATTTCTAAAGAATGCTTTCAGCACCTTGTTGAATCAATGCCACGTAGAATTAAGGCAGTTCTGAAGGCGAAAGGGGGTCAAACACCGTATTAGTATGGTGTTCCTAATAATCCTTTAGGTGAGTGTATAAGGTACAGACAATAATAGTGTCACTTTTCATGACATCAGTGCCCTATATCAGTGGGTTTCAGTCCTGGGGTATCACTGTGGCAGATAGCCCTTTTTTTTAAATGTTCCACAGTATTAGCTTGGCAAATTTTTCTTGGTAAAGTATTCCAGATGTTTGATGCATAATAGCAATAAGTCACCTCACCACTTCTTTCTTGGAATTATCAGTAGACCATGAATTGAAGGTTACATTTCACTGGACAGGCACTCCAAAATATAGAAAGGACCAAGATTATTTAATACTTTATACACCACTAGTTATATTTTAAAGTCACTTCTAAATGACACCAGTAACCAATGTAACATTGCTAAAACTGGTGTGATGTGCTCAGATTTTCTTTGCAACTGCAAACAATTGATGTCGTTCTTGGGTAGTCCTGTTTGGAGTGCATTACGGTAATCTAACTGACTACAGATACAAGTGTAGATTAATCTTTTATCATCTTCCAGTGTTGTAACTTTTGCTATATTCCTTAAGTGGAAGCTTAGAGTCCAGGATTACACCTAAATTCTTTAATACCTCCACCTTGACGTTTAATGCTAAGTGATCAAGTTTATTTGTAATAACCTCACTAGTTCCATTTTTGCCAATCACATTAAGATTTCTGTTTTTTTTCCTTATTTAGTTTGAGAAAGTTACTACTCATCCATTCAGAAATACAAGTAAGACATTGGATCAGAGAGACAACAGCATTCAGGTGATCAGGTGCTATAGATAAATAAAGCTGTGCGTCATCTGCATGACTGTTGTAGTTCACCTTTTTTGATATAATCTGGCCTAATGGAAGCATGTAGATTGAAAAAGCAGCAGGCCCAAAATAGATCCTTGTGGTACACAAGTGATCTCATTCAAATCCACATAGCTGAGTTTATTATTTTTCTTCTTGGATGCATCATAGAAACACATAGAAGGGTACAGCATTTTATCGCTGATCACTGTAGGACTGGACAATCGTGTACGTTTGGCCATGGATATATGGATCCAAGAACTTGTACACTTCCTATTCTTTCAGGATGTGGTGTGGCCATGTTCATACTTCCACTTGACCTTCATGGGTAGGATCCTTGAATATTTTAAATCCCACTAAATTATAGGATTGTCTTTGTAGCATTAGTGGTTCAAGGATTTCATGTAATGTCAAACCCTTTGACCTGTCTGTCTCCAATCATTATTTAATACAAACATGACAGTCTTGAGCAGAAGGGCCTGTGTGAGAACCAGGCCTTCAAAATTCACAAAGGTATTGATAAAGTTGATCCAGAAGGTTTCTTTCAGCTTAAGGGTGAATCATGTACTCGAGGACATCAGTGGAAATTAAGGGGAAGTTACTTTTAGGACTGTAACCACGAAGCTCTTCTTTATTCAAAGAGCTGTGGAAATCTGGAACAAATTCCTGAGGCATTCAGATAGTACAGAAACTTAACAACAATCTGGACTAAATACTGGCACAGTTTAGCTATTTGCTAAACAAACAAACTTGATGGACTGAATGGTCTCTTCTTGTTTGTCATATTGCTTTAGTGGAATTAAAGTGCTTATAGGTGAAGGTTTGTGTTGTATTTTTCTCATAGCAATAGAGTTCAAAATTATATTTACTTAATGATAAAATCCCCATTATTTAATGTTTTAGGAGTAGCTGTTTAATTGCTGAAAATAAAAAAAAGGTGCTACAATTTCTCTTTTTCACTTAATGCACCCTCTCATCATCTTTTGTGAGCTGTAATTAAACCCAGCCAGCTAAATCATGGCATAAACATATTTTATTTTAGACAAGACTTACAAACTTAATATGCAATTGAAAAATCTTAAGACAACCATAGTCAAGTTAGATTTTGAGTAATAACTGTCCAAATAAAGCAATCATTTGTCATTTTCTTCTTTAACAATCAGAGGTCATTTGCTGGTAAATAAACCTAAAATAATGAATAAATGAATATCCATGCCAACTGTACTATTCTAAATTACCATAGGCAGTGTGCTGTTTCTAAATTCTGAAAGTAATGGTGGAGAGCAGGATGATTTGGTGTTTCACAGCACATGCGTGAATTTTTAAATGTGGCAGCATCTCACAAGGAAGGACTTTTCTTTGCGACTCAGGAAAATCTCCTTCAGAGGCTCAATGTGTGAAGGCACAGGGAAGTTTAATGAGGTGGCAAACCTCTGAATAATAAAAGAACACTCGAGACAAGAAGCTGGACTCCATCAGAAATAAATCCTTGGCAATCAAACATCAAATTATACAGCAGGAAAAGGGATAGAAGAAATCATTTCTGTGTTCACAGCTGACATGTGTATGCATCTAAGAAGAAGCATTAAGGTGATGTGTAGAGAAAAAGTGGTCAGTGGTTTGGATGGCAAAGACGAGACATCTTGCTGTGCTTTAAGAAGTTCTCAAATTCAAGAAATGAGTACATACAGTACTGTGCCAATTATGAAACACATAAAAGGACTAAAAGAAGAGGAAAAACAAGCCTAATATGAGACCTTGTGCCCAAAATAAGTAAAAAGATTTTATAAAGTGCAGTTATGGAGATTGACACATAGAATTATAAAGTCAGGTGTTATAACAGAAGTTGTATGCTGATAGAGCTGGATAAGAGAGAGTATAAGATTATATGTTTAGGACAGGGGTGGCAAACTCCAGTCCTGGAGTGCCGCAGTGGCTGCAGGTTTTCATTCTAAACTTTTCCTAATAAGTAACCAGTTTTCACTGCTAATTAACTTCTTTTTCCCTTCATTTTAATAGCCCTGTTTTTAAAGATTCAGTGCTCTGAATTAATTATTTTCTTCATTAAATGACAGCCAAACAGAAATCAAATGTGAAACAAGTCAATAGTTGACCAGCTAAATTGGGGCTTCAAACTCCAACTGATTTCACTCCAACCAGTTTCTTAATGAGAAGCCAATTCTTGCTGTTAATTAAACTCGATATTTAATTCTGTGGCTTGCTGCTGCTCTCATTCTGACACAGCAGACATTTCCATAACTGTTGATTTTTTGTTTTTTTCTAAGAACATTGTCAAAATGTTTTGGGGACCTGAGAGATCAACCTTACTGAGAACTTCACCTTTCTTTATTTTCAGATATTGTAAGATGGGCACTGGTGAGCTGGTCATGTGGCACCTTGTTTTGTGTCTCACTATTGTTTGGCAAGAAACAACTAAGGGGCCTGAATCAAGTTAATTAAAATTAAGGCAAGAGAAGTTAATTAGCAGCAAAAACTAATGAAGAAGATGGTTAGAATGAAAACCTGCAGCCACTGCGGCACTCCAGGACTGGTGTTTGCCACCCCTGGTTTAGGATGAGCAAGCAAGACAACAGAAACATTTAAAACTAGCCATATGCACCCAACTACGTTGCGCGTGTTAATGTTGTCTGTGAAGGGCTCCCTGTTTAAACGCGGCTGCCAGTCATGAACTGGGCCCTTCGCCGCACAGCATTATGATTTTTTATAAGGGAAACAAAATTACAAAAGAAAACCCTTGGATATTGATTCGATAGGAACGGCCTACTCGGAATCACTGTCCAAATAGTAATTATGTGGTGGTGTAGGAGCATTTCTGCTTCTGTCTGTTCACAGTCCGTCTCGTTTTCACGACGCTGTCATTTCCTCTCACGATGTCTTCTCAACCTTGCAGGTTGCTTTGTGGCAATCCAAAGAGTAAGGCAATATACACGGAGCAATGGTTATAAAAGGGGGACACATAGTTATCCAGGCTCTTTAAAGCATAAATAGGGATCACTTCACTGACATGTGAGCAAGCCACGGTACAACTGTGAGACGCGCAGCACTCGCCGGCTACAACGTAACAATAATAATTTCCGGAACGTGCTGTTACGTTGTCATTCATTTTACCCACTGTCTTTCTTTCATACATATGTTACGTAGGCACGTACCTTTTATCTTCGGCAATCTCATTCTCTAACCAGGCCTCAGGAGCTAACCAGCGTAACACTGTCCACCACCCCTTTCATTATTCCGGCACATTGTTGACATCCGTGAGTAACAACAACATACTAAACTGGAAGGTGGTCTACGCATGTGTGGAATTCGCGGACAAACAAAGATCAAGATCTAAATGAAGATCTCTTTAGTTAATTTAAAGCACAACAATTTGTTTAGTTTGAATGTCTGTGTTTTGAGGTGTGACGGGCGTACTACACTCTTCAGTAGTATAAGCCTGGAGGAGATTCTTAATGCAATGCCTATGTTTTAGCTGTCTCTCTACTGCCATCTAGTGCTTCTTCTTCTAATTCATTCGCTGACAAACAAAGATCAAGATCCAAATGAAGATTATATATAGAAATGTTTATTTAGGTATGATGCTGTCAGGTAACAGTCTTAATGCAGAATATTAAAAAATAACAAATGAAATGTGAAGGGATGTTGTCCAAACCTAAGCAGGGATGGTTGCGTTTCTTGATGACTCTTTAAAAGCTCCTGTGAGGAAAAGTAGTTTATTTTGGTGCAAATCTGAATTAAAACAGAAGATTAGAAAAATTGTGACGAGAACAGACCATTCAACAAGCTTGACCATCATATTTGAATAGATTGTCAAGAATAACATTAAGTCAATATGAAGTTATAAAGGTCCCTAAATTCCGACCTTCCACCACAATACTTCATAATTATATACCAGGTGTTTAAGATTCTTTACATGAAGACGAGGACATATTTTGCACTTGCATTATAAAGTTTAAGTTTCCAGTCATGTCTCCATGGTTTTCTTACAGAATTTATTTTAAAATAACAACTGGGGTCTACTGTATTAATTCCCTTCAGAATTTTAAACACATCATGTTCCATTTTAATTTTCATTTGCTTAAACTGAAACTGTTCAACTCCTTCAGTTTCTCTTCAAAGTGTGTATCTCTTAGTTCTGAAATCAGCCTAGTTGCTCTTTTGTGGGTTTACTTTAGCACTGCTATGTCTTTTTTGTAATATGGCAACCACAACTGTGCACGGTACTCCAGGTGAGACCTTACTAGTGTGTTATATAACCTAAGCATAACCTGCCTTGATTGGATGCCACACACAATGATGTTCATATAACGTAACAGGCTATTAGTGTTCTAGATTGTTTCTGTACACTGTCTGGATGTAGATAATGATGAGTCCACTATGACTCTTAGGTCCTTCTTATATGGGGTACTTTCAAGATTCAGACCTCCCATTGTGTATTCAAGTCTAACATTTCTACATCCTACATGTAATACTTGGATTCAGTTTCATCTGCCACAAATCTTCCCAAGCTGGAATGGTGTCCAATCCTCGCTGTAATGATTTACTTGATTCTATATTATCTGCCCTTCCACCTAATTTGGTAGAAGTTAACACTTTTGTAAAAGTGAACCATAATCATCAGGGGCCTCATGCATAATGCCGTGCTAGAATTCACACTAAACCATGGTGTAAGGACAAAAGCGGAAATGTTCATATGCACAAAAAAATCCAGGTGCATAAATCTGTGCATTCGCCAACTTCCACGTTCTTCTGCTCCATAAATCCCAGTCAGTGTGAAAAGTAACGCACGTACACGCGCCTGCTGCCACTCCCCAGACTTCTCCCAGAATTATGCCTGCTTGAATATGCAAATCAGTGTAAATAGCCCTTAAGCTCAGCATTCTGTGAAAAGGCAATGGAAAAAGCATGAGGGAAAGTAGAAGAATTTCAGCGAATACCAAGTGGAGGAAAGGAAAAACGTACTATTTGTTGGTTTAAATAGTGGTATAAACAACAAAAGGAAGTTGATCGAGTGACATAGAGTGTCAGAGAAATTCGAAAGGTCAAGTTCACAAAGTCGCACAGTGCCCGAAATAAAAAAAGAAGTTTTTGCCGAGAAAAGGCGAGTCGTAGCCCACCGTCTGAGTGTCATATGGAAGCTTATTAGGGTACAGAGAAAAAAAAATAGGCACACAGTGGGGGAAGAAAGCATAAAATGTAAACTTTAATCTCGAAATTTCCACTTTTTTCACGGAATTTATTTTGTTATTAAGGTAGAATATCATAAACTTCATCTTTAAATCGTTTAATTTACTAGTTTCTCAAATTGCATCGTTAACTAAAGTAGCATGTTAAATGATTTGTTTTGTATTTGATCTTCTATGTGCTCTATGTGTGTGAATCACTACCTGCTTCTTAAACTGGCTTTCTCTTCCTCCGACAGGACACAGAATCCATTACATTCGTGATATTACAGCTCTCTGAATAATTAAAATACTGAGATGTATACTTGATATCATATTCATGATGATAGGAGTTAAAGCATGTTATTAAACATGGGAACACGGTGGCGCTGTGATTGTTCATGTCTCACACAAGATGCTTGCTGTGCCGTGCGCAACCTTCGATGAAATAATTTATTGTGGCAGTACTGTCTCTTTCAAACGTACTAACCTCCAATTCCTGTCCTTACTTTTCTTTCTCCAAGTAACCAATCGCCACACAATCAGCTCTGTAATAGACGTTAAGCCATCTGTAAACTTAGAATGCTGATTCATCAAAACTTTTAAGGAGCATTAAAATATCTTTGTTGTACCTGTTTAATTATTCTATCCTTCCAGTGTCGCACCAGCCCCAGCAAGAATACAGTGCGAGGCAGGAACAATCCGTGAACGGATCGGCAGATCCTTTGCTAGCGCAGCGACACTGTGCGCTCACATGTTTAATTATTAACAATATAGATTATTTAAATGAAGTTAAAACTTTATCTGTATAATATAATAAACATATTTTGCTTCATTTCATCTTTAAAATGATATCATCTTCATATGTAAATACATGCTTTATAAAATGGCTCAGGTTGTGCAATATTATAACTGTAGTGCAAGTTTGCAGTGAGGTGAATGTACTACTAAGTACAAAGCGTTCGACAAGGAGCGCTTGATGGGTTGATTTTGTACATTTACAGTTCTTGGGATGAAACTGTTTCTAAGCCAAGATTTTCCTACAGATTTTCCTACAGGAAAGGCTCTGAAGCATTTGCCATATGAGAGCAGTTCAACAGACAGCATGGCTGAGGCAGCGTGTGCTTGATGCTGTATACCGATAATTCTCTGTCCAATCAGCAGCTGTACAGCTGTGATTCACACTAAGATACAGTGATATAAATACTCCGAGTGGTGCAGTGAGAGTAATATGAAAAAAGATGATCCACTGTGGCAACCCCTAATGGGAGCAGCAGAAAGAAGAAGAAGAAAAAGGTGCAATGAGAGTAACAACGCTAAAGCAGCTATTGTATTTAGAATAGTTTGACCATTCTGTGGACCATTATATTGTTACAGGTTATTTACAATCAGATGCATTAAACTAATAAACAATTTGCGGTTAATTTCAGTGTATTTATAAAGCCGCGCCAGGGATGTGGATCTAAAAAAGAAAGGGAAACCACACTGGAACAGTAGCACTGCTTTGACGCTGGGTGCCACCAGTTTACAAAACTGAGCGGAGAACTTGTGTACACCAGGGTTTTAGCTACTGTGAAAATGTGTGTGACTTTACGGCAAGTTTAGGTTTTATACATCGCAATTTGAGCATGGAAATGGGCTTACACAACATTTTTGTGCATACGCACCATTTATACATGAGGCCTCGGGGTGGCAGTGAGATGGATTTTGTGATTTATTGTCCATGAATGTTCTTTCCTGCATCTTTTCTTGCTGTTGTAGTTTAGATATTATTCTCTGTAAACCACTAGGATGCCCTCATGTCCAAAGTGAACATGCTGTGGCCTAGCCCTGAAATTACATACTGTAGATGTAACTTTTATATTTGGGAATCCTCTGTACATTTTATATAATGACTGGAGTTAGCAAATCATGACGTGATTTTCACCTGATATTTTAATGGAGAAAGTGATGTGATTATGGCATTTCAGTCTTTCCAGATTTTCCCAGAAAACTGAGTTTGTACCTACTTTCTAATGACCCCTCACCCCATCTCTGTTGTTTTTGCCAAGAAGATGCTGGAAGCTCATGTTGTAGTCCTGTACCAAACATTTGCTCATTGTATTGCGGAAATACTTAAAATATACCATGCACTCTCATTACTGAGGTGTTCTTGACCACAGACCTGCTGTCTCATTGGATGTTTTTCATTTATCACTTCGTTCTTTGTAAACTGTTCAGAGCATCTGCATGAAAATAATAGAACAGCTGTTTGAGATTCTGAAACCAGCACATCTAGCAGTAACAATCATGCCGTGTTCATAGTCTCTTAGATCATTTACCTTAGCCATTATGATGTTTGGCTGAACAACAGCTATATATTTTGATCAAGTCAATATACTGTATATGTTGAGTTACATTCATATGATTGGCTCTTTGCATTAACAGCAGGTGGGCCCAACAATGTGCCCACTCAGTAAATAATTTCATAGTGAGGATTACAAAGTATGCTGGAAAGAAAAGTTTGAGAGATGAATAAACTTCTTGCATATTATGCTGTGTCGAGTACAAGACATGGCTTATGATTTAGGTGTGCAATACATTTGTGATCTAGTCTACAACATTTTGTGAAACTTTGGTTTCTATATTTAATAAGAGACATAATGACACAAATCGAAATCCACATAAGGGTTACTAGACTGTTTCCAGGACTGTTAGGTTTGAGCTGAAAGGAAAGACTAAAGAAACTGAAGATGAAGGGGCAGCATGGTGGCAGTGGTATCACTTTTGTGTTTCAGTAAGGAAATCAGGGTTCAAGTCCCGGGTTCTCCCTGCATGGAGTTTGCAGGTTAGGTGAATTTGCCATTCTTAACTGGCCCTAGTGTGAGTGTGTGGGTGTATGCTTACCCTTTGATGGACAGTGTCCAGGGTTTGTTTTTGCCTTGCACCCTATGCTAGTTGGGATTGGTACTGGAACTCTCCGCAACCCTAGTCTGGGTTGGCTAGGTTAGAAAATGACATGGCAAACTGACACTGAAGAACTAATTTGATAAAGGCTGGGAGGTGTTGAATAAGTCACCACATAGTGTGGTAGATTGTAGCACTGTCAGGTTGTTTAACACTTTGTTCACAATATTTTGCACATGGTAGAGAAATAGAGATTGACATGCTATGTTTTGCTGAATGGCCTGTTCTTGACAAACCTTTCTTATGTTTTTTATAATACACACTAGGCAGAAAGCAGTCAGACCAAATTGAAGAAAGATGGCATATGTGTTAGACAGAAGAAGCCTAAGGCTGTGGTTGTTTTACACTAGATATAGATGTGATGGGGAAAATGCCTCAAAATTAATAGCGGTAACTTTAAACTGTAGGCTGAAATGCTGAGTTAATTACATTCCAGCCATCTAAAACAATTTTGAAAATCTATAAGATAACGAAGGATATTTCAGTTTATAAAATTCAAGCCCATCATTTCCGTATTGTTTTTTTTTTCTTTTGTCTTTTTCTAATTTCCATTCTCACTGTTGTCTAATGCAGTAAAATCTCTCAGCTGAAAGAAAATGAATTTGAATCCCTGCCTGGACACTTTTATTTGAAGAGTTGGCATATTCCCTCCGTGTGTGACTGGGATTTTCTTCAGGTACTATGTGTTTCCTTTTCAATTTTCAAAGAAATGTGTGTCCTGATAATGGATGACTCAAAACTGACCCAGTATAAGTGAGTGTGGGTGTGGATATGAATGACTTCGAAGATGCCCTGTGTCTTTTACTGGACGGAGTTTGGAATGAGTGATGCAGTACTCAGTACAAGTATGAGATTACAATTTAAAAATTAATATATAAAAAGATTGATTTGAAAATATGCTTGAAATTGAGTATAGATTCAGGTGTCATATCTAATGTCACTGCTGTCATTTAAACCCTTAAGGTACAGCCATGTGAAACAGTAAGTACACCCCAAGGAAACTTTTGACTTTTTCAAAACATTAGTAAACAAAAGATCTTCATGCAAACAGTGACTACAGATAAAGGTGACATACTTGAAGAAATGACCCATCAAATTGACGTGGTGTAATCTCTGTCATAATCTCAATATACAAAAATGCAGATTTATCACGTGGAAGAAAAAATAAGTACACCCCTACATTTATCATCATTTCAGATCCATAAAATTAGAACCCAGTATTCCAGATTAGGCACCAATGATTAGAACCTCCTGAGGGAGTATGCTGGTAGAATCTGTTTTATTTAAACCGAAGATTTCTATGGTCTGATGTTGTCTTTGCTATTGACGTGTATGATGTCATCATACCCAGATTTTAAGATCTATCTAACACCCTCAGAAAGAAGTTTGCGGATCCCTATGAGTCTGGCAAGGAATTTAAAAACAATCAATTCTTCCACTATAAGGAAAATGCATTTACAGGAGGTAAATATTTCAAACAATTGCTAATTTGTCCAGAACTACCCAGCCCAGCAAATTCAGCCTAACTGATAACCATTTGATACTAAAAGAAGTCTCCAAATGTCCTAAAATTTCATTACGGGATCTATAGGTGATTTGTCAAAGTGTATGCATTTACAATCAGAAAGAGCTTGCACAAATTTGGCCTGTATGTGAGGTGTACAAGGAAAAAGGTGTCACTGTCCAAAAAGAACATTAGAACAAAGACTACAGATTTCCATTGAAAATACAGGAAAAAGACCAGGTACTCTGGAACAATGCAGTTGACAAATGAATCAAAGATACAGTTGTTTGGAAACTGTAATAGTAGACATATTTGGTGCAAACCAAAGATAGCATTTCAGGTGAAGAACCACATATGGTAGCCACTGTGAAGCATGGCGGTGGAAATGTTTATGCTTTGCTGCTGTCAGACCCGGCCGGGACGCCCAGGAGGACCAGAGGGGGGCTTGCGCCTTCCCCAGACCATCTGGGGGCGACCGCCCTGGTTCCTTTGGGGGGTCACGGGTACAGAGCTTTGGAGCTCCACCCTGTAGGGGCCCGTGGTCACTGCCAGGGGGCGCCCCCATGCCTTTGGAGCCCTGTACCTCAGCACTTCCGGCACACCAGGAAGTGCTGGGGCGAAGAGGAGCAGGGACACCCGGAGTGCTTCCGGGGATACAGCCGGCACTTCCGCCGCACTGGGGCGTGTCAGCGGAGAGATTGCCGGGGAGCACCTGGAGCACATCCGGGTGTGGATAAAAGGGGCCGCCTCCCTTCATTCGGCGCGAGAGTCGGGAGTGGAGTGGACTGAGCTTGCTGGAGGAGGCAAGGAGGCAGCCTGAAGAAAGTAAGGCATTGTGTGGCCAGGACTTTGGGGACTTGTGGGGTTTGTGGTGCACTTGTGACTGTGTAAATAAACGTGTTTGTGGGTGACATGATCGTGTCCGCCAGTCTGCGTCCGGGCCAACCGCCACACTGCCTAGGGACTGGGCAACTTGATCTTACTCAGTCAACTCTGAATCCTGCATCATATCAAGTAGTGTTTGAGAAGAATGTGAAGCCATCTGTGAGAAAGTTGAAGTTGAACCAGAAGTGGACCTTTAAAACACCATAATGATTCAAAGCACACAAGCAAATCTGGCAAGGATTGGTTCAAACAGTAGAAATGGAGGGTTATGGACTGGCCTACTCAAAACCTTGTTTAAATTCCATTGAAATGTTGTGGGGATATTCAAAGTGAGCTGTACATGCAAGAAAACCCACAAACTTCTTGCAACTGAAGGAATGTTGAATGGTGGAATTGTCAAACATTTCACCAAGTCAAAGTCAGGGACTGGTGTGCAATTATGCAAAACGCCTACAAGAAGTCGTATCTTCTGAAGAGGGCAAAGCCAGCTTCTGAGAACAAGGGTGTGCTTACTTTCTCTCCAGTAGACCATTACATTTATTGATATTTCTTGTTGAAAAAAATTTTGAAAAGGTAAATTGTCCTTGTATTTTTATGGCAAACACCTGTGTTTATAAGGTTCAACAATTCAAACTGCACGTCAGTACCAAAGCTAAGCTTAAGGAGTGCACAGAGCTCTCTGTGGACCTCCACGATCAAGTTGTGGCGAGGTGTAGATCAGGGCAAACCCCTTCTTTTTCTTTTATCTTTCTACCTTTATCTGTTAGCACTGTTTGTATGAAGATCCAATATTTGCCTGTTCAAATATGCTGAAAAGGTCAACAGTTTTCTTGGGGTGTACTTACTTTTTCACAAGACTGTAAATTGGTGAAAGATCTAATCCCTGATGCTTGCATAGTATCAAGACCCCTAGATTAAACTCTTGCATCATTCAAGCATTCCTTTCTGCAGAAACATTTTTTTTCTATTTGTTGTAAATGAAAGATTTTGTTAAGTGAAAATGAGTTAATTTTCAATTCTATTCTTGTCTGTGATAGAGACGCCAGTGTAAAACAACCCTAGAGGTAAAGAAGTAATCTCACACTCTTATTATGCTCATTTTAATCTTGGTGTTTACATATCACCCTTAGGCGGTGCTGGGAGAAAGATTGTACATTTATATACACAGACAGCATGTGGGAAGACTCACTCAAAAGAATACATTCTTCAACAATATGTGCAAGACTTCTATAAATGCAATTATTTTTAATAATGCAATGGATTCAGAAAGTATTCAGACCCCTTCACTTTCTGCCCACTTTATTGTGTTGCAGGTCTTATTTTAAGTGGATACATTTGCCATTGTTCTCCATCCATCTCTACTCAGTAACTCATAATTACGACATGAAAACATGTTTTCACAAAGGTTTGCTAAATTATTAAAAATCAAAAATGGAAGTCTTTCATTCATATAAGTGTTCAGACTCTTTGCTGTGGAGCTCCGGAGACTGTGCTCAGGTTCATTCTGTTTGCTTTAATTTTCCTTGAGATGTGTCTAGAACTTTACTGGAGTCCATTCATCCATCCATCCATCCATCCATTATCCAACCCACTATATCCTAACTACAGGGTCACAGGGGTCTGCTGGAGCCAATCCCAGTCAGCACAGGGCACAAGGCAGGAAACAAACCCCAGTCAGTGCGCCAGCCCACCACAGGGCACACACACACACCAAGCACACACTAGGGACAATTTAGGATTGCCAATGCACCTAACCTGCATGTCTTTGGACTGTGGGAAGAAACCGGAGCACCCGGAGGAAACCCACACAGACACGGGGAAAACATGCAAACTCCACGCAGGGAGGACCCAGGAAATGAACCCGGATCTCCTAACTGCAAGGCAGCAGCGCTACCCACTGTGCCACTGTGCTGCTCTACTGGAGTCCATCTTTGGCAAATTGAATTGATTGGGCGTCATTTACAAAGGCGCACACACCTGTGCATATAAGTTCCAACAAATGAAACTGCGCGTTGGGTCCAAAACTAAGCTAAGAAGTCCAAAGAGCTCTCTGTGGACCTCCACAATCAAGTTGTGGTGAGGTTTAGATCATAGCAAACCATTTCTAAAGCTTTGAGTGTTTCCAATAGCCTAATACATTACATTTATATAGCGCTTTTCACAGTACTCAAAGCACTATCCACACAGGGAGGAACTGGGAAGCGAACCCACAATCTTCCACAGTCTCCTTATTGCAAAGCAGCAGAACTACCACTGCGCCACCTGTGAGGACATAATAAGGTATTGGAAGATGTTTGGCACCACTAGGATTCTTGTGAGTAACTGAGTAACCAAACAAGAAGGTCCTTGGTCACAAAGGTGACTGAAATCCCAATGATCACTCTAACAGAGCTTCATAAGTCCTTTGCTGAGATGGGAGAACGTTTTAGAAAGATCACCATCTGAGCAGCTCTCCATCAATCAGGCATTTATGGTAGTGTGGTGACACAGAAGCCACTCTTGTGTAAAAGGCATGTGACAGCCTACATAGACTTTAGAGCATGAGGAATAAGATTCTCTGGTATAAATATATAAATATATAAATATATAATATATATATAAACGTTGCACTCTTTGGGCAGTACTCTGAGCACAATATCTACTAAATACAAGGCACTGCTCGTCACCAGCCTTATGCCCTACGGTGAAGCATGGAGGAGGCAGCATCCTATTTTGGAGGTGCTTCTCAGTGGCATAGCTCAGGGAGGCTGGTCAGAATTGAGGGAAGGATGACACCAGCCCACAATGCGTCTGACTTAGCAATTCCAGTTCACCTAACCCATATGTCTTTATTCTTTAGAAATTCAGATCTAGACCCAAAATGTTGAAGGCATTCATGTACAGTATGTAGTATGTGCACACAAGATTATATAACATATCAGGTTTTATCAGTGTCAGCCCTTTATCATGAATACATCAAGCAGATGTCGTTTGCATTGTGGTGGGATGCTCTCCTACTACTGTTGGTTACAAATCTGAATTTCCTCTAATTATAGGCTAATTTCAAGTTCTTTCCAAAGTACTTGAAAAAGTGGTAGTAGTAGTAGTAATGTCCTCACACTTTCAATGCCATTATTGTTCATTAATATTGTAATTGACTGACCAGAAGAGGCGGGGTTTAGTTGAGCAGGGGTGTGGCCTAGATGCCCTCACTGGGTGGCTCCTTGGAGCTACAGAGGAGAAAAGAGACAGTATTGTTAGTGTTGGCGTACACTTATGCCCCAGGCGGGGTATCACATATCTTTTCTGAGCTGGGAAGGTGAATCTAAGGTGCCCATGCATGATAGCTACTACAGAAAGATACCTAAATATTATATTTCCTGTGAGGTATTTGAAATTGTGAAAATACTATACTGAACCTGTTATCTAATTTTTGACTTTCTTACAATATAACTTAACACACATTAGCTCTAAATATCTTTCCTTTGTTTGAACGTAACAAGTTTTTCTAAATAATAATGTGACAAAAGCAAAGCTCAGGTAGACAACAGACACAGGTCTCTCAACCTGCATGGACTGGTAACATTAATCATTATGTACGGCACTTGTTCAGACGGCTTCCTCGTTTATTATTCTAAGCTTACAAATTAAAAAAACAATTCTTGTATTTCATTCAGAACACATATTAACCTGAGTAATAAGAAATCAGGCATGTCAGGTACAATTTCTCCCCACATTAGCAGTAAAGACTTTATGGATTAATTTAGAAGCAAATTAGATAATATAAGAATGCGGATGATTCAGCAATCAGTTTCTGGTTTTGACGGTAATGGACCTTAACACACAGTCCCTTGCTAACACGGTTTTGGTCAGGCTAGTTAATTACAGGAAAGGAAATTGTAATTCCAGTTTCTGAAATAAGACAAACAGCCTGTCTAATAGGTCTCATTCAAACAAAATTGCTAAAAGAACAGCTGAAGTGCTTGTTGAGCTCATTTATATTGAAATATTTTTATCATTCAGAGTGTGTGTTTTCAAAATTCAAATCTGCACAATATTTTGGGCTGTAAAGTACTTTTGTAGTTAAATGTAGATCAAAACTTTTCATTTCCAGATTTAATTCCTAGCTTTGACCTGGTAGATCATGAGTAGCAGCCTTCACCAGACATAATGCTATCTCTCAATGTACAAAAAATGTTCTGCTCGTAAAGCTAAATGGATATGATGTATTCTCCTCTATAATACCCATAATGAAAGGGTAAAATAATTGAAAAAAATTAAAGCCAACTTAAGGATAACAAATGAAGTCTTTAAGGTAATAAGGATTCAAGTTCCAGGGCTTTTCAGTTAGTCATATTTATGCAACAAAACATGAAATTTGCCTTCTCAGTTAAATCCAATAACTGAAAATAAATAAAACAAACAGAGACAAGACAGGTTATAAATTCACACAAAGATTCTAAAAATAGCATACATAATTTGAGAAATCATATTTTTTTAAAACCAACTTCTATCGGTTTGATAGTACATTTCACCTAAAATGGATACATGATACATAAGAAAAAAAACTCTATACCTCTGGAATACTTTTTTAATCATTATCTTTGATATTCTTTATTAAAAAGACATATGGCACTGGGAAGAAAGAAATTTCTGAAGCTATTTGTGTGGGTCTTTAAAGCAACTCTTCTCTCTGATTTACTGAAGTTAAGTTCTGTGTGTTATGGGTATCTGTCATCAATTGAGATGATTTCCAGTTTCTTCAGCATTGCCCTGTGACTCACACTTGCCAAATCATCCATGTCAGCCCCAGTCACTTTAGCTGCAAGTTTGGTAATCTGCTGAAACCTTTTTTTAAATTGTAGTTTGTCAGACTGCTAAAGTAGACAAAGGAGCTGGAAGTGATGACAGTCTGCATAACACACTGTGATGTTAGGACAACATGAAGTCCTTGTCCACTTTAAAATGTCTTAGTTTATGCAGGCAAAATAAGTGCAGATTGCTTGTAAAGAATATTTTTTAGTATATGTTTTTGAGTTAGAGTGTTACCATATAAAAAAGTTTGGGAACCCCTCTTAATTCTTTGGATTTTTGTTTATCATTGGCTGAGCTTTCAAAGTTGCGACTTCCTTTTAATATATGACATTCCATATGAAAACAGTAGTACGGTATTTCAGCAGTGACATTAAGTTTACTGGATTAACAGAAAATATGCAATATGCATCATAACAAAATTAGACAGGTACATAAATTTGGGCACCCCAACAGAGATATGACATCAATACTTAGTTGAACAAATATAACAACCTCTGGACGCCTCCTATAGCCTTTGATGAGTGTCTGGATTCTGGATGGAGGTATTTTTGACCATTCTTCCATACAAAATCTCTCCAGTTCAGTTCAATTTGATGGCTGCCAAGCATGGACAGCCTGCTTCAAATCACCCCATAGATTTTTAATGATATTCAAGTCAGGGGACTGTGACGGCCATTCCAGAACATTGTACTTCTCCCTCTGCATGAATGCCTTTGTAGATTTCGAACTGTGTTTTGGGTCATTGTCTTGTTGGAATATCCAACCCCTGCGTAACTTCAACTTTGTGACTGATGCTTGAACTTTATCCTAAAGAATTTGTTGCTATTGGGTTGAAATGACCCTTGACTTTAACAAGGGACCCAGTCCCTGAACTAGCCACACAGCCCCACAGCTTGATGGAACCTCTACCAAATTTGACAGTAGGTAGCAGGTGTTTTTCTTGGAATGCGGTGTTGTTCTTCCGCCATGAAAAGAGCTTTTTGTTATGACCAAATAACTCAATTTTTGTCTCATCAGTCCAAAGCACTTTGTTCCAAAATAATCTGGCTTGTCTAAATGAGCATTTGCATACAACAAGCGACTCTGTTTGTGGCGTGAGTGCAGAAAGGGCTTCTTTCTCATCACCCTGCCATACAGATGTTCTTTGTGCAAATTGTGCTGAATTGTAGAACGATGTACAGATACACCATCTACAGCAAGATGTTCTTGCAGGTCTTTGGAGGTGATCTGTGGGTTGTCTGTAACCATTCTCACAATCCTGTACATATGCCACTCCTGTATTTTTCTTGGCCTGCCAGACCTGGTTTAACAGCAACTGTGCCAGTGGCCTTTCATTTCCTGAGTACTTTCCTTACTGTTGAAACTGACAGTTTAAACCTCTGAGATAGCTTTTTGTTGCCTTCCCCTAAACCATGAGACTGAACAATCTTTGTTTTCAGATCTTTTGAGAGGATCCCATGCTGTCACTCTTCAGAGGAGAGTGAAGGAGAAGCACAACTTGCAATTGACCACCTTAAATACCTTTTCTCATGATTGGACACACCTGTCTATGAAGTTCAAGGCTTAACAAGCTACTCCAACCAATTTGGTGTTGCAAGTAATCAGTGTTGAGCAGTGACATGCATTCAAATCAGCAAAACTACAAGGGGACCCATATTTTTGCACAGCCAGTTTTTCACAATTGATTTAAATTCATACAACTAAATACAGTTTCACTAAAAATCTTTGTTCGGAAAACACCTCAGTACTCAGATGTTCGTAGGAAATGAAAGACATACCACTGTTATCTTTTTTGTCGAAAGTAAATTATTATGCAGGTTGATAGGAGTGCACAAACTTTTTCATATGACTGTAACTATTTACAGTACCCTCTATGATGTTTGGGACAAAGACCCATTTTTCCTTGATTTCCACTTCTGCTCTTGTTTAAAATTACCAATCAAAAAATTCAGACAATGTGATTAAAATGCACCTTGTAGACTTTGATTTAAGGGGATTTGCACACATTTCACTCACGCAACATTTTTTGAAATGGTCCCCCCCATTTCAGGGCACCATAATGTTTGGGACACAGCAATGGCAGGTCTATTAAAGCCGTCATATTTAGTCCTTTGTCCCCCGCCTGCAATGACTGCTTGAAGTCTGCGATTCATAGACATCACCAGGTGCTGAGGATCTTTACTGGTGATGCTCTGCCAAAGCTCTAATACAGCCATCTTTAGGTTTTGGGAGCTTATCACCTTACGTTTTCTCTTCAGGAAATGGAAGGCCTGCTCAATTGGATTTAAATTGGGAGACTGGCTTGGCCATTCAAGATTTTTCTATCTTTTAACTTTTGAAAACCCCCTGTGTTTAGCCTTATCCTTGTGTTTGGGATATTATCTTGTTGTAGGGTGAAGTCCTGTCCAATGCTTTTGGAGGCATTTACTAGAACTTGAGCAGACCAAATGTTTCTTTACACCTCAGAGTTCATTGTGCCACTACTATCAGCAGTTCCATCATCAGTGAAGAGAAGTGTGCCAGGAACTATGGCAGCCATACATGCCAAAGCCATAACACCCTAACCACCATGTGTAAGAGATGAGGTCAACATGTTTTGGTCTCCACACTCCATCACTCTGATGCATGTTAATCTTTGTCTCATCTGCCCACAAGACCTTTTCCCAGAATTCTGCAAGCTCTTTGAAGTCCTTTCTCACAAACTGTAATCTGGCCATCCTGTTTGTGTGGCTAACTAGTGGTTGTCATATTGCAGTGTGTTCTCTGTATTTCTGTTCATGAAGTCTTCTGCAGATAGTTGCCTCAGACACACACAGATCTGCCTCCTAAAGACTGTTTCTGGTCTGTCAGACAGGTGTTTGGTGGGCTTTTTCTTTACCATAGTAAGGATTCTTCTCTCATCAGCAGTGGTGGGGGGGTGTGTCTTCCTTGGCCTACCAGTCCCTTTGTGATTACTGAGCCCACCAGTGTGTTCTTTCTTCTTCATGATATTTCTGCAGACAGTTGATTGAGGTCACCCTAAGTTTTTACTGATGTTTATAATGGTTTTATTCTTGTTTTTCAGCCTCATAATGGATTTTTTGACTTTCATTGACAAAGCTCTTGTCCTCATGTTGAACAATGGCAACTACAGACTCCCAAGGGTAGAATCAAGCCGAGGTATATTTTGCCTACAGTAATGAAACCCACCTGAGGCATCACAAACACTTGGGACGCCAATTGTCCCAAACATTATGGTGTCATAAAATAGGGTGGACCATCCAGAAAAACTGTTGTCACTTCTACAGTACATGCTGTGACCGGAATGTATGCAAATCCCCTGAAAATAAAGTCTGCAATGTGCACTTTAATGAGGATCTCTGAAGTGTATGATTTATAATTTTAAATTGTCGAGCAGAGGGGGATATCAATGAAAAATGTTTTTGTCCAAAAATTAAGGAAGGAATTGTATATTCAGTAACTCTTTCTACCTCCTGATGGGTGAACATGTTGATGTCTGTCTCTTAAAGTCAAATATCATTTCTTTGGTCCTTTTGACATTCAGATAAAGAAGGTTCTTTTGTTGTACCAAACAGTCCACATGATTTAAGCAATGGCTTTTATACTTCGTAGATATGCATCCTGTCAGCATGGCGTCATCAGCATTCTTAATGATAGAACAGTGGTCATTGTTCTGTCTTCGGTCACTTGTGTATGGAGTAAAAAGTAAAGGAGAAAAGACACATCCCTGTGGACATCCTGTTATTGAATGAATGGCTTTTGAAAAAATTGGCCTGTACTTTGACTGTCTGTGAAAAATTTAAAAGAAAATCCTGAATCCTTCATGCAACAAATGGGATTTTTCAATCAGTATCAAAGGCTAGTTGGTATTGAATGTTGAAGACAAATCCAGACACATGTGAATCAGGCTTATCAAGAAAAGTGCAGACTTGATGTAAGTAACCAGCAGAACATCTTCCACGCTTCTTTTTGCACAGTAAGCAAATTGGTGGTTTTCTTGAAATGACTGTTCTTCTTATTAAAATGTTTTTTACCAGGTGTTTAAAGCATTTCATTGAAATGGAAACGAGTGGCATGGATTTACACAAGACCTTAGAGAACTGATGACATTGAATGCAACTTTTAAGACTGAAATATTAGAAATGAAAAGGATGGAACAGAAACCTTAAGGCTGTAATCAATTAAAAATATGGTAATAAAAATTTAAATAAATCTAATTTATAAAAATGCACGATGAAAAAAGTTTTGGCAGAATTCTGTTGAGCATCAGAGAATATTGTAGCCAGGATCAGGTAAAAATGGTGCTGCAGACAGTAACCAGACACACAGGACTCTTTCCTTTTGATTGAAGTTACTCCCACTGTATGCCACAGAAGACAAGAGTCCAGCTGCTCAATGTTCATTGCCAAGAATGACCAACACTCTAACACACTGTTTCATCTAGGTGCCTTTTGTTATGAACTGAGCATGAACAAGGGGACTGACTGCTCAGGTTTTGTCCATTAAAGAGTGAACACATGAAATGCTCGATTTATAACACATTCAGTTACGCTGTGTCAGACTCGCTAGCCTAAAGAGCATCTCACTATGTTTAGAATGGGGGAGAAAAATCTTGGCAAACTGTGACATTGCTTCCACTACACCAAGATGGATGGTAGTCGGTGTTCATTTTGGACTCTGATTTCTCAGAGGACAGATCATCTTGAGAAGAAACCTGATGCTTTTCACAGAAGAATTACCTACTGCAATAGGAATGACAGTTATTCCAATTTTTTCTCCTTTGGTAACAATAGTGTTCATTGGAAAAACATTTGCTTTAATTATCTTGTTGGCACCCCAACACTTTGGTCTGTCTCTGTCTAATTATAGCTGTCTGTCCTGCAAAAATGACTTCACTTACACGTAGTGCAATCTATCTTGCTTACTCAAATCATATAAACTTAAACAATACCCCCTCTTTAGTGCCAGCATGTGGTTTTAATAGTCAAATAATTCACTCAAGCACAAGATCAGTTGGATGAAATTCTATCTTTGTTGCATTGGGATGCATGCTGCAGTGTGGCTCTGGATGTGGCCTTTTTGTTTTTGCTGTCACGTTGCAGTCACCTTACCTTCAGCGCCTTTCCTCCATATTTGCATGTGTCTGAACATCTCTTGACAAGCACTCCCACTCTTGAGCGCTCTCCCATAAAACCTGCTACTCAGACTCTCTCATTATTTCAAGCTGCCTTTCTGGCCTCCTGTCCAGTTTTATACATCACGTGCTTGAAAGCAAATTCCTCAGCACGTCTCCTATGTCACTTCTCCTTCTTGCATGGGCATGACAAGCTGGACCTGCTCTGTCCAAATGTTAAATACATTTAAATGAAAACCTGTGGCACTACTTAGCAGATCTGACTACATCTTACTGCCATCTCCAAGCCTGTTATTGACAGTATCAGCTTTTTAACTGTCTGAACATCACTTGACTGGTGCTCCCTTTTTCGAGCACGTTCCCATAAAGCCTGCTTCTCAGACTTTGTCATTATTTTCAAGGTGCCTTTCTCTTCCCCTTTTCTGGTTTTATACTTTCCATCTTTGAAGGTGACTCTCTCAGCATGTGCCTTTACTCGTCCTCATGCGTCTCGCCCTTGCACTTGCACTTCCTCTTTTGTTGCGTCACCAAAGCCAAGCTGACCAATCGCATTACTCTGAGGGACTGGTCACATAGACCATAGTGTTTTATTGTATGGTTAATCTATACATAAAAAGGCAAAGCCGTCACTGACTCATCACTAATTCTCCAACTTTCCATATAGGTGGGAAGCTGAAATTTCGCGTGCTTATTCCTTGCTGTGTACAGTAATCCCTCGCTATATCTCGCTTCGACTTTCGCGGCTTCACTCTATCGCGGATTTTATATGAAAGCATAACTAAATATATAACGGGGATTTTTCGCTGCTTCGCGGGTTCTGCGGACAATGTGTCTTTTTACTTCCTGTA
>JANRMT010062827.1:37126340-37146587 GCA_026402145.1 Polypterus bichir lapradei | reverse complement strand
CCTGCCTATATATAGTAATGACATCCCATGCTCATGTGCCTCCTCATTCGCTTCCTTACTTTCCTCAGCTGTTCGTCATGCTCACTGCTCCCTTCTTCTTTACTCCACCGCTTCAAGCCTGTTATTGTTGGCCTTGCTTCACGTCTTCCTGCTGGTGACTCATGCCTTTTTGTTTATTCCACCGCTTCAAGGCTGACATTGTTGGGCTTCCTTACTTGCTCACCTATGTCTTCCTGGTGCTGACATCTGCTTTTCATTCCCTGCTCCACCGCTTCACGCCTTCCTTCATACTTTCTTTCTCAACAGGTGCAAGTTTACCCTGAATACTATTCCGGTGATCACCGTCGATCACAATTTCACTGACCCGTACCCAGTGGTTTCCATGCCCCGAGATTGTGCCTGCCTCTTCCATCTCTCTCTTACTTATTGCATGGCCATATCAGTCTCAGCCTTGATATCTGCAGAGACATTGTGTCTTATGTACTGAATGAATGGGACAGTTTCAAGGTGTGGACTGGTGACAGTACAGAAGACAATTATACTACACATGACCACTACAGCAGTGAAATGCTTAAGCTCTCAACCTGTGGTTCTGCATGTGAACTGATACTGCCACAGAATTGTTTCATTGTCGCTTTCAAGTGTATAGAAATGGGGCAATATTTTACACCTTTGGACAACCGGGAATGCCTGTTAAACATCTTAGATTCACGGGTAGAGATTTGGGTAGTGACAATGTGGACACAAAGAAACCTGTTGTATCTTTACAATGGTTGACAAACGCGGAATGTAACTTGAACACAACTCGTCCTCTAAATACGAACCTGATTGAAAAAAATAATGATAATCAAATTCTTGATGACGGCAACACTCATAACAGTGACAAAACAATTACATTGACAATCATGTTACGTTATTTTTAAATTGTTTCCTTTTTTTTTCATAACTTCTTTAACATACTACTTCTCCCCTGTGAATCACGCATTCATGCTAGTGTATGAGTAAATAGTAAATTATTCTATCGAGATTGGAATTTCTAGGTTTTATTGTGTCTTGAAAACCTTGTGATTTTCCTTGTTTTTCCTTATTTTAGAAACAAAGTGGTACTGTGGAATACATTTAAAGCCATTGAATCAGCACCACCAGATGTTGTCCCTATTGTAGTAGTTAGATTCTCTTTTTCACCGAAATATATAAAATTCATGTCGATCATCAGCTGCTAAACTCAATCAAATTCAATGAGTTGTGCATTTTATTTAGTTGGTGATTGTAAGCATTTTGTTAAACTTGGGGATTCCTCTTATTTTCTATAAATTTCTCCCCTCTAGCAGCTGTTCCTAGCCATAAGGCTACCACTGACCACATATGGGTATGTTTGTGAATACATCCTAAACTCTGTTCCGCGTGAAAACCCTAGAAGGTTGACCATGTGCTGTATGTCAAACATGAATTATAGTGCCATGCTTGAGGTTACTGGAATCATGTCTTCTTCCAGCCCTCTAGATCAGAGGTGAGTAATGTCAATTCTGGAGGGCCACAGTGGCTGCAGGTTTCTGCTCCAACCTGGGTGCTTCATCAGAAACCAATTCTTACTGATAACCGATCTTATTTAATTTCATGGCTTGTTAGTGTTTTAACACCGCCATGTCAGGTCATTGTTATATCATAGATATTTTTCTTTTCCAAGGATATCATCCAAATCATGTGTACCCTAAATCTTATTAGTTATTAGAACAATTAAAACAAAAACTGATCATTCTGCCCAACAAAGTTCGCCAGTCCTTCCACATAATTCTTACAAAATAACATCAAGTCAAGTTTTGAAGATTCCAAAAGTCCTGCTGTCTACCACACTATTTGTCACTTATTCCAAGTGTCTGGTTCTCTTTGTGAAATTTACCCTTAAGTTTCCAAGTGTGTCCTGTGTTCTTGATGAACTCATTTTAAAGTCATTGTCACAATATACTGGATGAATTCCCTTCATAATTTTTAAACACTTCCATCATGTCTTCTCTTAATCTTCCTTTACTTAAACTGTAAAGGCTCAGCTCTTTTAATTTTTTTTCATAACTCATTCCCTGTAGCCCTGGAATCGGCCTAGTCGCTCTTCTCTGGAGAATTCTGTCTTTCACTTTTTTCTCTTCAGTTTCCTTCCAAATAGTTTTATAAACCAGATAGTTCACGGTGAATACACACAAGTGTAAACAGAAAGTGGGAACTGTTGGTTCCTTTGTTATTTAAATCTCACTGCTAAAAAGAAGCCATTAAAAAAAGTTTCTTAATATTAAAAAATGCAATTAAGGGTGGAAAATGTTAACAAGCAAGAAATCTAAAATGAAGCAAAAAAAAAAAAAATGTTGCTTGAACAATAAGTGCTTCATCATTAAGAAATTGTGCCGGAATAAAAACATGCAGCCACTGTGGTCCTCCTGGACCGACGCTCTTCACGCCTACTCTAGATGTTTAAAGGCCTCACAGCCTAATTTAGAGAGATCTGCATCATATGATGTTATCATTATACAATGTTTCATTATTGTAAAGTTGTGCCTGAAAAAAATGAGTTGCTTAGGGTTAAATGTTTGATGAGTGAAAACAAAAGATACCCCTGGAGACCAGCGTGTCATCTCTACGCCATTTTGTTTAAAAACCATAATTTGTTTTGACAAAATATTGAAAGAATGGAACATCTAATTGACAGTAGAAGCTCTAGGGTGAACAAAACAAAGTTTGAACTCTGTCTCGGGGGACTTTTTCAATTTACTTCTATTAACAATGAAATTTGAAATGAAACAAACAAAACAGAATAAAAGCAGTTTTTAAAGGGCAAAACAAATCGAAGTTTACAGTGGGTATAAGAATCGGCCCCCTTTCAATGTATTGACATGTTGTTACTTTGCAGCCTGAAATGAAGACACACACAACAAAATATTTTTCAGGTTGTATTTACTGAATACAACTTATAACAACCAAGTGAAAGATATAATAGCAACAGTTCAGAAAAAAATAAAAAAAACAGAATCAATAAGATGGTTATAGGATCACCTTTAGCTTTATGTAGAGTCTGTTGGTATTCTTCTCTACCAACTTTGCACTTCTAGACTTGACAGTATTTGCCCCCTCATCTTTATAGATCTGACCAAGCTCAGCCAAATTGAATGCTTCCACAGGTATGTCATCTGGACCAATGGCCTTTCCATTCTTCATCCTCTTCATAGCTGTCCTTACTTCCTCCTTGTTAATCCATTGCACTTCCTGATTCACTTTCTCTCTATCCTCCAACCTTCTGTCTTGCTCATTCTCTTTATTCATCAGCATTTCAAAGTACTCTTTCCATCTGCTCAACACAATCTCCTTGCTTGTGAGTATGTTTCCATTTTTATTCTTTATGACCCTAACCTGCTGCACATCTTTCCCAGCTCGGTCCCTCTGTCTAGCCAATCGGTACAGTCCCTTTTCTCCTTCCTTAGTGTCAAACGTTGCTTACAACTCATCATACGCCTTTTCTTTAGCCTTCGCCACCTCTCTCTTCACCTTGCGCCTTATCTCCTTGTACTCCTGTCCACTTTCGGCATCTCTTTGACTATCCCTTTATACATCTAAGTATTTTAATTATTCAGTGAATATCACAAGTGTAATGGACTCTGTGTCCTGTCGGATGAAGAGAAAGCCCATTTAAGAAGCACATAGTAATTCACACACATAGAGCACATAGAAGAACACATATAATACAAAGCTTTTAACGAGCTACTTTAGTTACGATGGTATTTGAGAAACTAGTAGATTAAACGATTTTAAGATGATGTTTGTGACGTTCTACTTTAATGACAAGATAAAATACGTGATTAAAATGGAAATTTTGAGATTGAAGTTGACATTTCAAGCTTTTTTTGCCACTATGTGCTTATTTTTTTTTTTCCTCTCTCTGTACCCTAATAAGCTTCCATATGACACTCGGACGGTGGGCTACGACACGCCTTTTCATGGCGACTTTGATATCTGACAACTTCTTTTTTATTTTGGGCACTGTGCGACTTTGTGAATTTGAACTTTCGAGTTTCTCCGACACGTTATGTTACTCAATCAGCTTCCTTTTGTTGTTTACACCACTGTTTAAACCAACAAATAGTATGTTTTTCCTTGCCTCCACTTGTTATTCGCTGAAAGTCTTCTACTTTCCCCCGTGCTTTTGCCATTGTCTTTTCACGGAACGCTGAGCTTAAGGGCTATTTATATTGATTTGCATATTCAAAGAGGCATAATTCTGGGAGGAGATGGGGTGGGACGACAGGCATGTGCACGTGCGTTACTTTTCATGCTGACCGGGGTTTATGAAGCGGAAGAACGAGGAAGCTGGTGAACGCACAGATTTAGGCATCTGGATTTTTTTCCGCTTTTGTTCGTACTCCATGTTTTAGTGTGAATTCTACACACGGCGTTATCCACGAGGCACCTGGAATTTCACTGTGCAGCCAACATAGTTGAACATGTTTTATTTCCTCTGCCTTGAGAACAAAAGTGGAAATAAGTGTTGTATATGGTATAACCTGGAACGTAAAGGAGCTCAAGAAAGTTACAAATGATGAAAGGAAAAACATAAAGGACATAACATGACAAACGAGAAGGTGTTTCAGCATATTAAAGACCATGAGAAATGTTTAAGTAATGGCTTTGAGGCAACCTTTAAGGGTATGCTGAAAAAATACAGGAAAATGTGAGTAAGTAAGAATAAATTTGGAGCAATTGGTGCTCAGCTTGAAGATGTTAAGCAAACGTTCACGATTCATAACTTGAAGCTTCTCATGTTCTCACGTTCGAATGTTCTAACAGATCAGAGGTGATGGGATTGCTTGAACTGCTCACCCCAACGTGTATGTGAAGGTTACAACAGGCCACTTGTCATTTGTGCCAAAAAGCTTGTTTGTTGTTTTTTTTGGTAATTTGAGTTAGGGGAGTTTGTATTTGGAAACAGTTTTTATTGTTTGATTAATGTAATAAATATGAACAAATTCTGGAGTTGGCGATCAGGGAACTTTCCCTGAAATGAACCAACTAATTGAAATCACTTTTGAAGAAAAACAAAATAGGAATAAAATATCAAAAAAGGAGATCTCCTTAATATGCTTTTGGTTTCTCCTGGATAACGACAAGATCAGAATGAAAAACAACAGAGACATTTTGTTTCGTCTCATGCTTCTCAGATTCATCACCTGAGAAAAAAAAATCCCAAATTCTCACAAGAGAACAAGTTTCAGCAGAGATCTCAACAAAGTCACACAATCGCCTCATTCCAAGTAGTAACATTTTTTTCTTGCAATTTTAAAGAATTTGCATTGTGTGCTCAGTAATTTATGGGGAACTGTACATTTGTGGTAATCAAGCACTTCACTATGATTACAATATTGTAGTCCTTGGTTCTGAATAATTTTATTAGTTGCTCTAATTTATATTGCTGTGCTCCATTTAGCTCACACTCCTTCTGGAGGTAAAGTGTGGCATTGTTGTTAAGACTTTGGACTTCATATGCTGAGGTTGTGGGTTTAAATCCCACTCCTAACACCACTGTGTGACAATGAGCAAGTCACTTCATCTGCCTGTGCTCCAACTGGAAAAACAAAAGCAATGTAATCAAATGTTACAAGTCACTTTGTACTTTATTGTTGGACTGATTATCTTTATCCAAAGTCTTAAAAGCAATTAAACCAAGACTAGAAAACTTTCTCACAAAATATGCCATGCTTTAAAAACCAAATTGTCAATTTGGATTCCTCTTACCCCAGTTGTATCTCATGTCTTCTTTTAGTCTAAGGCTGTTTTTCCTAAGTGACTTTTAGGAGAAACATCTATGTCAAAGCTGATTCTTGAATGAAACCTAAATGCGAATCTCTTTTAAGTCCCATGAGCCATCAATAATCAACCACTGAGCAGTGAAATGTTCCTATGGGACAGGAGTTGGGGGATTCAATACAAATATAAGTATGAGGTAGGAATGAAGAACTGAATGCGGAGAAAGCCAGTAAAGAATTGAATACAGCAGATCAGAAGTGATGGGATTGCCTGAAATACTCATGTCAACATGTATGTGGAGGTTACAACAGGCCACGTGTAATTTGTCCCAAACAACTTGTTTTTGGTAGTTTGAGCAGTGGTATTAGGACGCAATTCATTATTTGCTTGATGAAATAAAAATGAACAAATCTGGGAGTCAGTGATCTGGAGGTTTTCCCTGAACTGAACCAACTAATCGAAATTACTTTGGTGTATAACAAAATCTACATCATTAGGCAGCAGCATTAACTGACGACCCATTCAAAGTACAAGCTTTAAACTGGAGCTGCATTGCACAAGTCTTCATTGTGTAAGTTAGACCACCAAACTGATTCGGCATAAGATAAGGTGCATTTATGTTACAGTCGGTGATCGCCATTGAACTAATGATGCGACTTCAAAATCATACGGGCAGGACCAGTGATGATTTAGGTGTGTCATACACTGCTCAAAAAAGTAAAGGAACACTTTGAAAATGCATCATATCTCATAGGGAAAAATAAAATCCTGCTACTGATATGGACTAGGTAATGTATTAGGAACGAAAGGATACCACACTGTTTGATGGAAATGAAAATGATCAACCTACAGAGGGCCGAATTCAAAGACATCCCAAAAAACAAAGTGATAAAATGATGCAGCAAACTAGTCCATTTTGCCAAAATGTCATTGCAGCAACTCCAAATCGTACTCAGTAGTTTGTATGACCCCCATCAGCTTGTATGCATGGGTTTGGGAATGCTCCTAATGAGACGATGGCTGGTGTCCTGGGGGATCTCCTCCCAGATCTGCAGAAGGGCATCATTGATCTCCTGAATTTTATTAAATAGAAATTTATATTCTATGCTATTCTATTATATTAAGAATCTGAGGTTCAACCTGGTGGCGTTGGATGGACCGAAACATAATGTCCCAGAGGTGTTCTATTGGATTTAGGTCAGGTGAGCATGGGGGCCAGTCAATGGTATCAATTCTTTCATCCTCCAGGAATTGCCTGCATACTCTCGCCACATGAGGCCTGGCATTGTCGTGCACCAGGAGGAACCCAGGACCCACTGCACCAGCATAGGGTCAACAATAGGTCCAAGGATTTCATCCCAATACCTAATGGAAGTCAAGGTGCCGTTGTCTAGCCTGTAGAGGTCTGTGCGTCTCTCCATGGATATGCCTCCCCAGACCAGTATATTAACAGGGCTCAATGCTTATGCCATGCTTTGAATTTTATATCTGTAATTAATTTAGACCACTTTGCAGAGATCTATTTTCCGTTTGTCTTTTTTTTTTCCTGGTGATCAATGTGAACAAAGCCAAATTAAATCCATTGTGGTTCAATAATGTATAACAAAAATATGTGAGAACGTTCAAGGGGGTGAATACTTTTTATATGCACCGTATGTGGTGTTTCTGTACAGCTGGTATTCTACCATGGTAATCTATTTGAAATATCTCACTGGGTGTTTTGAGTCAAATTAGATGACGAGAAAAGTTCTTCTTCTAAGACTGAATAATTAACACGTTTATTTAAAAGATTCACTCAGCATAAATTATGGCCCTAAAATAAGAACATTTTCAAAGCTGATGTTAAAGTAATACAGTATGTTTCTAGTATGTCCTTCTTCTGTTGCAGCGCTGATTAGAACAGTCTTATTAAAGTTGAGAAGAGTACCCTACAACAATAAAACGGTCATCATCACAGTGGTAGCTATTAATTAAGCTTCAGAAAACAATAAACATACCAAGTATTCATTTTCTGAACTCACTTTTCACAGAAGACAATCATAAGCATGCAGAGGCCATTCCTAACAGCATCAAGTACAAGGTAATTATGAACAGCACACTTGGGGCTTCACCCCTGCACATATTAGGTCACAATTTTATTGTCAGTGAACAACAAAACAGAGGACAGAAGAAGAAAGAGAATCTTTAATTATACTTGTATGTTTAAAAGTTTTGGCTACAAATAAAAACCTTTTATTTGAACCCAGAATTGTGTTGGGTGATATGGCATCTACGGTTTGTGGCTCAATGGCTTCTCAACATTCATGGGTTGTTTTGGTAACAGAATTCAATTCTGACACTGTTTTCTAGATAAAGTGTTGTTTCCTGATGGTTATGAACTTTTTGTGTCTTTTTCCATTGTCTTGGTTTTTTACACTCGTTGCCATTTTGAGCAGCGATAGCTTTAAAGCAACGCTCGAAGGTGGCTGGTGTTGATGTCATCATTGCAACAGGATAAAACATTAGCACCATGCACTTCCTGGTCATCCGGGTATGCAGATCATCTGTGTTTTGGTGTTAATTATTGCGATTAGTATTGTTGATCTCCTTTTTTTCTGACTTATTTTGATTTTTCAATAACGTTTTCATTTTGACAAAGATTAGACGGAGCCTTGATAACAATTCTCTTGGTTTGGTTAACTGACGTTTCCTCTTGGCAGTCATAACACACACAATGTGATTTCCAGGACCAGGCTCCAGAACATCTTGATGACAAGACTTCCAAAATTGTGGCAATCATAAACAAAATAAAATGGTGTTGTGATAAAATTAAAATATTACTGCAATAATATACTTAATCTCAAATGTTAAATATGCTGTGAGGGATAGCTGACACCCTCATCCTGGAAGGATAGGGGGAGAGGGCCTACACAGGGGTTCCTCTCCCCCAAGGATGCTAGATGGCAGGCACCCCAGGCTGGGATCCCCACCTAGGTGTCCACAAGGGATGCCGGGTATTGTAGTCCCAGGGGACTGCCTTGCTGGATCCCATGGGGTCTGCCAGGGGAAGCTGCAGGATTTGGGAGTTGCTACTTAGGGATCTAACCTCACCCAGAAGTGCTTTGAGCCACCAGCTTCATGGCACCAGAAGCACTCCCAGGGATTGAATAAATAAGGCTGCTTGCCACAACCTGAAGAGCCAGAATTGGGAGGTAGAGGATGATACATTCCAGGAGGAATGGAGAAGGCAGAGAAGGACAAAGAAGGGAAAGACTTTCAGTGAGCTTTGGGAAGAGTTTCACACAATAAAAACACTTTACACTTGTGTACAGAGCCTGTCTGTTTTGGGTGTTTGCGAGGCCGGATCACCTCCTGGTGGCCATAATGCACAAAACACATATACAGAAATGATCTATGCCTTCAAAACTTCCAGAAATTAAAAAAGAGAATCTAGAAAAATGTATTATTTCCATACTATTTTTCTAATCTTATAATTATGAAAATCAGTAATTTTTCAAAATTATGTGACATCTTGATTCTCAGTTCAGCACTGGCTTCTGCAATGGATACTAAATGGTTTTAGATGATTGTGCTGAAATTAGGACTTTTGCCATTTTTTGAGATCAGACTAGAATTCCACCTTATACCCAATGCTTCTGGGGTAGGCCTAAACCCCTGTCACCCTGAATCTGATTAAGCAAACTTGATAATGGATGCATACATTGATCAGATTATTTGTATAACAATCTGTAATATGTTTCTTACTAGTTCCCTTTATTTGCATGTTACTCTGATTTGGCTTTTTAATTCCAGTAGGTCATAACTGAATGAAACGCAGACATAACCATTCTTTCAGAAACTAATATATGAGGAAAACTTTCTTTCCTACACCATTATCATTTGGCAGCAGTCATATTTAGATGACAAAGCATAATACTAAAGATCTGGGGAAGGTCTCCCAGCAAAGGTATCAGATGGCCCCAGCCCCTTAGGCTCAACATTTAAAACACTAAGATCATACAAGAAAAAACTAAGAAATAAATACCATATTATAACTGTGGACACCAGGGGGCACTCCAGCACAAAACACAAACACAATGCAAAAGTACAGAAAAACTTTTATTGTGGGAAAACTCTTCTCAACAAGCATTTCCCACAGCCACAAGTACAATAAAGCACTGTAGAGCATACAATTCTTTGTCTTCCTTTCTTTGTCTCTGTCTCTCACTGCACTCCTCCTTGCAAGTGTTGTTCGCCTTCCTCCTGACTCTGGCTCATCCTTGCAAGGCAGGCAGCTCCTTTTATCTCCTACCCGGGCATACTTCTGGTCTTGTGCGCTTCCAAATGAGACAGAAACCCCATGAAGTAGGGCTACCCAGTCCCTGCAGCACCTCTTGGTGGCACCCACGGAACCCAACAGGACTGAGTTGAAGAAATCCATGTCCCATGCTGCTCTAATTGAATCTGAGGCACTGCTGTAACCCAGGGGGGCTGCCATCTAGCACTCTTAAGGAGATATTGACCTGTGCACCCTCACTCTCTCCCCCCGGTTCTTCCATTCTGAGGGTGTCCTGGCTTGGTAAGAACATGGGCATCCCTCACAATAACAGCATAATACAGTTCTCATGAAAAGAAAACAAAAGCCAATTCAATAATGAAATACATCAAAAACAATAAATAGATAAAAAGACAAACTCTGGTTACATCATAACACTGTGGGTTCTATTGTACTGACTGCAGAGGGGATGCAGCAGTAGAACTGAAATAAGGAATCAAGAGATTAATCAAGGTTGAAATCAAGCCATGAGTCATAACCAGGAAATCAGTATACAAGTAACCAGGGCAAAAATGTTAAACTTAAATTGTAGTCCAAAAACAGTGCAGTACCTTGGGTGCCAGAACTTCGAAAATAACAAAGAAAAGATTGCTATAGGGCTTGGGATAATCCATAATCTTGGACAAAGAGCCATCTTAAATATGGTCACGACTTCTGCAACATACTTTCAGTAAACTGGGCATAGCATCATGGCGACAAAAGCAGAAAATAATCAGTCATTTTCCAACCCGCTATATCCTAACACAGGGTCACGGGGGTCTGCTGGAGCCAATCCCAGCCAGCACAAGGCACAAGGCAGGAACAAACCCCGGGCAGGGTGCTAGCCCACCACAGGGCAGACACACACACCCACAAACCAAGCACACACTACAGACAATTTAGGATCGCTAATGCACCTAACCTGCATGTCTTTGGACTGTAGGAGGAAACCATAGCACCAGGAGGAAACACATGCAGACACGGGAAGAACATGCAAACTCGGGAACCTCGTGAACCCAGGTCTACTTACTGCGAGGCAACAGAAAATAGTGGCACCCTCAAATCCCATGCCTATGGCAGGTCCAATGAAACAATTGGTTGAGCCACTCTGCTGGTCAGACATGTTTTTGGGACCTGCGGAGCAGATTCTGCATTTTAGTTTTGTTTTCTTCTGCTCCCTGTACTGTATGCCTTCTATCTCTCTCTCAGTTATTTCTCCCTTGTGTGCTTAGTTTTGAATAAACCCAAATTCTTTCCCTTCCTTCATATCATTCTGGGAGGGTTCCACTAAGAGCTCAAAGTGTGCAGTTTTACTACAACTGAGTATTTGTAATTTTTGAAGATGGAGCACATTCAAGTTCAGTGACCTGAAAAAGGTCATGCAGTGACCTCCATGCCTTGGTCAATAGACCACACTGCCAATAATACAGAATGACTTACTGTATACTGAACTCTTTGTCATGAATGTCTGCTACTGTAAGAACAATCTTAGTCTGAAGATTTTATGTAGAAGTATAAAATGACAGCATGTTTATATTGAGGAGCCAGCGTTCTGGCACCAACCCTCTACATGGCCATTACCACTTATCCATCACTCTCCATTTCTCGGGGAATTTTTGACTGTAACAACCATTAAAAATGCATGAAATCTCCAGAACGAGAAGTAATGCATCCTATTATTCTAGTGCCAAGTCTACTTGAAAAGTGTCAAACTGAGAATAAATAGCTAAATGCACAGTAAAGAAATACTTTTGGGTTTACACATAGTTGTGATTGTACTGCAGAAACCTTTGATTTTGTTTTAGCTGGAAAGTTTAATTTTTACAAAAACTTCTTCACTTTTCATCACATTTGGCATATTTGAGCAGCAGGCTAATACGGTCATGCAATGTTCATATGATCAGCAATACATACACTACAGTATATGGGCAAAAGTATGTGGACACCCTTACAAATTATTGCGTTCTGGTTTCATAAAATCAAGCACATAGCCATGACAAACACTGGCAGCAGACTGGGGCATATTGAAAAGCTCTGTGACTTCAAGCATGGCACTGTCTCAGGATGCCACCTTTGTTACAAGTCAGTTTGTGACATTTCTGTTCTGCTAGATATTCCCCAGTCAAATGTGTTATTATAATGATGTGGAAGTGTCTACTTCACAACCCAAAAGGATGATAATGCCTGATTGTGGGTCAAATTGAGTCGTGAATCACAACGGCACTGAATGGGAAAGGGTTGAAAGCAATTTGAATAATGCCTTGCGATGGGTTGTCCAGGGCAAGGAGATATCGCATAATCCCCCATGGAGGTCTGCAATCTATTGGTGGCAATTTTCCCAGGGCGATGATTCTAGAAGGGTGAACTGAATCACCCTCCCACTACTGGGATTACAATCAGCAACAATTCTACAAGAGGGGTGGATCCCCTGGATGATGCTTCATGGCAATTTAGGACAAACAAGTTTAAGAGCAACTGGTCTAGGAGCAACAACACTTCAGCCATGAAATGGTAAACTGTACAAACTCACTGAGCAGGGCCACCGAGTGCTGAAGCACTATTTGTATTGCAAAAATCACCTGTCCTCTGGTGCATCATGCACAAAGGAGTTCCAAACTGTCTCTAAAAGCAACATCTGCACAAGAACTGCGCATCAGAACCTTCAGGAAACGGGTGTCCGTGGCTGAGTAGCTGCACACATGCCTAAGATCATTGTGTGCAAAGCCAAGGGTCCTCTGGAGTGATGTAAGGTACACCACCTTTGAACTCTGGAGTAGTAGAACCATGTTATCTGGAGTGATGACTCACAGTTATCTAGCAGTCTAATGGATGAATCTGTTTTGGAGGATTCCAGAAGAATACTACCTTTTAGACTGAATAGTGCCTACCCTATAGTTTGGTGGAGAAGGGCTACGGGTCTGAGGCTATTTTTCATGGTTTGGGCTTAAGCCCCTTGCTTCAGGTGAAGAGTACTATTAATGCTACAGCATACAAAGATATTTTGGACAATTGTGCACTTCCAACTTAGTGGCACAAATTTGGAGTAGGCCCTTTTCTGTTCCAGCATGACTGTGTCCCTGTGCACAAAATCATGTCCATAGAGATGTGGAGGAATTATATGCAAATAAAGATCTTTATATAGCATTTTTCATCTTGTCAAACACCCCTAACTCCTCTCCATCACCAACTGAAATGCATTTTATTGATTTGCTTACCATATTTTGGAGGTTAGAATCAATTTATGGTGATCAAGCCAGTACTGAATTTTGATACTGTGATCTTGTGTTTTCCTTGGCTGCCATGAATTCCATTGGGGTAATTAAACTAGGCAAGCAATAGAATGTATTGAGAGATATTTGATATCTCTTGCCCTATATGTACCTTCAACACCTTTCCTCAGTATCCTCAAGTGTTTAAACCTGTCTTGACTACCACTTCCTCTATCGAGCAAGTTCTCGTAATCCTCATGTTCTGTCATTTCGAGGTGTCTTGTTCATCTCCTATCTATTTGTTGTAGATGCCACATGGGCTGGACAGGCATCCCAGCCAGGAGAGAGGATGGTTCCTTATCCGGATGGGAGACTCCTAATAGGCAGATAAGCATTCCGGCCAGGGAGGAAAAAGGGATCAAACCCGGAAGGAAGGACCAAAAGGGACGGATGGACAACCCACTGGGAAAGAAAGATGTCGCTGGAGGCTTTTTATTCCCCCAGCACGCTAGATGGCAGCAGCCCCAGATGTCGATGCTCAGTAAGGCATGCCGGGAAATGTAGTCTGGCAGAGCAGACCTGTTGGAGTCACTGAGGGCCATGAGAGAGCACTGCAGGGAGACAAGCTCCTTGTTATAATGGACTTCTCTGTGACCCAGAAGGACTTCCTTGGGTAACCGCCCTGGTGCCAGAAGTACTCCTGGGTCTGTAATAAAAGGGACCACACTCCCTTATCCTGGCGAGTCAGAGCTGGGAGGTAGTGGAGCAACGCTTGAGTGGAGGAGGATAGTGCAGTGGGAAGAAAGTATTTTTGAGCGAAAACCTATGTTTTGTGCTTGTATGACATATTTGAGGTGATCTGATTATTAAATATATCTTTATTTGAACCAGGGACTGTGTTTGTGTTGGGGATTGGGCTTGCTGGGGCCTGGATTTCCATCACATTGTGTACTTCTTATCCTTGATGATAACTCTCAGTATGCCTTGTACGCCTTTATTCCTCTTTTGATCGTGTCACCAGAGCCAAACTGACCAATCCAATTGCTCTGAGGGACTGGACACACAAACACAGACCTCTATGCATTTTATTACACAGTAGATACAGTAGGTCCAAGTGAAAGAAAACTTACTGTTTGGCTTATTCATCTTCTGGTGGCATGTACAAACATATTTGACTACAATGTCAAGTTCATCTTTTCCAAATTCTATGTGGGGTCAATGTGCTTGATCAACCTTCTCCACACAGCTTGGACCTGCACCTCCTCATCAGTCAAGTTCTTTTTCCTTCAGATCTTCTTTTACTTTATCCAACTACTGTACCTCAACTTTGTACTCCCTCGCTTTCTCTTCCGCTGCACTTCCATTCCCGTCACTCTTCTGCCCGCATATTCATTGTCTCTCCTCATTACAGGTCCACACCACTTCAACCAACTTCCCTCTACATTCTTATATATCTCTCCCACTTTCCTTTGCCACCTTCTTCAAAAGCAACTCTCAACATATAGACATTTAGACCTGTCCTCAGAATCATATCCAGGCCAAAGCTTCAAATACTTCCAGGGTTGTGTGCCCAGGTGTCCCTACTTTCGCTAATGGCCAAGGCACACAGAAAGAAGTTGTCAGTCCTGTAGACGTCAGAAACTGTAAAGCAGGAAACTGTGCACAATTTTAAAAGCCTGCCTGCTTCCATGCATTGTTTCCAGACTAGTTACTTTAGAAGATCCTTCCATTAATTAATAACTTTGTTAATTCTGTCAGGACATATTTATTTTGATGCCCTTAACTGATAAATGACCTACAGGTTCTAATTAATGTTTTATGCCTTCCTACCTTTACAGCATTACAAATTAATAATACAAACATCAGATAATAAGACAAAAAAACAACATACTCAGACAATTGCAGGAAAAAAAATTAAAAATCATAGCACTGTGCACGGTCAAAAATGGTCAAGAAGTCTTAGGATCCTAAATGAATCCTAAGCTTTCCCTAGCCTGTCCTGAAAAAGGCCTTGCCCTAGGCAGCCTGACCCCAAAATCTTCAGTCTATCCAGGCCTCAAGAATGGGGAAAGACTTTTAGCTTTCCAAAATGCCTTCAATGTACAAAAAGTATCAAAATATCTCTTAAGGGATAGGAAAAACATAAACAACCTTTGGCTTGAGAAAGCCACAAATCATCTTTATAAAAATGGAGTGTATTTGAAAGTAAGCAAAAATGACCAAAACACAGGAAAAAAGCAAAATGTTTACCTAAACTGGCAAAACACAACAAACCAATTCTTATCTTATGACAAAAGCAAAAGAAAAAAAGATCTGAAAAGCAGAAAATCAGTACTTACAAAAATGTACAACAATCAATAATTAACTGTAGGACCTGCTCCTCCAGTTGTCACAGCAGGGTGATCTCACCTCTCGAGTTTCCATCCACAAAACACAAAGGACATAGGTGTCATGAACTAGAGGTCTCAATTGGCACATACGTCCCAAAAGGACTTCCACTAGAAAGGGAAATCCTGTCAAAAACCCTGCTAGACACAAAAAAAAGGGCCCTGAGAAGCCAATAGAGTATGTGAAGAGCAGAAACAAAACTGGCAGATGATCACAAATCCCTTTTTAAAGAGCCTGCTTATTATTCTCCTTCCCAGCAACCCCTGCCTTCTCCACATCTGCCCAATAGCCTTATAGCACTGGGGCTGCTGGGAGGTGTCTGCCATTTTAAGTATTAGTCATTTTTTTGAATTCAGTTTATCAATCTTATTTTTTTTAATGTACATTTTTTTTCAGTGGCAGCACTGCTGTCTCACAGTAAGGAAACTAGCGTTCACGCCCCAGGTCTTCCCTGTGCGGAGTTTGCTTGTTCTCCCCGTATCTGCGATGGTTTCCAATGGGAACTCTGGTTTCCTCCCACTGTCCAAAGACATGCAGGTTAGGTGAACTGGCAATGCTAACTTGGCCCTTGTATGTGTGTGTACCCTGCGAGGGATTTATGCCCTGTCTAGGGTTTGCTCCTATCTTGCACCCTCTGCTAATTGGGAAAGGCTGCAGTCCCCCCCCGCCCCCCCCCCCTTGTGACCTAATTTTTCTTTTTATTTGTCTTATTAATTTATTATTGGCCTATGATTTAATTATTGGTTCTCTGCTGTAGATTTTTTCAGTTGATTTAATAATTAATGAATTACTTAAAGGTTTGTTTTTGTGCCTTTTCGGAGGGGTTTTGGCCTTCGGAACAAATCATGACACAGTGAGCCAAATGCATATACTGTCCAGTCCGAGTCTCAGACAGATCCCATCATGCTTTCTCCTTGCTCATAACTATCTCAAATGACAATCCATCCTCTTTTTGCCATTTACTTTCTTTCATTTGTTAGCCTCATACTGTACATTAACAGCAGACCTCACATGTGTTACCTTCCTGGTGTTGTTCTTACTGCTTTTACTTTTCTGTCTTATCAGTGTTTTCATGCATCACAAACTGTATGTGTTCTCTTATGTTCCCTCTAGTTTATCCTCACAGCATGTCATCCATCTTTCAGAAAATCATACTATGGTGCCAACCTTTTGTTGGCTTATCAGCTCCACCAGACACAAATTGTTGTATCAGGAGCATTCTTTATTCGATATTGGCTTGACCTTGCATATCCTATAATATCTCACTGGATTCTAAACACAAAATGAACTGTTATTTTACTTCTAACCATTGCCACATATTCAAACAGTCATAATATTGGCATTTTGTTAACTTCCTCCATAGCAGCATTTTAAGGCCCCTAAGTAGAAGTTTCCTTCAGTGCTTTGTTCCTGCATTGCATTTACAGGTATGTGCCACTTAATGACCACATGTGGTCCTGAGCAGGCTGTGATAAAGCGATTCCCACCATTAAGTGAAACCACATATTTCAAACAAATATCTTTCCTCACTAGTAAGTTTGTCCAATTTTTCGACAAATTCTTCAGCTGGCTTTGCATCTGCACTTACAACCTCACCTTACACTCTACAGTTCAAAACGCTTCTTAAAGCACGTGAACCACCCTGGGCTAGCTGTTAAACACACATCATATTCTGGGGCAGCTTTTCTTTTAACATTTCAAATAGGCTCAGCACCTTTTGCCATGATTGCCATCATGCTGAGAGGAATTCGATTGTGGGTCTGGTGCTTTATCTAGTTCCAAATTAGCAGATATCAGATATGAGTCCTGAGTTTCGCTGCTTCATTAATTTGGTAAAATATCTGTATGACGTGATTTACAAAGTGGAAACTCTGAGAAGACACACCATACTCATTACTCTTGAATAAAATCTTCTTCTTCTTCTTTCGGCTCTTCCCATTTAGAAGTCGCCATAGAGCAGTGGTTCTCAAACTGTGGGGTGGGCCCCCCTAGGGGGGCACGAAGTAACAAAAAGGGGCGCGAAGATGTGAAAAAAAGAAAACAAGAATCACAAATATACAAAATACATCTATTGAAACTAAAACAAATTAACTTAAACTACATTCTGATACTAGAAAAATAAATATAGAGTTAGATAAATGTCGATAAAAGTTAAGTAGGTATAGTTAAATATGCATCTATGATATATCATTAATTAAAAAAGAACAAATTGGTATTAGTGGGCTCCTTTCAAAAAAACATTAGGGGGGCGTGATTAAAACTGTTATGAAAACTCGAGTCGCAAATACTTAAAGGTTAAGAAACACTGCCATAGAGGATCATCCGCATCTAAATCTATCCAAGTCTTTTACGTCATTTTCTGCCACACCGACTGCCTTCATGTCCTCCCTCGCCACATCCATAAACCTCTTCTTTGGCCTTTCTCTTTTCCTCTTGCCTGGTAGTTCCCTCCTCCACATTTTCTCCATGATGTACCTCTCATTTCTCCACAGCACGCTCAAACTATCTCAATCTAATTTCTCACTTAGTCAACAAACTGTCATAAATGAGTTGTCCCTTTAATATACTCAGTTCCTAATCCTGCCTACCCTTGTTACTCTGAGCAAAAATCTCAGCATCTTCAACTCTGTCATTTGCAGCTCTGCCATTCTCTTAAAACCATTCAGCACAGCTGGTCTCACTAAAATAATCCTTCCATAATCCCATTTGCCTTTGACCTGGCAGTACTTCTGGGGCTAGGACATGGTCTGCAGGAAGCAATTCCACATCAGATGAGAGTCCCACACCAAGCTGGGACGATACATCCCCCGGTGGTATTCCGGATCTCCAATCCCCATGATGCCCCATGAATACCGTATATACTCACTTATAAGTCGGGTCCTGAAACCTGAAAAATCGATCATAAAATCAGCCCCCGACTTATACACCCATTCAAAAATGCGACACTTACATTTTATTTTTTTACATCTTCTTGCTTCCCCCAATCTCTCATCAGTTTCTTAGGCACATCGAATTTGTTGCAGCAGTGCAGTTTCCAATTTCTTTCACTACTTCAACTATGTTTAATTTAAAACCAGCTTCAGATTTTCTTCTGATCAAACACTCCATCGTAGATAAGGGATGCTCTTACCATAAAGGTATATGAGGGTGTGAGATACAAAAAACACAAATCAGTGCAAACGTCGCTTCGGAATAGTTTGGGTATTACCGTGTGGTCACGTAGGCACAATAGTGTGAGAGAGAGAGGTTAGGAGCACACGCTGATACAGCGCATTGCTGCACCCACATAGGAAAAAAAGGCCGTGTGCTCCGTAGTTACTCTCTCAGGTGGGTGTTAGCATATCATAATCTCTTGGACCAATAGCGTGAGTTTTCCGCATTCGACTTATACGACTGACATTATAAAATACCAGAAATTATATGATAAAATCAAGTCCTGACTTATCCATGGGAGAACTTATCCACGAGTATACACGGTATCCAAAGGGGACCCAAATCCCACAGACACTGCCCTCTAGTGTATTGGGGGACATAAACTGAATACTGGTATTTTTCCTGGCCCTCCCAACATACTGGCCTCCCTGCTGGGTAAGGATTCTTGTTCCCCTTCAATCAGAGAGCCTGTCCTTCCATTTTCTTTTGTCATGGTGTCCCATCCAGGCAAGAAATCACCCTCTGGGATGCAAGTCCATCTCCTGTGGCACTCATGCTACTTTTAAATCCATTGTGCTTGAAAAAAAATTAGGGTGTGACTCTTCATTTAGGGCAATGTTTCTAGAAATTGTGAATGATTTTGTAAAGACAAAAACTGTTTTCATTTTTACACCACATTATGGTGACACACCTGATGAAGGCTACACAGCCTGTCAGTGGATTATCCTCTGTGCTCTTCTGAGGTATGCACAGTACTCTCACCTCTGGTACAGAGGGGGTGCTGGCACTAACCATATCTTCTGTTTTACCCTCCACAGTGCTCCACCCAGTGATGGCAATTGACCTCCAGCCCTTCAAGTCCTCCTGCTACATATCCCACAGTTCCCGGAAGGAGGTGTCATTTATTATGAGAACGCACAGCAGGATGGAGCTCCTTTCCACCGTGACTCTGAGAGTTTTTAGTAGCCAAGAAAGGTTCCTCAGACTAGGACCTTGATTTTCATTTATTTAGCACCATCGAGCACATGTTTTGTTTGGACTGTTGTTTCAATTAAACAGGGACAACGGGTTTGGCACCCAAACATTTCAACATGTTGACCTGCAGTTGCTCCCAATGACCACAAGCAGAAGTGTTGTTTCTTACCTTCTTTATATATCCATCCATCCATCCATCCATTATCCAACCTGCTATATCCTAACTACAGGGTCACGGGGGACTGCTGGAGTCTATCCCAGCCAACACAGAGTGCAAGGCAGGAAGCAAACCCTGGGCAGGGCGCCAGCCCACCGCAGTTCTTTACACATCAGCATGGAAATAACTGTTACTTGCTGACAGTAATTTTCTGTTAAGATAGATAGATAGATAGATAGATAGATAGATAGATAGATAGATAGATAGATAGATAGATAGATAGATAG
>JANRMT010062827.1:37109745-37122848 GCA_026402145.1 Polypterus bichir lapradei | reverse complement strand
GATAGATAGATAGATAGATAGATAGATAGATAGATAGATAGATAGATAGATAGATAGATAGATAGATAGACGGCCAAGGCTCTTACCCAGTGGGAGCAGATATCCACAGGGCATTGCCTCTCCTGAAGTGCTAGATGGCAGCCCCCCGGGATGGTAGTAGTGCTTTGATTCCACCAGGGCTCCATGGGAGTTGGAGTTTGGCAAAGCACCGTGGGGGAGCTGCAGAGTCCTACTTTGTCTGGCTTCTTCCACATCTGGGAGTGCTTCTGGACCTCACTAACGAGCCATCTGGAGTTCTCCCAGATGCAGCATTAAAGGAGCCACCTGCTTTCATTCGGGGAGCCGGAGTTGGGGGGAGAGGACGACACCAGAGGAGGAGTTGAGGTGGAAAGACTAGGAGAAGCTACAGAAAACAAAGGGCTCTGTGTATTGCTGTGCTTTATTGTTCTGTGGAGAGCAGGTGGGAATGATTGAAAATACATTATGTTATTACAATATAGAATTAAAATTCAAATTAAAAAAATGCATATAAGCATTGGATTCTGAGGGAGGAATGTGTAAAGGATAGAGCGTCAACAGTTAGTAAACGTCCTGAAGATGAAACAGCTTAAAATATTTCCATGTTTCTCACGTCATGTTCTCATTTTTGTTAAATGTACCTGTAGAGATGTCACTATCACTTCTTTGTCCATTCTCTGCTGTGCTGCAGATTACTATGTTACAATTCTGTTCAGTGAATTATGTGTATGAAAATACGCTCAGTGAGTGCTGCTAATACTGGGTAGGGCATACTTTTCCTCTCAGTATAGCCTTGGTTCTTCATGGCATGAATGTTGGAATTATTCCTTTGAGATTCTGGTCCATGCTGACATGATGGCATCATGAAATTTCTGCACATTTCTTACAGTGACTCTCCCATTCTACCACATCCCAAAGGAGTTCTGATGGATACTAATCTAGTGATCGGAAAGGCCACTGAAGAACCCTGAAACCTTTTGTTTTGTACCATGGCACATTATCATGCTGGGAGTAGCCTTTAAAAAATGGGTGACTTGCGGCCATGAAGGGATGCACATGATCAGTAACAATACTAAAATAGGCCTTGGTATTCAAGTGATGATTGATTGATATTAACAGGTCCAAAGTGTGCCAAGAAAATATCCCACAAACCATTGCACCAACACCACCTGCCTGGACTGTTGACACAAGACAGGTTGAGTTTATGGATTCATGCTGCTGGTGCCAAATTCTGACCTGACCATCCGAATAGATTAATCTCAACAGAAATCGAGATTCATCAAACCAGGCAAAGTTTTTGAAGTCTTCACCTATCCATTTTTTCTGAGCCTGTGCCCACTGCAGCCACAGTTTTCTGTTTTTGGTTGACAAGAATGGACCAAACATGATCTTCTATCTATCTGTCTCAAGGTTCAACATGCTATGCTTTCTGAGATGCTTTTCTGTTTACCACAGTTGCACAGGGTGGTTATCTGAGACACTGTAGCCTTTCTGTCAGCTTGAACCAGCCTTTTCATTCTCCTCTGATCTTTCTAACCAACAAAGTTGATGCTCACTGGAAAGTTTTTTTGGCATCATTCCAAGTAAACGCAGTGCTTCAGCAAAAGCACATATTGATTTTTTGATTGTTTGCTTTTCTCTCGCGCTCTCTCTCTCTGACATTCTCTGCTCCTGACACGTATTCCTTTGAAGAGAAGATATATTTGCATTCTTTTAATTGTGAGAAAGAACTGTCATCTCTGTCTTGTCATGGAGCACAGTTTAAACTTTTGACTAAAGGGTGTTATTTCATGTCTAGAGGGCTCTAATAATGTTAACAGTGTGGGAGAGTTTATAAGGGCTTAAAATATATAAAAATAACCATACAAACATATGGTTTCTACTTTGCGGATTTTCATCTATCACGGGGGGTTCTGGAACGCAACCCCCGCGATCGAGGAGGGATTACTGTAATATGAAAGTAAATTATGTTTATAATTATGTTATGTAAGAGTTATTCATTGCGTAAACATTAACACGCAAATACTTTTTAAACTTACAATTTTACTGTAAATCTTCAGTAAAAACAATTTTTGGAATTAAATTTTTGTCAATATCGCATTGAATTTTGATTTTGTGCTTGGACTTTCATTGTGACAATGCAACGTATAACTGACCTTGATTGAATTTCGTTTCTTTCTCTCTAATAAATAAAATGACTTTTTCGAATGTTTGGCTCTGAGATTTGTTAATTGTCATAGCAAAAGCTATTCTAATGGGAAACTGTTAACGTTTTAATATGAATGTCAAATCAAGATCTCCTTTGTTGTCTAATGTTATCCCTGGAAGATGTACTACATTACCTTTCTTGGATACATCCTTCTTTCTACAGTAATTCGGGCGGTGGAAGTCTGGACGGTGTTAACGGTTGTAGATATTCTTCAGGATATTGTAAGTTGCTGTTTTCATCTTCCGCATCATCACCACCAACTGTTTCAGCATAGTCTATTGATACACATTTTATCAATTTGTCATGTAACCTATCAACAATTTTTGCGTTAATTCGTTTGACTTCATCGTTTCTCGGTGCTAGGATTGCCCGTGTACTCATTTCTTCTGTTGATAACCCTTGTGATGAAATTCTTCAATAAGATTTGGACATAACATGTCTTCTTTAATTGGGAACTTAAAGTGAGGAAAACGTTAAAATTTATAAGAGCTGAGAGAGCAGGAACTGTATCTGTCAAAAACATTCACACGAATGATAGGTGAGATTACCCTGTGCGTGGTTGAATATGGTGAGAGGAGGGCGTGACTTGAAAAAAAAATCTCATGGCCAAAGTCTCGTCTCATGGGACTTGAAAAAATATCTTGAAAAAAGTTTTGTCTCGTCTGAGGATTTTTTTTATATAATAGAGAAATATTTTTTGCACACACATTCAGTTTGCCACAATTATAATAGTACATTTAGCACAAAAGTTTGCCGCTAACACGAGAGTGGAGGCGTGGAAAGTGAGTGGAGTCAAAAGAGATGCAGCTGATGGGGTGTCATCTTATGGGCCTCAGAATGTCTCAGGTCGCTGAATAACCTAAAACTGTCCTGACTGCAGCTTGACTCTGTTGCATTTTTTCCCCATTCTGGTGTTTGATGTGAACATTAACTGAAACTCCTGACCTGTGTCTGCAGGATTTTATGCATTGCATTGCTGCTCTGTGATTGGCTGATTAGATAATTGCATGGATAAGCAGGTGTACTGGTGTTCCTAATAATGTTCTCATTGAGCGAATATCATAAATCATATCATGATAACCTCTAAAACTACATTATAAGAAGAATACATCAGTTATCTTTCAATATTAGAGACAAGAGGAAACAAATCAATTATCAAAGTGGGAAAGCACTGCCTGTTCAAGACAGTCAACAACCAGTTCACAAAATGGATTGCAAAGCAGTCGAGATTTGAAGTCAGTTCCTTTCTTGGATATTACTTTTAATGTTGTCGACAATTCTTTTCAATTTTCTCTATACAGAAAATCTACACATCATAATACTTTTATTATTAAATGAGGCGAACATCGTCAGGGCCGCTTTGGACCATTCAGGGTGAAGGGACACAATGTAGTTCAGCAGAAGGCCAAGGCCTGTGTGTGAGCTGCTGGTTGTATCACCAGGAATGCCAAGCTGGTGCTCTGTGAGAGCAAAATCCAGTTTGGCGAGTACTAGGCGTGAAAGGGTTCAGACAACACAGGAAAAGGTTTGGGGGCAGCCGCCTGTATACTTGAGGTATGGCTGCTAAAGGTGAAGGTTTGGTTCATATTAAACTTGTCTTAACAGATCTCAGTCTAAAAAAAAAAACAAACCAACAGACAGGCAAACATGGAGGTTTTAAAGTCAGGCAGGGGAAATGATGTCATTGGGGCAGGAACTAGAAGTGACGTCATTGAATTGAGGTGAAATTGAATTGATGCGTTGTCGGTCTGCCTATGACAAAGAGAAAGGATCGGTGCACTCTGCCATCCCCTGGTCTGGCGTATAATTACCTTCATTTGAGCTCTTTATCTGCCTCCCACGCGCACATGTGTGACACAGGATAAGATATCAAAATGGTTGCTGACCCATGATGTCAGCTATGCTGTCATCATGTAGGCAGTCCACTGAAGGGAGTACAAAGGTGGTAAGATCCCCAACAGCCCAGCCACAGGAAACAAAAATGCCTTGGAATTCTACACCCAGCTCTTTCTGGTCACGGAGGCTGCAGTGATGCATCAAAGACGGGTTTGCCCCCTAGAGATGAAAGCAAGAGCCTCATCGGCTTTGGAGCATACAAGGACCTGACATTTGAGGCTCTGTCCAACTTGATGGATCAAGAGATGAAAAGTTGAGGAGCGTCCTGCGGGAGGGGAGGTGTGAAGTTAAGGAGTGGGACCCTGCTGCTCTTTGAGCTCCTGTCACCTGTGATGCTTTTGTGCCATGACCCAGTTATATCCAGTAGAACTGGTGGAAGACCCAATAGCTGAACCAGGATAAAAGCTCTCCATATGTCAATATGTTCAGTAGAGAGAGCGGGCCAAGTCCTTCTCTCCCACCACCTCTCTCTCTGTTGTAGACTCTATCACTGACCTTCCTGAAGATGTGGTGCTGCCCACCAGACTAGACATGGAGGCCAGTAAGTAATTGCACAAAACTTAAAGATTTTTTTTCTCTTGTCTCAGGTTTTAGTTGACCAAACAGCTTTATTGGAATTTACAAAACACTATGACGACCTGTGACTGAGATTTACTTACCCACTTGTATGTATCACTGTTTTCTCTGGGCATCCTAACCCTGGACACGTTGGGAGCTGCTGTGGAAAAGAGAATGGTGGCAAAATTGGAGATGTATAGATTAAGCGGTCAGGTGTTTGGCTCCATTATTATAAGGAGAATTGGTTTTAGTACTGATGTCTCAAATACAACAGCAACTAGCAAATCGTGCTTGCACAAATTTTGCAAGAATAAAAGCATTAATGAAATGATGATAAGGGAGAGAAGAACATCACATGTTACAGTAAGAAAGGAGATTATTTTAATAAGTAGTGACTTGTGAGAGGACTCGATATTAGAATAGTCAAATGATTAGTATGGGATGTTATTATAGTCACTTACAACAACATGAATATTTAAAATACAAAGTGCAACATGAACAGGGTAACAGAACACATTGGATAAGAAGGGAAATGTAGGGCACATGTAGGTCAGTATGTGTGAAGTGTGGCCGTCAGGTGATGTAGTATACTGACGTCTATAATAATTGTCTGAATATTAAATTTGTTGCATAAATGTTATTGTCAGCAAAAATATTCCCGTGTGTAACTCACAAGTACCTGTACGTTTAACTCAGGTTTCAATGTAACTCTGGAAAATGTAGCGTACAACTGGCCATGGGGAAGAACAGGGCCTGGCAAATAAACTCCGATGTTATTAAATGTTTGTCGTTGTGACTTGGTGATAGTCATCCAATATGCTAAACGAATGGGGAATTTCCTACGCCGTAATATAAACGGAATATCTTGTTTTGAGTTGTTAGTGTTATGGAATCCCTGTAGTTTTTCTGTCGTAATGTTTCTTGTTGTCTGGCAGTTTGCCGCTGCTCTTCAGAAAGGTTGTGTGTGTAATTCATTTTTTGTTCATTGTCTGGGTGCAAGACTTGCTGTCGCTGATCTTCGGATAATGTCGCTCTGTCGTTTGTCATATGTTGTCTTTGTTGTTCTACGGCGTCTTGCCTGTGCTGGTTGGTCTGGCGTGATGTCAATGTGTCTGCTTCTGTGTGTTGGTGTGAGCATGCAGGCTGGTGAGACCATTTCTGTTGGTCACAGCTTGGCTTTATGTGCCTTTTCATTTTAGGCTTACGTTGAAGTGAAGGAAAAAGAAGCTGTAAAATGGTAGTGTCATAATGCAGTTTTGGTCAGTAACAAAGTATGAATGAAATAAACAGTTAAATACTCAGTCGATAATTGGTCACATTGAAGAACTGAAGATAAGCCTAAAACCAAAACTCTGCCAGGAGCACGGATTCCTCGATATTGTTATGGAGGGATAGAGTAGTTGTGGCAACTGTTGTTTATATCGAACATGGACAGACACAAGTGAAATAATATAAGGATAATCATCATAATATATATATTTTAAAAGTGGTAGCGCTGCTGCCTCACAGGTAAGGAGACCTGGATTCGCTTCCCGGGTCCTCCCTGTATGGAGTTTGCATGTTCTCCCCATTTCTGTGTGGGTTTCCTCTGGGTTCTCTGGTTTCCACCCACAGTCCGAAGACATAACAACAACAACAACAACAACATTTATTTATATAGCACATTTTCATACAAAAAAATGTAGCTCAAAGTACTTTACATAATGAAGAATAGAAAAATAAGAGACTCAGTAAGAAAATAAAATAAGTCAACATTAATTAACATAGAATAAGTGTAAGGTCCAATGGCCAGGGGGGACAGAAAAAACAAAAAAAAAAACTCCAGACGGCCGGAGAAAAAAAAATAAAAAAATACAGGTTAGGTGCATTAGAGATCCTAAATTTTCCCTAGTGTGTGCTTGTGTTAGGATATAGCGGGTTGGAAAATGACTGACTGACTGACTAGTATATTGCTCTCAGCCCATAGAATAATTACATTTGTTTCTGTGTTATTCCCAAATCTGTTATTCCCAAATCTGGATGGATTTTTCTTTAGTTTTCTTCTAGCATTCCAAAAATTTTCATTTGTACCTTTAAATTGTGTGTGGATGCACTGATCTGCCAGAAATTATTAAAACCACCTGTCTGATATTGTGTAGGTCACCGTTGTGCCATTAAAACAGCTCTGACCCAGGCATCTGAAATTGTCCTCTGGTGTCTGGCACCAAGACGTTAGCTTCAAGCCCTATAAGTTGCAAGGCAGGACCTCCATGGATCAGAATTGTTTTCCCAGCACATCCCACAGGCTGTGAGATCAAAGTATTCCTGAACAAGTGTGGCAGGGTGCAATTTCCTTCTGAAAGAGGCCACTGTAATCAGGAAATACCAACCATGAAGGGGTGTGCGTGGTCTGCAATAATCTTTAGTGGTGGTGGTGCCTGTCAAAGTAACACCCACATGAATGTCGGGACCCAGGGTTTCCCAGAAGAACATTGCCCAGGGCCTCCCCCTGCCTATGCTGGCTCATCTTTTTCCCATTAAGCATCCTGCTGCCATCTCTTCCCCAGGTAAATGACGCACAGGCACCCAGCTGTCCATATGATCTTAAAGAAAACGTGATTCATCAGATCAGGCCACCTTCTTCCATTGCTCCTTGGTCCAATTTTGGCGCTCACATGCCCATTATAGACACGTTTAGACACTCTAACTGGTCTGTGGCTACATAAGAAGCTATGATGCACTGCATGTTCTCTCACCTTTCTTCCATGGCCAGCATGAAGTTCTTCAGCAATTTGTGCTACAGTAGCTCTTTTGTAGAAAAAGACCAGAGGGGCAAGCCTTTGCTCTCCACATGCATCAAATGAGCCTTGGGTGCCCATGATCCTGTCTCTGGTTCACTGGTTGTCCTTTCTTTGATCACCTTTGGTAGGTACTAACACTACACAAACCTGCCATGTTGGAGATGCCCTGAGCCAATCGTCTAGCCATCACAAATTGGCCCTTGTCAAAATCACTCAGATCCTTACGCTTGCCCATTTTTCTTGGCTTCAACACGTCACCTTCAAGATCTGACTGTTCACTTGCTGCCTCACTCCTCATGACAGGTGCTATTGTAATGAGATAATCAATGGTATTCACGTCACCTGTCAGTGCTTTTAATGGTGCGGTTGATTGGTGTATGTCTGTACCCTTTGATGCCCTAGTGCCCTGCACTTACACTAAATACTGCCAAGATGCAGAACACTATGGACCCCACAGCCCTGGACTGGATTACAAAATAAAGGAATGGATAGATGGATTATATTTCACAAGTGAACTGCTGCTGGTTGGAAAGATGACAAATCTGTTTAAAGTCACTGGACACATACAACACATTCTGGTTTCATTTTCTTTAAGGGATAAATTAAACACACAGTTTTCAGGTGTTTGTTACAGCAGTTAGGACCCTTAGTGCCATTCAGGCCTGTGGCGCCATCTGCTGCTTAGTATTGGTAACACAAGAGCTCAAAATGCTTTAAGCAATTCCAACAGGACTTTTTTTTTTGCATCAACTATACGGCCTCACTGCATCAAAGTAACTATTCAGAAGTCATTAGTGTACAGTATTATGAAATCTTGAAATAAATGAAAATCATTATATAATGTATTTGTGCCTTTATCTTTCTTATCATTAAACCCATAATTCAATGTAAAGGTGGCAGCACTGGGCACAAGAGTAGAATCATCGCTTCAGTCCATTACAGTTAATAGCGTCCAAGTCAGTCATCTTGATTTAAAGCAGGCTTTCTCAACCTTTCAATTGTCACGACTCACTCTTTTCTACATGTAAGTGCCTTGACGACTTTCTGGGAGTGTCACCCTCGGAGAATCGAACATCCAGTGTAATGATTATAAGAGTGCAGAGGATTGAGTGGCGACCCACCATGACAGTTTCAGCCCACAACAACCTGCTGCGACATGACTACCATTATAAGCAACGGCAACTCTTGACTCCCTGACAGTGGCATGTTACCCAGTAGTTGAGAAACACTGACTTTAAAGATTTAAATACCACAATCTTACTGCACACAATCCTCACATAATGGTGGTTTATACAGAGCAAGCTAAACATTTCCATTGTGACCACACATTGTTTCGTTTTCAATTTGAAAAAATACCGACCCCCCCAGTAAGCACATCGCCAGTGTAACTTTCTTAAGTAGTTCAGATAGGGCTGCCAACTCTCTTGTACCAGAAATGAGGACATTTGGGTCGAAAAATGAGGACCTTTGAGGATGTCTTTCCTTATGATGCCATAATCCATCCATCTATCCATCCATTATTCAACCCGCTATATCCTAACTACAGGTTCACGGGGGTCAGGCAGGAAACAAACCCCAGGCAGCCCACCACAGTGATGCCATAATACGCCTTTATATTGTGTTATGTTTTTTTTTTTTTTTAAATGCTATAAATCTTTAGCATAAGTTAAATACATGGATAGGACTGGCGAGCTTTGTTGGGCTGAATGGCCTGTTCTCGTCTAGAGTGTTCTAATATTCTAATGTTTAGCAGCAGTTTATCACTTGTGAACGTTACCTGGGCACAGACTGGCAGCCATGTTGTTTTACCACCACCACACGTTTATTTACAATATATACAAAGTCAAAAATCAGTGCACACACAAACCCCACAAAGTCCTGGCCACACAATGCCTTCTTCTTCGGGCCGCCTCCACACTCTCTTCTGCTTCGTCCTGCTTCCACCCGACTCCAGCCTCGAATGAAGGGAGGCGGCCCCTTTATTCCACACCCGGATGTGCTCCAGGTGCTTCCCGGCAATCACCTGCCGACACGCCCCAGTGTGGCGGAAGTGCTGAGGTCCAGGGCTCCCAAGGCATCGAGGCGCCCCCTGGCGGTGACCAAGGGCCCCTACAGGGTTGGGCTTCCAAGCCCTCAACCCGTGGCCCCCAAAGCAACCAAGATGGCGGCCCCCACGTGATCCCAGGTGGGCGCACGCCCTCTTCCGGTCCTTCATGGTATCCCGGCCGGGTCGTTACCCCTGGCATCCCTGACACACTATAATTATGACATGATGGCCACAATCCCAGTCACTGGCAAACTAATAACCCATTAAATATTTTGAATATAGCAAGCCTCTTAAATTAACAGACTTCGTTCATTCCATTCTTATGTGGATATTTTAACTATCGCAAAACCTATAAAAAATTATACACAAGGTAAATTCACTTCTAGTAAAATAAAAATCAATTTACTCTTTTCAATTTAGTTTATTTGCATTTGTCTACATTCTTTTATATTTTCCACTCAAACTATTGTTCTCAGTATATTTGGGTTCTTGACGAAACATGAATAGAAATCTTTACATAGCACGCTACTGAAATTGAATCTTGGGATCATCAGCCCCTTAATTGAATTTGTTCTGCCCTTTTCGAAAACAAGGAGATTTGTTGTTCAAATACTCTGTAAACTTGCACTTTCTTTTTGGCATAATGGGTATTCCTGAATTTATATAAATGATAGAATTATGAAAATATCATTAAATCACTTGAAGAAGTGACTTATTACTTGATCAACTGATAACTGAAAAGATATTGCATTTATATGACAGATTTTTTTTTAATTAATGAAATCTTTAATAGTTGACATTTACAATTATAAATCCAGTTTGAAATAACGGGTGGTAATAAAAATATTCTATTAAAATATTACAAAGCAGTACTTACTCACACTTAAATACGACAGACTTGACCCTGGATGTATGAGATTTCTTGTTTAACCAAGCTGCTGAAAGAAGAATCGAAAATAAGATCTCACATAGAAAATGTGAAATTGTACTTTCGATTTTGAATAAATTCACTTAGTTACGGTGAATTAGGATTACAAATTATTACGGAAAGGAACAACATTTACTGCGGTGGGCTGGCGCCCTGCCCAGGGTTTGTTTCCTGCCTTGCGCCCTGTGTTGGCTGGGATTGGCTCCAGCAGACCCCCATGACCCTGTGGTTAGGATATAGCGGGTTGGATAATGGATGGATGGACAACATTTATAATGAACTGTCTACTCACCAAGAAGATAAAGCTGAACTCAAAAGATGAAGTGAAAAAACCAAGTTGGGCAAACATTGACTTTTCTCATCAATATTGGTGTTGTTTACTACCGGAATGGAAGGAACGATTCTGGGAAAAAAAGTGTGTGCACTACTTCCACAAATGCTGATTGGTGTACAGCTTTCAATTTTTACCAATGATAAAGATATGGAGATTTTCAAATTTTAGGAGCCAAAATTGTGGACATTTTCAAAATTTTATAAATTCCACCCAGACAGTCCGTGGCACGTTAAAAATGAGCATATATCCGCAGGGCCATCTTAACGCATGTGCACACTGGGCATAGGGGCCCTGTGCTAATCTATGTATGTTGTGACTTGCTGAGTGGTTGTGTAGGTAGGGGACCCAGTGCACTGCTTTGCATGGGGACCTATAATGCTGTTAAGACGGCCCTGCATGTCCGGGAAAATGAGGACGGTTGGCAGCCCTAAGATCTCCTCATTTGTTGGTATACATTTCTCTTTCGTTGTCGTTCTTGCATTCTGTATCTTGGAGTATGTCTGGCATGTCAATGAACCTTAGCATTAGTCAGGTGCTCAATGACTCTATATTTAGGCAAACCTCTTGCTATTCTTCAGCACTGAAGCATCTCTGATGTTTGGCTTGATGATCAGGAGTTCTTTTTCACATCATCACAGTGTGTAGCACTTTGTGTTGCGAGCATAATGATTGCTTTGGTGTGAGGACAGGAGCATAGCACACAATATGCTCAAACAGAGATGAAACTCCTTGGCGTTGACCTGCAGCTTCTTTCAGGCTCAGAATTTTATGTAAAAATAGTCAACCATCAGTGTGAAAAGCTGTCTTGATGGCACACGCAGTGTTAAGCCAGAATAATGCTCTGGGCAGTATTCTGCTGCCATCTAGTGGATAAAATAACATCCTTCTGCAAAACAATCACAAATAGTTTTATGTAACTCTTTAATATTCATGAGTGATATGTAGCTTTCAACATAAACACACAATGGCGTGTAAAAAAGCTGGAATAAACTGACACTGGACCATTAGTTGAATCAAGCGATACTGAGGACGACGTGAACTGGCCATCAGATGTTGACATAGAGAATGACACTGATGTACATGGGACTGTACATCCAAACCATTATGATATGCCTGGTGAATCTGGTCAAGTGAAGCTCCACCATAGTACACTTAGCTCTCTGTGGCAAAATGGCAAAATGATTGCTATCAGATGGAAGGGTAAGTTGGACAGAAAGTAGAAAGCACTGTTCACAATGCATCAACATTTGAGTTAGGGAAATGTGCACATCATTAGTGCTTGTACTGTGCTAGTTTGCAATAACACAGTGGGCAGCATCGATCATTCATGTCCCTCACATGTGCAAGAAATGGGTGCAAAGAAACATGCTTCTGCTGTCCTGAGTGCAACATCGAGCTGTGCATTAAGGACTGATTCAAAACGCCACACGAGAACGCAGACAGGTGATCACCACTGAACTCATTCTAAGGGGTCTAAAACTGATTGGCTGCCCCAGTGATGACTTTGGTGTGTCATATTAAAGGGGGTGAATACTTATGTGACCGATTGTTTTGTATCTCATATTTGCAATTGATTTAGATCACTTTGCAAAGATTATTTTCTGCTGACCAATGTCAAAAAAGCAATGCTAAATCCATTGTGATTTAATATTGTATATATAACAATAAAATGTGCAAACTCCTAAGGGAGTGAATAAGTTTTATAGGCAATGTATAATGATAATGGTAAAAATGATAATGAGCAGTATTTAACCATCTGAACTTGAAAATATGAACGATTAATCTATTATTTAGATAGATAGATAGATAGATAGATAGATAGATAGATAGATAGATAGATAGATGTGAAAAGCACTATATGATAGATACATAGATTTGAAACGCAATATATAATAGACAGATAGATATGGAAGGCACTATATGAAAAGCACAGAATCATTACATTTAATGATAGCAGGGGTCAGAAGCCAGGAAATTCAAACAAAAATCATTAATCAATAATCAAAAAATGTGAAATCAAAACTGGCATACTGAAGCTACTGTGAAGATAAGCAGCTTCTCCATTTACACTGCTGCCTTATCAGGTGGCCCCAACCTACATGGTGCTCACTTTAAGGGAGCAAAAAGAAATTATCCAATGTTTATATGATACGAAATGGTAAAGCAATTAATAAACACAATACGAATAAACATATAAAATCATGAAAAGACAAAACCAAATCCACAATTAATAAAATAATTTGAATAACAACACAAAAACATCTGTTACTCTATGATAAGCTAAGGTAGATAGATAGATAGATAGATAGATAGATAGATAGATAGATAGATAG
>JANRMT010062827.1:37075978-37108057 GCA_026402145.1 Polypterus bichir lapradei | reverse complement strand
GATAGATAGATAGATAGATAGATAGATAGATAGATAGATAGATAGATGGTCTGGGGAAGGCGTAAGCCCTCCTCAGGTCCTCCTGGGCATCCCGGCTGGGTCACCCTGTGGTATAGCGGGTCCACAGCTCCTGTCAAAGGGCCACTTTTAAATAAATAATCACCGCGCTCACAGCTTAGCAAAGGGGGCGTGGTAGTGTGGCTGAAGCGGTTCTCGGGGCGATTTGCGGTGTGGGCGTTTCTCACCTAAGTGCACAGGTGAGAAACTGTCCACATCCGTGATTGTTCCTAGGGTCGCTGATTTGCCACAGCTGCCATGCCCTCTTGATAAATAGAAGCGCAAATCGGTTAGGGGGAGAGAAAGAAGAAGGAAAGAGAATGGGAGGTTGCAGGTGAAAGCAGAAAGTATGAAGCAGGAAGCAGGAAGCAGGAGGAGAAAGCTGGTGCAGGAGAGCGAGCGAGTGCAGTCTCGCATTGCAGCTGAACATGGAGCCTGGGTGTTGGGCCGACACCTGGGTACTGTTAGTAGTGGTCGCTCCTGCAGAACTTTTTTTAAGGGTGGGAGTGACCGGAAGGTGGATGACTCACCATGGAAGGCAGCGGGAGTCGGGACATGGGATGTGGTGTCCCCAGCGTGAGAGCCTTGGCCATTGGGGAATTCCCAAGTCCCTGTCTGAAGGAGCCTACTGGAGCCAGGGGTCAGTAAGGCGATCCGAACAGCTGAAGCAGGCAGTTAGAAGGTCAGCTGCGAGTAGGGTGACTCCCCTGATGCATAGCCTGGATGGGAGAAGCAGGGGAATCACAAGTAAAAGAAGACACCGGGCTTTGTGTTTTAACCTCGTTTTTAAAGGATTGCTTTCTGCAGTATTTTAACCTTGTTTTTAAGATTTTTTTTTCTAAGGAATTTTAACCTCCACAGTAACACTTATTTTTATGGATTATTTATTTATTGATGTTTAAATGCACTGCACTTTATTTTGAACACTTTGTTTTTGTTGTGTGTTTTAATAAAAGCACTTGACACTTTTGCACCAAATCCTCTTGCTTTGTTGTTGCCTCACTGCTAAGCTCATCGGTGACATTACAGACGGTGACGAGTTCAAGGGCTCCCAGAGGCAAGATGGGAGCATGGAACCAACCTGCATCTTCACACGCCCGCCCCCCACCCAGACATCTCTGACAATAGATAGACAGACAGATAGATAGTACTTTCATGTTTTCAATCTTATTTACCAAATAGAGCTCAATATGTAAGTTACAACAATACAATTTCTGAATTTTCTGAAGTAATATTTGGTGTATCCCGAAAATTAGTCCTTGGCCTTCTACTTTTTTCTTTCTATATACTTTCGCCTGGTGCCATCATTTGTAAATATGGTGTTAATTTCACTGTTATGCTGACAATACACAGCTATACTTCTAAATCCAAATGACCTTTCTCACCACCTAAATTTAGAGGCACGTCTGTCAGATAGATAGACTTTATTCATCTGCAAGGGAAAATTAAAACTTTACAGAGGCACAAGAAAATATAAATATGTTACATGTATTATATACTGTATATATTATATAGTAGCCATCCCCAGTGGCTCCGCCCATGTAGTAGTGAAACAGGACAGTGAGGAGGGCCCTGCCCGGCTCCCCACGTCTGACGTTATGCTTCATCCTCCCCTCGGCCCACAGCCTCTGTCTCTGATTAGGATGAATATATCGTTCCTGCAAGCAAACTATGATTCTTAGTGCAATGTGAGAAGTCACAAAATTGACCTGAATGTTCAAGCAACTTATTGAAAAAAAAACAATCTAAATCCATTAAGTTGTTCTCTCATTCACTAGCTAAGCAAAGGTAAGTCACACTCCAAAATGCAGAGGTAGAGCGACTCCTCACTCCTGATGTCATGCCCCACCCCCAGCCTGCAGCCCTGTTTCAGATTAGCGCGAATGTATCGCTTCTGCAAGCGAACTATGATTCTTATGAGACTATGATTCAATGAGAGGAGTCGCAAAATCAACTGGAATGTTCAAGAAAATTATAGAAAACAACCCGATCTAAATCCATTAAGTAGTTCTCTCGATTGCTAGCTAAGTGGAGGTAAGGAACACCCTGAGGCTGGCACGTAAATGAGGAGGGCCCTGCCACCCTCCCCTGCTTCCGCTGCATGTCTCTCGGATTCACTTAAATAAATCGGTACCACAATCGAACTATGATACTTAGCACAATGAGAGAAGTCGCAAAATTGATCGGAATGTTCAAGTAAATTATGGAAAAAAACCCGATCTAAAGTCGTTAAGTAGTTCTCTCGTGAAAAGTGGACAGATGCACAGACAGACAGAAAGACTGAAGTTGGATTTTATATATAGAGATATCTATATTACTAAACGAAGGTTGTATATATGCACGGATGCCAGAGGCCAACAGCACCGAACACGCATGCGCACAGTGCCTCAACGCCCCGAGTCAAACCCAGCGGCTTCCCAGAGTCAGTAGGTGGCGCCCAAACAACACAACACAACCTGTTAACTAAACTTCAGGTCACGATACAACCGCCGCCCGAACGCGAACACCACCGGTCCACCGCATATACAACCTTTGTTTAGTTTGTAGATCTCCAAGCCGGGATCACAGGCCAGAAGCAATACAACCGCACAATACAACCGCTGCCCGAACGTGAACGCTCACACCATCCCATATACAACCTATTGACGTTGACCAGATAAATAACCAAGTGATTGGATTGCTTCCTGGACAAAGCCACGTCTTTCTAAGTACTGACAGTGTTGATTCTGAACATGAAACTGAGCATCTTAATTTCCCATTGCAATATTTAAACACTATTAACCTGGCCGGATTACCACAACACAATCTTAACCTTAAAGTAGGGACAATAGTCATGCTATTAGAAACCTTAATACTAAACAAGATTTATGCAACAGCACACGGTTGGTCATGAACAGCATGACAGAAAATGTTATTGAGGCACAAGTGCTTATGGGATCCCATATTGGCAATACTGTTTTGATTCCCAGAATTGACCTTACAAGTGCTGACCTGGAATTACCTTTTAAACTTAAACGACACCAATTTCCCACTAAGGCTGCATTTGCCATGACAATCAACAAATCCCAAGGACAAACCGTGGACAAAGTAGGGATTTACCTACCTGAGCCTGTATTTGGACATGGACAACTTTATGTTGCCTTTTCAAGAGTCCGGCGTTCGTGTGACGTTAAAGTGAAGGCTTTAACTACTCCATGCCAGGGAGAGCTAATTCAAGGACAGGTAACCATCTTTACCAAAAATGTTGTTTATCAGGAAATTTTTGATTAACTATTTTGAATTTACCATTTTATGAATTTTTTGTTTCCAATTTACTTCATTTAAACCTTTGCACTCCGATATTTGTTTTACTTATAAGTGCAGTAACTCAAAGACATTTTGGACTTAAATGATATAACAATTACATTTTCAATTTTAGTTTTAATAAATTGGTTAATTTTAGTACAAATATATTTATTTAATTAAATGAAAACTTTCCCAGGACGCTCCCACCCTCCATCATTTTTCATCCCTCCAAAGATCAGAGGGAACAGAAAGTGATTGCCATTCTTTGATTTGCGATTCTTTAGAGAATCGGGCGTTTACTGGTATTATATATATTATGTTATAGCAAACAACAACCCCACAAACTCATATAAGAACTTCTGGCTTGAATAAGAATGCTGCTATTGTCGATCCCAGAGTTATAGGCTGCAGTAAGATGTGCAGGTTTACATTTGACGGCATTGACACTCAAACAGAGCAGGTCAAGCTTGCTGTGTCCACAAACCCAACATGCTAACTGATGTTTTTTTCATTTTCAATGTCAATGTTCAGGGGTGTGTATTTTCCACCTAAGTTTTATTCTTTTTGCAGATCTTCACTCTTTCCATCTTTGGTTGAGCTGTTCCTGCTATGAGGTGCATGAGGCAGCGGTGATCACAGTCTTAGCGGGCTATAGCAACATTTAATATTTCCCACTTTATGTTCTCAGAGTCTCTCTGATGTCATCTTCTGACCCCCTCCGCTCACCATGTGATAACTTTCAAGAAAATCATTTAAGATTAACAGTAATTAGCCAGGGGCCAAAACTTAATCTTAACATTATAAATTGATTAATAATCATAAAAAATGTAATAAAATAAAGTACCCCACCTCTCAAAATGAAAGAAAAAAGAGAGGGAACTCCTGTAAAAGGCAACGTGGCACACGGAAGCTTAGAACTGAATCATTGATGGCTTGTAATGTATTCATAATGGATGCTATAATTACACCAAATTACATCTTTAGGACAACACATTTAAACACTATTTTATAGTGGAAAATTGCTGCACATCCTAACAAGTACAGTTATTGCAGGATTTTATTGACAATATGATTATCATAATATCGAAATGAGCACAAAGAGTGTTTCTTAGGCTTTTAGTGCACCTGTCGGATTGAAACTATGCAATTTAGGGCAAACCGCAACAACATGGAAAAAATATGCAGACTACACCCAAGACTTGACTCGATCTGCACACTGCATGTCCAATAATGCCACTAACTACCGTAGAGCCAGATGTTTATGGTTCAACGTGAGAACAATTGCAAAAATGATTTTCTCCATTCATAGCTGTTCTTTCCAAAATGGTGTTCTGTGGTTCATTGAAGCAGGAGGATCAGACTGCTGGTGTTTTTTGTTTTTGTGGAAGGGGCACATGTAAGTTTCCTTGATGGCTTTTTCAAATTTAGTATGGTCCTCCTCAGTGGGGGGTAAAAATCAAGATGCAGTGTGACATCTTGTGAATGAGTCATTCCTGATATTGATCTCCTTTCTTTTTTTAATTTATTGCAGATACCTTTAAACACGTAAAAGGAGCAGATCTTCAGAGCAATGCCAAAACAACCATGCACATGACGGTTCCAGAAAGAACCTTTATTTATTTAGATCTTTAACAAGCTCCATAAATAGATAATAACAAAGTTATGAAATCCTAGTGAGCTCCTGATTTTAAAAGGACTATTACTGCATAACGTAACACAGGCTAAATTCAGGTGTTCTTGATATTTCCATATACTTCTAAGTAGCCTGCTGTAATTTAAAGATTTCTGTTTTCATATTCAAAGAAACCTTTCCAAAATGAAATGGTTCTTTGCCAAGCAAAGGTTTTACAAGGAGCAACACAACCCAACAAAGTAAAGAACCATTATTTTTAAAAGGGAAGATAACTTTCATATTTTTCATGTCAAAATTATTTCTTCGCATTCATGGCATATATTAATTAGCCAAATTAAATTGTGTTCTGAAGTGAACTGCTTTTTTATACATTTAGAAATTTCCTTGTCTCTTCTTCTTCTTCTATGTGGGGTTGATGTGCTTAATCAACTTTCTCCATCCACCTTCACTTTGTCCTCCCTCTTTTTCTCTTCCCCTGCACTTCCATTCCCATCACTCTTTAGCCCACATATTCCTTGTCTCTCCTCATCACAGGTCCACACCACTTCAACCTACTTTCCTGCACTTTCTTAGCTATCTCTCCCACTTTTTGTTGTTCCTCTGATTGTCTCATTTCTTATTCAGTCCTTTTTTGTGACTACACACATCCACCTCAACATTCTCTTTTCTGCCACATCTGAACTTCTTCTCCTGCTCTCCCTTTACTGCCCCCATGTCTCATCTCCATATATCATTGCTGGTTTTACCACTGCCTTAAAAACCTCACCTTTAACCTTTGCCTTCATTGTTCGATCACACAACACTCCTGATACCTTCTTCCAACTGTTCCATCCACAATACACTCTTTGGTTTATCTCACCATGTAGTTTACCGTCTTGGGCTACAACTGATCCTCGATTTTCAAATTTATCCACTGCTTTCAATAGCTAACCCTGCCGGCTAACTTCTGAACCCTGATCATCATGCATTCTGTCTTCTTCGTATTTATCTTCAGTCCTCTGTCTTCCAAAGCCCTTCTCCATTCTTCCAACTTCCTCTCCAGTTTCTCTCTTCTGGTGCCACACAACACAATATCATCAGCAAATACCCTGCACGAGGGCGGATTGATCTTTAATCTAAAGGCTCAACACATCCATAACCAGACCAAAGATGTAAGGACTTCAAGAAGATCCCTGTTGCAGACCTCCTTGAACTGGGATCCTCACTCCCTCATACATATCCTAGACAATCCTCACATCATGCTCTGGTACTCCTTTCACTCTTATTAACCTCCATTCATTTTGAAACAGCAAAGGATTCGGTTTAAGAAAATATGCCTTCTGTGTTTATTAAGCAATCTTCTGATATCAAAAGGAAACTAGATATCATTATTTTATCATTTCTTATACACTGATCATGCACTGTGCGTGTGGTCCATGACCAGAGGATCAATGTAGAGGTTTCTACAGATGTCTGGGATTCAAGAGCTCAATAGGACAGCCAATTGCATTGCACATTTTTGTCACATGCTTTACTTGACTTGAGTCAGCTAACTCCTCCCACAACCCTAATCTTAACAACAGTGTTACTGGGCATATCGCGTAACATCACTGAAGTATAATTCAAAACGACAACCTCCTCAATGGAGCCGAGCACTGGAGGTACACAGCCTGACTCCATTGGGGTTACTGCTGTTTTATGAATTGTCAAATTAATATCGTTGACAGTCACCTGTTGTGATAAATGGTTGAGCAGAGAGATGAATTCAAGTCAACACCAGTCAGGAGCACCGAAAAGAAAAATACAAAGGCATGAAGAAGCAACTCATACTGTACTTTTTTGTCCAACTTTAAGTAAGCCCACTAGCGTTACATCAGTTGTCACCACACTAAATGTAATGGTTTACTGGAGTAAGGGTGGAGCAGCATTATAGTAGGTGTAATAGTTTTGATAACGAGTATTTAACAGATATGAGATATTATCTGATGTTACAGTACCTAGCTGACACGTGGGTGAGGATTACCGTATATACTCATGTATAAGTCGGGTCTTGAAACCCGAAAAATCAATCATAAAATCAGACCCCGACTTATACGCCCGTTCAAAAATACAACACTTAATTTTTTATTTTTTTACATCTTCTTGCCTCCTCCAATCTCACACCAGTTTCTCAGACGCATCGAATTTTGTTGCAGCAGTGCAGTTACCAATTTCTTTAGCTACTTCAACTACGTTTAATTTAAAACCAGCTTCATATTTTCTTCTGATTGAATGCTCCATCATAGATAAGGGATGCTCTTACAATAAAGGTGTATGAGGGTGTGAGATACACAAAACACAAATCAGTGCCTACGTCACTTCAGAATAGTTCAGGTATTACCGTGTGGTCACGTAGGCACAAAGAGAGAGAGAGAGAGAGATGGTTTGGAGTGCATGCTGATACAGCGCATTGCTGCACCCACACAGAAAAAAAAGGCAGTGTGTTCCGTGGTTACTCTCTTAGGTGGGCGTTAGTATATCATAATCTCTTGGACCAATAGCGTGAGTTTTCCGCATTCGACTTATACAACTGACATTATAAATATCTGAAATTATGTGGTAAAATCAAGTCCCGACTTATCTGCAAGTATATACGGTATTTATTACCACCATAGATCTCAGGACATCTACATGTTGCTAAAGACTGCTAACGTTAGTTGACATATGAAGTGTTCTGTGTGTTGTTACATTGAGGACACATTAGTAAATTTTACCAACATACACAGACGACTCTCTGGTTCACTAGTTAGCTACTGGCAAAATTGTGAAAAAGCACCAGACAAGCAACTCTGACATACAAAAAGAGCAGCCAGCGCAGATCAACTTCAGTTGTTGGTTCATTTTATTGGCAGCTAACATTACTGATTTAAATCATGCCTTATTGCGACCTGCTGTCATTGGAAGGACACCCTAAAGTTTAGATAAATATGCAAGAGGAGGTGATAAATGTTCATTTTTTTAATGTCTAAATATTAATCTACATTTTGACTCTGTATTTACTGCATTACGTTTATTAAGCATATTCTGCACTAATAGTTTTTATTTCATTACTAGTATTTTATATATAAGTAGTAGTTGTATTTTCTATCTGCAGTGGGCTGGGATTTGTCCCTACTTTGTTCCTTGTGTTGGCTGGGATTGGCTCCAGCAGACCCCTGTGACCCTGTGTTAGGATATAGTGGGTTAGATAATGACTGACCGACTGACTGTATTTTCTATTATTAGATTTATTATTCGTATTTGTTGTATAGAAGAGAAAAATTTATCTATTAGCATAAATAACATATTAGCATAAATAGCCATACAAGTAATTAAAGCTTCTGAAATATTAGATTAAGCATAAATCAGAATGATTAAGCAAATAAGATAGGTCAAGCAAATGGTTAACTAAAAAATCAGTCATATTGCATTATTTTTTAGGCTTGAAGAAGAATTACTAGTGTGGGAAAGAAGGACAGGAATGACGCATTGAAACTGTCCGTACACCTGTGTGGACAAGATAGGAAGCTAAGAACAAGGTGGCCTTGGTGGACATGTGAGAAGCCAGCTGGAACAGTGAGTCAGCAGAAACAGCAAAAGGAAGATGATGTAATGTATGGAAAGTAAAATTAGTGTATTCATGTATTAGCATAAATAAATATAGACAAATATATAAGCATTTGCCTTAGTGTAGATAGAAATGCAAGTCAGGACTGCCACACAATGATTAAATAAAAGCACATACCATATTTCTTTTTGATTAAAGCTTAGCTTTGCACATCAGACAAACCAGCTTAAAAGTCCGAGAAAGAGGAAGCCCATAAATGGAAGAAGAACGTCTGTATCGGCCTTGGCCAGTGAAAGAAATAAGCAAAAACAGAAACTAGAAATGAACAATAGACAGTGAAATACCAGGGGCTCAGCTGCAGGGGAATGAGAAATTGGCCGGACAGGAGTAGAAGGGAGTCAGAGAAAAACAGCATATGAGCTAATTGAGCGAGGTTGGAGTGATAAGAAATTGTTATATAAACTTCGAGTTTTGAACTGTTCGGGGCTCAGCTCAATTTGGCCATATTGGGTTGAGTCCGTGTTATTTTTTGTGTTGTTTTATTGCAATAAAGCTTTAAAACTCTGTTTGCCTATCCTAAGTCCTAATAGCCTTCATTTTCAGGTAAAAAGCCTCTTGGTGGCAATTTTTCGCCACAACAGTTGTAGTAGAAGTAATAATGAAATTGTTATTGTTGTTGTTGTATCACATCACAAGTGATACTGTTGAATATATGAAGTAAAAGAGTAATGTATAAGCAGCTCGGCTATCATCAGCATCAACTCAGACCAGGCATAGAAGCTGTCATGTGAAGACCTCATAGGTAACTTTGCCTCCAGAAATTGTAGACATGTGCTGTTGTGATATGCAACAATGACTGAAGAAACCCCCAACACATTCATTTGCACGTTTCGATTTTCTTTTTTAAAGTATTTTCATTGGCAAAAGTGCAAAAGCATTTTTTGCTAAAATATAATGAATACATACTTCCAGAAAACTCATTAAAGATAAACATTCCCATAATACTGTGTATTTGAATTGAAGACCTGCCTCTGCCCCTCATTCTTTTCTCAAGAATCCTACAAAGTCCCACTGTCACAAGGGGTACAAAAAGGAAGCAGAAGACCAGCATTAATTCGGGTTAATAGAGAAGCCCAGCAGTCTCTTTCATTCCATCAATCCAGACACCCCACCAGATCAGAGGCCAATCAGCTAAAGAAGATGAAGATCCACCTGGTTATCTAGGTGTACTGTATAAGATGCCCAGACTTACAGCAAGGCAAGCTGTTTTCCATCCACGTTGTAATGGTATTATTTTGTCACACTCACTTTTACTTTGCATCTGTTTTGGGCACATTTAGGAACTTTAAGTTAATATATAATGCTTGAATAAAAGTGTAAAGTTTCTCTCTTGCTTGTTTTGATGCCCTATCTTGTTACCCTGGGGTCATAGATGTAGGACCAAAACTGACATGTGGAGCTACAGATTGTAGCAGTGCTTCTTAAATTGCCGGCAACTCCCAGCAATATTATGCCTTTGGGCTTGCTGAGAAGGAGGATGACTGAATGGCCCCTTTAAAAAAGGCGCCAAACTTGAAGAGAATGCGATCATCTCCCTGTATCTGTTTCTACGCATTGCAAACACTATTGGATTAAAAATGCATAAAATGTTTTTTTAAGTAAAATGATTTTATTTACTTTAGTTAAAAAATACATTAAAAAGCAAAAAAGATACATTTTTCTTTAACCACAATTTTCGTGGTTATATGTGACTAGATAAAATCGTGGGGTGCACATAAATTAATTTATTCAATCAATTAATTGAACTGCTACTTTCATCATAAAATATAAAAAAAAAAAACAACAACATTGATAAATTAATTGTTTCAAACAATTTTTGAAACTTGTTTAGCATGGTGGAAAATTACAATAGAGCCAAAGCACAGATCTGGGGAAGGCTACAGAAAATGTTATGCAGCATTGGAGACTCCCAAGAACACATCTGCCTTCATAATTCTTAACTGGAAGACGTTTAGAACAACCACGGCTCCTTCTAGAACTGGTCACCCACCCAAACGGAGCAATCATGAGGAGAATGGACTTGGTAAGAGAGGTGACTAAGAATCTGGCTGAGCTCCAAAGAACATGAGTGGAAATGGGAGAAATGCCCAGAAGGACAACCATCACTGCAATACTCCAGCAATGTGAGCTTTATGACAGAGAAGCCTCTCCTCAGTTAAAGGCACACAGAGGGCCAATAAGAGTTTTCAAATGGGGACCTAAACGACTCTCAGACTATCAGAAGCAAGATTCTCTGTTCTGATGAAAGCAAGATTAGTGTCATGTCTGGAGAAACCAGGCACTGCTACATCACCATTTTAGTGATTAAGAATGGTGATGTCGAGCATCATGCTATGTGGTTGTTTATCAGCAGCAAGGACTGGGAGATTTGTTAGGGTTTAAAGACAGCTGAACAGAGCAAAATACAGAGATATCCTAAAAGAAAACCTGTTCTAGAGCACTCTTGACCTGAGGCTGAGACAAAGATTCACCTTCCAGCAGGACAATGACCCTAACCATCAAGCAAAGATAATACAGGAGTGGATGTGGGACAACTGTGGAAATGTCTTTGAGTTTCCCAGTCAAAGTCCCGACTTGGACCCAACTGAACAATTCTGAAGAGACCTGAAAACGGCTGCCCACCGACAGTCTCGATCCAACCAGACAGAGCCTAAGGGAATCTGTAGAGAAGAATGGCAGAAAAACTATCAAATCCAGCTGGGCAAAACTTGTCACATCATACCCAAGAAACTCCACACTACCAAAATGGCTTCAATTAAGTACTGTGTAAAGGGTCTGAATACTTCTGTCAATGGGATATATCAGTGTTTTATTTTTAATAAGTTTGCAAAAAGTTTTAAAATCCTGCTTTCTCTTTGTCTAACTAACTTTGCTCATTAGTATAATGGTGAGTGTCACATGGGGTTCGATTCCCCAGCAGGGATGTCTACATTTGGGACAGCTTAACTATTAGCTGAACAAATGGGCCTTTCATTTGCCAAATTTATTTTGTTCTTATCTCATTCTGGGGTATTGAGTGGTACTTGACGTGTAGAAAAAAATGAAATGAAATGATTTTAACACAAGGCTGCAACAGCAAAATGCGATAAAAAGCAAAGGGGTTTGAATATTTTCTGAATCCACTGTGTTAATAATGAGTTATTACAACAGGCAAAATCCTAAATAAAATAGTGCTTGTAAAAGTATTGTAAAATAACACTGTCGTTCTTCTGTGAAACAAGTTCTTGGAAGATGGTGGTGAAAACTCCATCTCACACTTGGATGCGGTTAAAGATTCATTTCCAATTGCAGACTACCTTCGGCGTCCATTTGTTGTCTCACTGTGGCCTCGAGCATCTACCATCTGATCAGTAAAAAGGCAGGCTGTCAGCTCAGGATGCGGTTTATCTACAGCAGGTCTTCCTTTAGTGACATCTTCTCACTTTCAGTCTAATGATTGATGTTTACATTTTTTTTGTCTCCTTTTTAAATTTAATGGAGACTTGAATATCAATAAATCTTTTAAAAATTTTAATTGCTTATGTAACAGAAAAGGCAGCAGTACGCTTGCTGGAGGAGGCACCCCGAGGTGCTCTCAGTTCAAAAGCACCACCTACCTGGCTGTTCCAGCACCTGAGACAACAATTGAGTGTCCTACTAATCAGCCATACATGAAAAACAAAAACACATGTGCCATAAAAAGAAGGCAATGGATATGTCAGATGCAGTTACCTCCATTTCAGAACAAAATTTACACTTTCAGCACAAAATGTTACTTTTTCCAAATGCAAATTTTCACTCTTCAACCATAAAGGTTCACATCTGAGACTAAAGGCGCTTTCACACCTTAGTTTGTTTGGACCAGTTTTTTATTTTTGAACTATGATTGTGATTTTCCTTTGAGTCCAATTTATTTAGGCAGAATTGAACACACCAATCGCACTCAAGTGTGGGCCAAAAGAACTGAGACGCTTTGGAAAGGGTGGTCTCGGTGCAGTACCAAGTGAATCCTGGAGAGGGTCTCATTATGAATGTGATCTAGCACGAGACTGATCTAACTACATGAAAGATATACAGTGCATTATGGGTCAAATCGTCCAGGCGGCGGTAGACACGCTAAGCGTCTGCTGTTGGTAATCATCAAATTTCATTCACAGTAGAGTGCAGGGTTAAGATCAGAGGCAGCCTTAGGGGTGAAGAGCTGACCAACCCCATGCGGGGTCGGTTACGTCAAACCCTGTTACCGGTATGTGTGGACTGTATAAACCTGTGTGCGAATTTAATAAAAAATAATGTTAACATACACCGGATTTTCTCATTACAGTATTCAGCTAAATTTTTTGCAAGATAACATGCAGACTTAATCAAAATACAACAATTTAATCTATTAAAAAAGTGCAGTTCATAATTTGTGACAATACCATGACAGTGTGAAATGCAATGTGGTGTCATGCGGAAATTAGCAGGGCCTCTTCTAGAAAAATATACTCTGAGTCTCGATATGCAGGATGTCATGGTCATAACTCATGTTCATGTCATGTCAGCCAGTTATCACTAGCGATACATGTTTTTGTGCATTAATATTCAGACTATGGAATGTTTTCAAAAATGTACATGTATGGAATTTGACCTTGAAGAGGGATTTTAAAAGGGTTCCTCAAATATATATATAAACTGTCACACACGTGTGAGTAGGAGGCAGCTAAAGGGCCTGAGTAATTGTAATACCACAACAAACCAGGGGGCGGCGGGGTGCACTGACTGTCTCTCTCAGTTCCTTGTAGACCATTCTCAAGAAATCCCGCCAGGTTCCGACGTCTCTGAAGACATCACTTCCAGTTTCGGTACCTTTGATGGCATCTCATCTGGTCCTGGCAACATCACTTCTGGCCCCAATGATGATGTCACTCCCGGTTCCGGCCCCAACGATGATGTCACTTTTGGGTCCCGATGACATCACTTTTGGTTTCAGCCCCAAATGATGACGTTACTTCCTGTACTGGCCTTTAAAGCCACAAACTTGCCTCCATACAATCAGTTGATTCTTGGACTCGACTCTGTGAACATCTCTTTTCAATTTCTAAAAACCTATTTAGCAGCCATGGAATAATATGAGAGTGGTTGCCCCAAACGTTTACAATGTCTTTGGCTCATCCTTGTTACAATACTGGAGAATATAACTTGACAAATCCACTGGAATGGGACACGTGGACCTCAAAAGTGGGGTCCCCTTAGGTGTGAGCCCTGGGGCGGTCGCCCAACTTGCTGTTCTAGGTTAAGATGGAACAATAGAAACAATTAGAAGGTAAAAATAAATATGCAGAAAGGTACAGACGTGACACAGTTCACATAAACCAAGTTGCACAATTACCAGTCAATCAGAGAAAGCTGAGCTCCTGATACATGTTCCTCAAAATAAAAACTCAACTTGTGATCGTGTCAATCAAAACACATACAGAGGTGACGAGAAACAAACATCAGTGCCCTGTGAGCCTGACGATCAAACCCTCTGATCTTACATACTATGAAAGTGTAGCGTGAGGGTGGACGCATTCTCTCAAGGCGACCGCTTTTCAGACATGAAGTGGATACAGAGGCACAGCAACTTTGACATATGCTGTAAATGAGCTGGTATCTGGAAGGCTGTCTGTTCAAATCCTCTTACTTCCAGAAGGGATCCTACTCCATTGGACCCTTGCGCAAGGCCCTTAACCTGAAAAATGCTCCAGGAGTTCTGTACAATGCTTGACCCTGCACTCTGTTCTCCAAAGTACATGTGAAAAGACAATTTCCCCTTGGGAGATTAATAAATATCAAATTAGCAAAAAAAAATCAAAATTCAATGTTGATCAGACATTTCAAAATTAACCTTATTAACAAATAATTATAGGAGATACGACAGAATACATGTGATTTGAGATAATCTGTAGTGACATTACGTTCATAATGTGGTTACAATACACAAGTAAATACGCAACATCATGCAGTTAAATGAAACTCACCTGACACGTCTACTTAATAAACTGAAGCACCTCAGTGTGAGCCCTCTGCAGAGATTGTCTTCTTTTTTTTCACTCAACTCTTTAAAATGGGCCCTTTTTATTACCATGCATAAGTAGCACCTAATTTTTAAGCGTTTTGTAGTTGTTCAAAAATAGGCATTTTACTCACTTAGCTGTGTTTAGTAAATAACAAATAATTACAGGAAGTGCAGAGGGGCACAAATACAACTTTTTTTGACCCTCCATGTTATTTTTTCTCAGGAAACAATTTCTGCCCAATTAAAGATATGCCACAGGGTTTATTGGTATGATTAGTTCGCTTGAAAGTTTGCAGTGAGTAACACAACCAAACTAACTATAAATGGAAACAAAGTAATGAATCACCTCCAGGTTCAGAACAAAGCAAACGCACTAGGAGTGCGAAAAACATCTTAAGTGTTATTGTCTACACAATTGTGTTTATTCTTACACAGTGTTTGTCACTGAAAATAGGTTTAGAAAACACGTTTACAACAGTAAAGGAAAAATTATATATATATTGTCACACACACACGCTTGGGGACAGCCAAAGGGTCTAACACGGGGCGTAAAAGACACCAGAAAAGGGTTGGTAACGAGCATTAATGCCTTTTCTCTTTCCTTCTTCCAGAGCCACGGAAGACTAAGATATAACTCGTCACTTCCCTTCCTTTTCAGATGACCTCACTTCTGTCCCATCCTGATGACCTCACTTCCTTCTTATACCGACAGTTCCTGCCATTTCTGTATAAAGCCAACCTGTTTTACAATATTTTACTGAAAAGACCGGTAACAGTCACAATTGATTACTCACAGACAAGATACAGGGCTGATCCTCAAATCTTTGTTTTGTTTTTACTCGACTCCAGTCATTCACAATATATAGTGATCGAGTGAGAAATCACAAGTCTTAATCAATAGATGTTGGGGTGCCAACATAATCATCTTCAAGCAATGAAAACAAGTGATAATCAAAGGGTAGCAAATTGCGATCTGCACCTTCTATGTCTTTCAATCGTGCAGGATTTCCATCTTGTGCCATGCTCTGCTTACATCAAGGCCATTACGCAAAAATAAAGCATGGTAAAATCAGTGATCTGAAATGTCTTATAAAAGAAAGAAATCACTGGTGTGCTATGCAATAGGAATCAACCAATCAGATGGAACAAAGCATCTGCAGTGCATGATGGAAGAATGAAGCAGCAGTTATTGAAATCGAAAACACCCAGCACAGTGCAGGGGTGAAGTTATTGTAATCCACTGCACAAATTTTATAAAGACCACTGTGCGAAAAATAAGCACCTTGTCCCCACCAAAAGCAGGAGGGCCACATTGTAAAATACAGGAAACAATCCTAGACCACTGCAGAGCCCACTCACACATCAAGGGAAATTTGGAATGTCCCGTTCATTTGATGTGGACATCTGCAGGAAAAAATGCTATGCAGAAAAAGAAAGAACAAGAAAACTTCACACGGACAATGTCTGGGTTTAGACGTTAACTCCAGAATGCTGGATATGTGAAGCAGCCATGCTACCCAAAGCAGGGTTTCCTCAAAACATTCCACTTCATTTCTTGATGTCTGTTGGGCTGACTTGTCCATCTCTATTAGTAGCTCACTAATCTTTATTATTGAGGTGACTAATGACTAAATGACACTGTACTAATTCCTTTCATAATTTAAACACGTTGATCATCTCAGCTTGTAATATCTGTATGCATGGACTCAAAAGATTCAACTCCTTCAGTCTCTCCTCATAGCTCATAGCCTGCAGTCTTAGAATCAGGCTAATCACTCTGCTCTGGACTTTCTCTTGCGCTGCTATTTCTTTTTTCTAATGTGGTGGCCATACTGAACACAGTAGTCTGGGCGAGGCCTCACTAGTGTGTGCAGAGGCGGCCTTAGGGGTGTGCGGGGTCTAGAGCTGACCAATCCCACTCGGGGCCGGTTATGTCAAACGCTGTATATGTGGACTGTATAAACTTGCATGTGAATTTGATAAAAAATTATGTTGACATACACTGTATTTTCTCATTACAGCATTCAGCAAAATTTTTGCAAGATAACACACGGACTTTATCAAAATATGACGATATAATCTATTAAAAGAGTGCAATTCATAATTCATGACAATACCACAACAGTGTGAAATGCGATACTGTGTCATGCAGAAATTAGCAGGGCTTCTTCTAGAAAAGTACCCAAAAACAAATATACTCTGAGTCTCGATATGCGATAAGGGTTCCTTTTAGAAGCATTTCAAATATATATATATATATACTGGAGAATACAACTTGACAAATCTGCTTGAACAGGACATGTGGACCTCAAAAGCGGGGCCCCCTTAGGCGTGGGGCCTGGGGCAGTCGCCCCATTTGCCACCCCCAAATGCTGCTCTTGAGTGTGTGTTATATGACTTAAGTATAACCTCCCTTGACTTGTACTCCACACATTGTGATACAGTGAATTCAAAAAGTATTCAGACTCCTTCACTTTTTGCACACTTTACTGAGTTGTAGATTTAATTTGAAATTAGTAAATTTACCATTTGTACCCATCAATCTACACCCAATAACCCATAATGACAAAGTGAAGACATGTTTTCAGAAAGACTTAAGAATCTACTAAAAATCAAAAACTGAATCAAAATCTCTCATTCATATAAGACCCTTAATTCTGTACTTTGTAGAAGTCCCTTTGGCAGCAATTATAGCTTTGATTCATCTTGGGTAAGTCTCTGCAAGCTTTGCACTCCAGGATTTGGCAGTTCATCCCATTCTGGCAGATCCTATCAAGCTGCATTAGACGGGATGTGAAGTGTCTGTAAACTACCATCTTCAGGTTTCTCCACAGAGTTTCTATGTGGTTTAAGTCTGGGGTGTGGTTGGACCACTCAAGGACAGTCAGAGACTTGTCCTGAAGCCACTCCAGTGCTGTCTTGGCTGTGTGCTTCAGGTTATTGCCATGCAGACATGTGAACCATCAACCCAGTCTGAGGTGGAGTGCTTTTTGAAGCAGGTTTTCCACAAGGACCTCTCTGTATTTGGCTACATTTATCATTCCCACAATTCTAACCAGTCTCCCTGTCCGTGCTTCTGAGAAGCAACCTCTTACCATGATGCTGCGACCACTATGCTTCACTGCAGAGATGGTATTAGGAAGGTAATGACCAGATCAAGTGTTTGAAGTTCCATCCAAAAAATTCAATTTTTGCCCAGAAAGTCTTTTTTCCCCATGCTCTCATATATCTTTTTTTTTTAGATTGATGGGCATCACTCTGACAGGTTCCCCATCTCAGCAGAGGACTTGTGAAATTTTGTTAGAGTGGCATTTGGGTTCTTCATCACTGCACTGACCAAAGCCTTTCTTGCCCAGTTATCCAGTTTGGTCGAATGACCAACTCTACGGAAAAGCCCTGGTGGTTCCAAACATCTTCCATTTACCGATTATTGAGTTCACTGTGTTTCTGGGGACACTCAAAGCTTTAGAAATGATTTTATCCAATTGCCCTGATCTATGCCTCATCACGGTTTGATCATGGAGGTCTACAGAGAGTTCCTTGGACTTCATGCAGTATGGATTATGGGACCTTATATACACAGGTGTATACCCTCCTAAATGATGTCCAATCAATCCACCTTGTCACTGGTGGGCTCCAATCAAGTTCTAGACACATCTCAAGGAGAACTGAAGAACACAGGATGCCCCTGAGCACGATTTGGTGTAACACAGCAAAGGGACAAAAAACTTATAGAAATGAGAAATTTCAGTTTTTGATTTTTAATATATTTGGAAACCTTAATTAAAAATATTTTCACTTGTACATAGATAGGCAAAAGTGACAAATTTGACCATTTAACATGAAATCTACAACAAAATAAAGTATTTACAATGTCTGCACACTTTCTGAATCCACTGTATGTATCCTAACCTTCTTGATCACAGTTAATTCTGCTGGGCACATTAACATCAATATGAGACACACCTGTTATTCTGGCACTGCCTCCATGTTTGGTGAGTTCTGGTTTGGTATCTTTAAAATCTGGACACCATAAATAGCTAAAATACTCCCTAGTGAACTCTCATTTTCAAAACTCTATGATCCTATTGAGAAGTGTCAAAATATTGGGCTTACAGTAGGCACATATATCAATATATTGTTAAGAAATCCTAAGCATTTAACACTGTTCCAGTATATGACAGCCATGTAATTCTCTACTGCTGCATTGAACCTGGCAGTGGAGAATCCCATTATCTATTAAACTGCCATGCAATAAGAAGTGAAGCAAAATGCCACCTTTTATTGGCTAACTGAACAAATTATGATATATGCAAGCTTTCGAGGCAGCTCAGGGCCCTTTTTTAGGCAAGCTGTAGTGCAGAAACTGGAGTTCCCTGTGTTTATAGGGACATTAGGAAAGAAACAGCATTCGAAAACCTTTAAGTGGGTCATTTTTAGTGTTAACAATTAACAGAAATCTCCAGCCTAAGACCATGCCCGCACATTCTCTTTGTTATCTATGCCAGTTTCATGCTCTTGACACTGGATTTTTATGTTTTCATGTGGATAGAGATTTTTTTAAAAATGGTGCAAGATAGACAGAATTTTTTTTTTTTTTAAAAACTCACATTTTAAAAAATATACAGGTATGTGTGGATGAGGCCTTAGTTTCATTTAGCAGTAGAAGAGAACAATGTACAGTCAAGATCTTTTGATAAGATAACCGTCCCACAAAGTCTTGAAGTTTTTGATGAGTTTCCCTGCAATATGGACCTGTAATCAAATCGACTGGGTCAGTCAGAGAGATGTAAATAGTCCTCATATTTGGTCAGAAAACTCTTGTCTCTATTTAAAGCACATTGTATGTAATGTGTCAAATTTTAGCATCAGTTTAACTTCCCATTGCTTTCTCTCCTGCTGTGTTTTGAAGTTGCCCATAAGTGCTACTGTGACTTTAAAGTCCTTCTCACAGTGTCCATTGCTACTAAAGTGAGCTCCTACAGGAACATCCCTATTGCCATGCTTAATGTGGAACTTGTGTAAATTAATTCTTTGGTGGAGTGTTTGTTCAGTTCCTCCCACACAGAGTGCAGTGTTGGGACATTTTATACACTTGGTTAGGTAGACCACATTAGATAATCTGCAGGAGAATGATCCAGTTATGCAATGTTCTTGCCAGTGGAGTATGACTACACGATCTGTATTATTAATATGAACACACGTTTTACATCTTTTCTGTAGGCAAAAAGATGCAGCCTTTTCTGTTGGTTTACTGTTGGTTTCTGTTGGTTGGTTTCCCAAACCTCCCTGAGTGAAGCCATGATGGCTAACATGATACATCACCCTACTACTTAAACCATTGTCACAATAAGATACAGGAAACATCAAAGGTAATGGGCAGCCACCCATATAATATCTCTGGCTGCAAAATTTTTAATTTTGATGAGTTGTGAATGGTACAACATCCAAAACAGAACTGATTTGACAGTGAGAACACGATGTCATTGGGAACGGAAGTGATGTCCTTAGTGGCACCAAACCCAGAAGTGACATCTTCGGGACCGGAAGTGACATCTTTAATGACCCTGGTACCGGAAGTGATGTCATCAATGGCGCCAGTACCAGAAGTGACGAAATCAATGGCGCCGGAACCAAGTGAGACCATCCCGTGGATGGTCTGCAGAGGATTGTGAGAGAGAGTTAGTACAGCTCACCACCCCCTGGTCTGGAGTGGGACTATTATTATTCAGGCCTTCTAGCTGCCTCTCAATCGCATGTGTGTGATACCATCTTGGAAAAACCTTATTCTCTATCACCCTCTCCTCAAAAAGTCCTATTTATGAACACACACTATTTAAATTTGTGTACTGCCTTTACCTTACACCCCTCAAAAATTTTGTGAAAGGTCTTTCAACTAACCCAGTATGTCATAATTGTTCCTTATACACCCTAAAACGTGCCTTTGCACATTTAGGTATTGTTCTCCAAATTAGGCACTTTACAGGAAAATACAGGCTCTACGAACAGAATGTAACTTCGTGACAACAAAAGAAATGGAACAGCTCGCCCTTAAATTGTGATATCATTATTATGAACACAGAGAGAAGGATAATCAGACCTTAGTTCAACAAATCCATAAGCAGGAAGCAATGCAATAACAGAAATTACCAAAACAGATGGAGATAAAAGCATTGACCATAAAAATTAAACCCACACATTTAGGGCGTAGTATAAGTCATTATATTCTTCTAAGTTTAAGGAAGACGAAACATAATCTGATGAGATCTTTTGACTCAATACAAATGTCACAGCTAGATACTCTTAGGGCACAGGAACCGGACAGACCTCTGACACTCTCAGAACTATTAGATGCTCTAAACTCACTCCGAAAAAGGAAAGCAGCAGACCTTGACGGCCACCCAGTGGAATTTTATAAAAAAAAATCAACTAAGTTACCTCCACTGTCATTAGTAGCATTTATAGAAGCTAGAGACAACAAAATTCTACCTCAGACTTTTCGCAAGCATCAATTACTGTCTTTTCAAAGAAAAATAAAATACATTCATAAACAGTATCCTGTTGGTAGAAGCGCCCACTCATCAGAGTTTGACAACCCATTCCCCTTAGTTTCCGGGATGCAGGTTCCATAACTTTCACAAATGGTGCCATTCAAATGACAGCACCCTAGGCATCTGTATATGTCACCTAATGGACTGACCAGCTCTGCAGCAGACAAAGTCGGTCAACTGGACTTAAAAAGCAGGCACTGCAGCTTTGAGAAGTTGTGACTGGCATAACCCCCATGTTTTTTGTCTCCTGGACCTTTCTACTCTTTCTGTTAAGGCCATGCCACTTTAGGTAACTTTCCATGTGATTTTCAACCATAGCCTTCCTTCACATAATCTTAATAATAATAATAAGTTGCATTTATAGAGCATCTTTCACAAACCCAAGGTCAGTTTACATATAGATGGGAAAAACAAATATCACACAGAAGACAAATGTTTGTTGAAGAGGAAAGTTTTGAGTGGAGATTTAAAGGTGGAGAAAGAGGAGCAATCTCGGAGAGACTGAGCAAGAGAGTTCCAGAGTTGAGGGGCCATAACTCTCCCAGGATGGAGAGTCTGGTATGTGAGACAGTAAGGAGATTACTGCATGAGGACCTGAGAGAGCGACAAGGAGTGTATGAAACTAGGAGCCGAGTGAGGTAGAGGGGGGCAAGGTTATTTATGGCTTTGAAGGTGAGAAGCAGAATCTTGAATTTAATCCTTGATGGAACTGCTAACCAGTGAAGCTGGGAGAGAACAGGGGAGATGTGAGTAGAACACTTGTGTGAGCTGCAGAGTTCTGAATGTACTGTGGCCTCTGTATAGATTTTGCAGGGAGGCAGACGAAGAGGGAATTACAGTAATAAATACGAGACATTATGAAACAATGATCCAGAGTTTGAGCATCATTAAAGGAGAAAAATGGATGGAGTCGAGCAATGTTATGGAGATGATGGAATAAAATTTTGGAAAGAGACCTAATGTGTAGCTCAAAATTAAGGGATGAATCAAACAAAACACCAAGGTTTCTGACACCAGGAGCAGGTTTGACAAGTGTACCATCAACAAAAACAGAGGAGTTGGATGCCTTAGAAAGCAGGGAGTTTGGGCCTACCAGTAACACTTTATTGGCATTAAGTTTGAGAAAGTTATGGAGCTGTGTAGCAACCACATGTTCCATCACCTTAGCCAAAAAAGGGAGATTAGAGATAGGCCTGTAACTGGAAAGAGAAGAAGGATCCAGGTCAGGTTTTATAAGGATTGTGGCAACTGCAGCAGTTCTGAGGACAGTAGGGACAGAACCTGAAACGAAACATGCATTTACCAGTGAGGCAACAGGAATACTAATTATGGATGAGCATGTCTTAAGCAGAGACATGGGGGCAAGATCAAGCAGACAGGAGGAGAAATTAGATTTATTAATAAGTTCAGAAATGGCGAGAGAGTCAACAAGTGAGAAACAAGTGAGTCTTGATGATGGAGATGGCAGATCAGAATAAGAGAGTGATTGAGGTGTGGAGGGGAAATTGTGATAGATTTGCTAGAAAGTTGCCATGCAGTCACTAAATTTGACATGTCCAATGATTTTTAGTTGTGTAAAATGACATGATTCAGCAATGATATCAGCAAGCGTAGTTGGTAAGTCTAATCTTCCCTATAACTAGTAGTCATGCAGTGCGATGTCAGCTTTACTCCTATTCCATCTTTATACACCACTGCTGCCAAACTAGCACCGGCCTGTCACTGGTACGTTCCCAACTCTCTGATCTTTGGAAATCCTGTTTGGATAATTCGATACTTTGCAAGTTCTCCATATTTATGATCAATGAAACATTCAGCCCCAATAACAAGAAATGAGCCTTTGTCACCATTCTAATGTGCGGATTGTGTGTCCAGCAGACAGTGATGGGCTTATTCTTGTCATTTATTTTACTGTTCTTTCTTGTCTTTTCTCTTATTCTTGTAGTGGGAATTGGAATCACCAGCTTACACTGTAGGTGTCTAGTATGTGGGACCGAGCGTGACCAGGATGATGGTGTAAGACAGGGAGACATGGACACAAAAAGGGTTACGGTTTTTTGAAAAATAAAGTGAGGTTTTATTTACAGGTGCACTTAAAGAAAACAAAAATAATGTCCTGCGGAATTTATATATCAATACATAGTCCAATACCGCAAAGGACACACAAAAACAATAATTAAATGAAGCCCAAAAATAGTGACTATATACAGTATTTATAGTGCTGACTGAAAGTCCCAAATAAGAAAGAATAATGCACACAAACTAGTGAAACCCATATATACACAAACCAATATGAAGCTGTCTTCTTCCATAGTGCTCCAGGTCAGGAAGCTGCTCCTTCAAATAGTGTATAGTACAGGATTCACCAAAAACAACAATATTCAAAATACAGAAAAAGTGTACATACAAAAATAAACAGTGCACCAATAACCACAACCCAATAAATACCTTCACCAAAGTTAATCCAGAGATATTTATCGAAATATATATGTAGCGCTTTCTTTGCCCTTTAGCCATAAGATAGCGCCCTAAGTTCGTAAACTCTATTTCCCTAAACTGATTTATAGAAAACCCCTTTAATTTTAAGTATGTGTTGTCGGAGATGGCTGGAGTGGCGACCCAGCCGGGACGCCTAGGAAGACCGGAGGAGGGCTTACGCCTTCCCCAGACCATGTGGGGGCGACCGCCCTTGTTGTTTTCGGGGCCACGGGTACAGAGCTTAGAAACTCAACCCTGTAGGGGCCCGCGGTCACCGCCAGGGGGTGCCCAGTGCCTTTGGAGCCCAGGACCTCGGCACTTCTGCCACACCCGGAAGGGCCGGGGGGAAGAAGAAAGGGGACACCCGGAGTGCTTCCAGGTACGCAGTCGGCACTTCTGCCACACTGGGGCGTGTCGGTGGGAAATTGCCGGCAAGCACCTGGAGCACATCCGGGTGTGTATAAAAGGGGCCACCTCCCTTCATACGATGGCTGGAGTCGGGAATGTAGTGGATGAGATCTCTGGAGGAGGCAGGGGGCGGCATGAAGAAGGAAAGAGGCACTGTGTTGTGGCCAGGACTTTTGGGGACTTCGGGGTTGTGTGTGGCACTTTGACTTGTAAATATTGCATAATAAACATGTTGTGGGTGACATGAATGTGTCTGCCAGCTTCCACAGTGTTTTTAGAGGATAAATTGGAATCCCCTAACTAATACCTACTCCCCAGTAATAATCTGCCAGCTGTTTCACAATTAGTAACTTGTAACACAATTCACAATACAAATATGTTCCCAAAATATAACAAAATTTAGTGACTAAATTGGAAAAATATAAAAAATAAATAAATAAATAAATAAAACTATTTATAGTTAAGACCAATCAAAATTCCCACAAATCATAGATTACAGAAATTAGAAAACTCACACAAGTTTTAGTATTTTTACCCTTCACAACAAATAATACCTTATAGGTTCAGGCAGTATACTTTAACCTTACAAATGTACTTTTAGCTGTTTGCTTTTACCAACACTTAAAACATCCCACTGTTAATAAAAACACAATAACCAAATCGATAATATGAGCAAACTTAATTACTAAAACCTCACGTTAACTTAACAACTTTAGGGGTCCACAGACACACACACACACACACCCAAGCCAGCGGCCACCAAAATAAAAATAATATTTACACAAACTCCCCTCGTTGCAGGCCTGGTTGACGCTCGGGAACGTGGTGGCGAAAAAAAACGTTAAGGCCCGTTCACTCTAACGAGCCAACATAAAAGGTCACAGTACTCACAAACAAGTGAAGTGAAAACCAGTGTCCATTGTCCAAACACAGCACTTCCACGCTGTGGAAAAATGATGGAGTTGCTCACGGCAAAACGCTGCAAACGAAATGGAGCTAGTCTGTCCAAATGGGGTAAAACTTGTTGTTTTTCCTCCTTGCCCGAGGAGCTGCCAGGCTTTCCTTTGGTCACCTGGAGTGCTATCCCAAAGTATCCCGTGCCTCCTCGCAGGCTAACCCTGCTCGTTCGCCTCTCTCGCTCAACTCACAACCCCCTCTTTTTTTCAACTCCCCGCTTCTTCCTCTCTCCGTGTCCAACAGGTTCTTGCGTGAACACCACCTGGAGCTCTAAAACCTCCGAAAACCACATAAAACTCACTTTGTTTTTTGTTTAAAAAAAAAAAACAAAAAAAAAACAACCAGTAAACATTATTAAGGAGAATATTATATTATATGAGCCTAGGGTTACATATATATATACAAGAAAAAATATTTATAATAATCAAGGCACAAGCCGTAGTGCTTGGTAAAGTCAAAGCAGAGTTCAACCAAGTACCTTTCTGTTAGCAAGATCTAGAAAGAAGACCCCATCTAGAGGCCATAATTCCCTTTTGTATTCGGCCTCCCTGTGCCGACCAATTAAACTGCTCTACGTCATCCCTCCGTGGGCACGCGATGACGTGAACGCGTCTGCGAAAGGTGGCCGTCTCCTGTCCCTCACAATTACTATAAACGTTTGAGCAGCCAGCGTGCGCGCGTATAGCTGTGCCGGCCTTTGAGACACGAACTGCCCTTCTGCCTTAAGTTAAAGTAAGCACTTTTAAATTTTTCCTCCTTTCCTGAGCTACTGCCCAGACAACTGCAAACACAGGATCCCTCTTCTAAACCGCGGCAAACTAATATTAAGGCGCTTCACACTTTCTTTTGCTCTTATAGAGTTATGAGGTCGCGGGAGGCACGCACAGGAGTGGAAGACCGACAATGCCATCCCTGCTGGTCAATGGCAGGGCCGTTTCTCCAGTCTACACGAGACCCACCACGATGCTCCCCAAAAGGCGCTCATATCATCAGCGAAGACGTCTCTCTGCACTAAAGAAAAGAAAAAGGCAAGTTTCCTTTTCTTTATACTTTTTTGTCCTTTTTTAAACAAATGCCTCTCAACACTGCAGAGGACATTTAACTAATTTTATTTAATTGCTGGTAATGCCAGTAAGGCACATTACCACAAACTGCTATAAAATAAGAAGCAGAGACACACAAAAAAAAAAAAAGGGTTGGGGTAGCCACCCTGCATCATTGACAATCAGGTAAGATTAATGAAAGTGGTCTTTACAGATGGGAGTCCAAAACAGAACTGAAGTAGCAAATAAACACAAGGCTGTTATATAGTCAGGTGACCGGAAGAGGTGGGCTCAGGGGGACAGGAAGAGGAAATGACATCTTTAGGAGGCAGGTTGATGGGACTGGATACTGAAGTGATGTTTCTAAGAGACGGGGTCTTCCATAGGTCTGAAGAGGAACAAAAGGAGAAATATTTAGGGTGCGGTGCCAACCCCTGTTCCTGCGTAGAAACACAACTATTCAAGCCTTTAAACTGTCCCCCATGAGCACATGTGTGACACCAATCAGGCTCCTTTTACTTGCACTTGTCACCCTTACCTTTTGCGTTGTCCTTAGAAGCTAGGGCTGGGTGGGCGGTCAAGGGCTGGCGCCAGTGGTGTTCCTCTGCCATTTCACTTATGTGTTATGTTGATTGTAATTGCTTAATTAGGTTGTCTCAGTCATCCTCACATAAAGTGTTATAAAACTGAATATGATATTGTACTTTCTGTTATATCTTTAACTAAAAATTTCACATATGAACCATGAGCCAGTATTTCTGCTTGTCTCAATCTCACACACAAAGATAGCAAACATGTACTTCCATCCATCCATTATCCAATCCGCTATATCCTAACTACAGGGTCACGGGGGTCTGCTGGAGCCAATCCCATCCAAAATAGGGCGTAAGGCAGGAAACATACCCCAGGTAGGGTGCCAGCCCACTGCAGAAAACATGCACTTGTAAAGGCATTTTAAAAAGAAACAGATTTGAAACACAATAATGAATTCCTTTGATCTGTGAATTTTAATGAAGCTACCAATTAATTTTGCTCATAAAATATTTCTTTGAAACTGAGGAGAGTGGTTTTCTTTAGCAGGTTTTGAAGACATAAGAGATATAATAATACATGTTTCACTTTCTTATTCTGCTTCATATGTTTGTCTGTGTGAAGACTTTTTTCCTCCATCACAGACAATGACAAAGGAATTAAGTATGGATTTCAAATCCCTGATCAATACAAGGTGCTGTGTGCCATTGTTATCCCTGAGCGGTAGGCAGAAGGGAATGTGTTATTAAAATAATAATCGGCCTGCACACTTCAGCTGAAATCTGTCATATCAGGTGATTGTTTATATCACTTTAGTACAACATACCACATTAAAATTAAGACATGAGACTCTAGGTACAAGATAATTGAAAGCAGAGACGAAAATGAAATCTAAAACACTTATATTAACATGTATTCTTTTAAAATTAAGGGGAATTATGATGACTTTTGATGATATAGATACATTTTGAGATATTTCAGATTGTTTTGTTCTAGAAAGTCATGTTTCAATATAAACTGCTCCAAAAAATTAAAGGAGCACTTTGAAAAAACATCAGATCTCAATGGGAAAAAAATTCTGCTGGATATCTCTACTGATATGGACTGGGTAATGTGTTAGGAGCGAAAGGATGCCACATTGTTTGATGGAAATGACAATTATTAAGAGGGCTGAATTCAAAGACACCCCGAAAATCAAAGTGAAAAAATGATGCGGCAGGCTAGTCCATTGTGCCGAAATTTCATTGCAGCAACACAAAATCGTACGCAGTAGTTTGTATAGCCCCCACATGCTTGTATGCATGCCTGACAACATCAGAGGGGGCATGCTCCTGATGAGACGATCTCCTCACAGATCTGGACCAGGGCATTACTGAGCTCCTGGACAGTCTGAGGTGCAACCTGGCGGTGTCAGATGGATCAAAACATAATGTCCCAGAGGTGTTCCATTGGTTTTAGGTCTGGCAAGCGTGGGGGCCACTCAGTGGTATCAATTCCTTCATCCTCCAGGAACTGCCTGCATACTCTCGCCACATGAGGCCGGGCATTGTCATGCACCAGGAGGAACACAGGACCCACTGCACCAGCATAGGTTCTGACAATGGGTACAAGGATTTCATCCTGATACCTAATGGCAGTCAAGGTGCCGTTGTCTAGCCTGTAGAGGTCTGTGCATCCCTCCATGGATATGCCTCTCTAGACCATCACTGACCCACCACCAAACCAGTCAAGCTAAATGACATTACAGGCAGCATAACGTTCTCCAAGGCTTCTCCAGACCCTTTCATGTCTGTCACATGTGCTTAGGGTTAACCTGCTCTCATCTGTGAAAAGCACAGGGTGCCAGTAGTGGACCTGCCAATTCTGATATTCTATGGCAAATGCCAAATGAGCTCCACGGTGCCGGGCAATGAGCACAGGGCCCACTAGAGGACATCGGGCCCTCAGTCTGTTTCTGATTGTTTGGTCAGGGACATTCACACCAGTGACCTGCTGGAGGTCATTTTGTAGGGCTCTAGTAGTGCTCATCCTGTTCCTCCTTCCCCAAAGGAGCAGATACTGGTCCTGCTGATGGGTTAAGGACCTTCTACAGCCCTGTCCAGCTCTCCTAGAGTAATTGCTTGTCTCCTGGAATGTCCTCCATGCCCTTGAGACTGCGTTGGGAGACACAGCAAACCTCCTGGCAATGGCATGTATTGATGTGCCATTTTGGAGAAGCTGGACTACCTGTGCAACCTCTGTATGGTCCTGGTATCGCCTCATGCTACCAGTAGGGACACTGACCGTAGCCAAATATAAAACTAGTGACAAAACAGTCAGAAAAGATGGAGGGAAAAATGTCAGTGGCCTCCACCTGTTAAACCATTCCAGTTTTGGGGGTCGTATCATTGTTGCCCCTCTAGTGCACCTATTGTTTATTTCATTAACACTGATTAACAACCCCCTCTGCTACTTAACTGACCAGATCAATATGCCAGAAGTTTCATTGAATTGATGCTACACTCTGATTAAAAGGTGCTTCTTTAATTTTTTTGAGCAGTATATATATATACGGGAGCAAGGAGTGGGGTTTCTAGCCTGGCAATCCCCTTTAATAACAAAACAAAAGCAGGCTATTATTTCCTCCATTATTTTCTTTCTCTTTCTCTTTTTGGTGTTAGTCCTTCTTCCTCCAACAGGTCCCTTAGACTGAACGCCCTCTTCATCTCTGAAGCAGTCAGCCAGGAAGAGGAGGGTCTTCCAGAGCTCTGGGCGTGGTCAGGATCCATCCGAGCTGCAGGCAAAGGGGTGAGTAAAGGTTAGTGAGAGCACCGCCTCTCATCCCAGAGTGGAAACTTTACAGAGCCTTGATTTAAAGGTGTCACCTACTGTAGGTGTACGAGTGTGACAGTGAGTGACAATATGTATATTGCATTTTTCTCGTAATGAGGCAATTGAGATTAAACATAAAAATAAAAATATAGCAAAATGTTTGAGTTAATACTGATTGTGAGAAACAGTTAAAGTAAGTAATGAAATGCAAATGACACAAATATGCTATATGATGGTACCGTATAGAAAAATGCCATTTTTATAAATGTAAAATCTCTCTTTTTGCTTTAGAAACTACACAAGATAAAAGCTGCCCACAGCTGCATTACAGTAAATAATTACAAGATACAATTTGCAGACCATTTTGCAGCTTTGCCAAAAGTCTTAATTGCAGGTTGATTTTGCATAGGATTGTCATTCTGAATTGCTACCTGACAATCACATACTTAAAGCATTTATCGGTCGAGAAATGAAAAAAAAAAATTATACTGAAGACAAACAAATCCTCAGCTTAGAGCTAAATTGTACTTCTAATACTCTATCTTTATTCATAAGGATAACTTTTTATTATAATCGTGTTTTTCTTTTTTGTGTGCTGCTTGTTGCTGACTGAGACTGATTACTAAACATACCACAATTTAAAAGACAAGAGGACTGTGGCTTGAAATCTGTAATCATGAATCATTTTCTTTCTTCATTAGGTATCATCACAAAGCCATATTGCTTTTCTAGTTTTTCTCTCCCACGCCACAGACAGTTACTAACTACCTAACTAAGCATTTTGTGCTAATCAGGACGTTAATGTAATATGTGCCGCATATCGCTGTGTTAGTTTTGTTTTCTGCTTCAAACAATTACACACTTGATCACTACATTAGGAAGAGCTCTGACAGCAGTAAATGCCAGGGCAAATCGCTTGCCATACGTTGTGTTTATCTGCTCTAATTGTTTAATACCCGCAGATGCAATTAAGTTTCTTTTTGTTATGTTAGTTGGGGGCAGTTGGGGGATAATTAACTTATTTGATAATTGGAGGGAAGATCCGTGCACAGCAGGTGGCGGTGAAGTCTGCATGTCTCTTTTTTCAAATAGAAAGAGAAATCCTAACATCCATTTTTCATCACAATCAACGGTTCGTTGTCTATGGGTTTATGAAAGGGGTGTCACCTCGCCCTTTTCTCCCCTTCCGGTTCGTGCCATCTGCTTTAAAGGAGGTACCAAAAGAAAAAAAGTTTTAAAAAGTCATTTTGAAGTAATTAATTCCAAATTAGACATAAAATACAATTGGATTTTATAAATGCTTTGAAGATTGACGATCAGCTCCATGTCAACATTGCCACAAGTCCAACTTTAGATGTGTTCTGTCACTTAGTCTATGTGTGTGTGTATGTGTCTGTGTGTGTATGCGTGTGTGTATGTGTGTGTGTGTGCGTGTGCATACAGTGGTTTCAAAAACTTCAGACACTTTCACTTTCTGCACACTTCATTATGTTGCACATTTAATTTTGAATGGATTTGTCCATCAATCTACACTCAATACCCCAAAATGACAAAGTAAAAACATGTTTACAGGAAGCTGAAAATTTATTAAAAAGTCAAAACTGAAATCTCTATTTCATATAAGCATTCACACCCTTAATTCAGTACATTGTAGAAGCCCCTTTTTAGCAGCAATTTCAGCTTTGATTCTTCTTGGGTAAGACTCTGCAAGCTTTGCACACCAGGAGTTGGCAGTACATCCCATTCTTCCAAGGAGATCGTTTCAAACTGCGTTAGATGGGATGGGAAGTGTCTGTAAACTACCATCGTCAAGTCTCACCATAGATGTACACTATGAGGTATAAGTCAGGACTTTGGCCTAGTCACGCCAGGACAGTCAGAGACATGTCCCAAAACCATTCCAGCATTGTCTTGTCTTTGAAATCGCTTCTCATATAAGTATTCAGACCCTTTGCTGTGCCACTCCAAAGTGGCTTCTACAACGTAATAAATTAAGGGTCTGAAAATCTATGGGAATGGAGGTTTTAGATTTTTATTTTTAATACATTTGCAAACATTTCCAATAACCAGCTTTTACTTTGACATTATGTGTTATTCGTTGTAAATTGATGAGCAAAAATGGCAAATTTATCAATTTAAAATTGAATCTACAATTAAATAAAAATGCCAAAAGTGACAATTCTGAGCACTTTCTCAGTCCTTTGTGTATGTGTGTATAGATTGTGAGGATTCAGAAATGTTTTAGGAACCCCCCCTCCCACAATGGGACAACATGCTGAAATGCAACTGCCGTGTCTGTGGAGGACTGCTTGCCCATAGCCGAGGCAACCACAGGTTAACAGCGCAGTAGCATAGCGCCATGGAAACAACTATGAGCCGATCGAGATTGAGCTATGGGTGATATAAGGGACATTGTAAATGCAGGGAACAGTATAACTTGGCAAACTTACTTGGCCCTGACTAAGCACGTTTGCTGTGTCTGTGTATAGGAGAGTGGTAGCTCCCGCTGCAATAAATAACCCTGCTGAGTTGGTTTTGCTAAAGTACTGAGACTCAGCCTCGTGTTTTGAGGTGCAAGACAATGACTCCTGTGTCACTATATATATATATATATATATGTATATACATATGTATATATACATATTGTCACACACATGCGTCGGGTTGCACTAAACCTTTCT
>JANRMT010062827.1:37042887-37065978 GCA_026402145.1 Polypterus bichir lapradei | reverse complement strand
TGACATGAACGTGTCTGTCTGTCTGTGTCCGGGTCAACTTCCACAATATATATACAGGGTGACACAGAAAAACAGGAACTTTTGAAAAATCCAATAAAAATAGAAGAAATCCAACAAAAAAAGTTTATTGACAGCAATTGAACCAGTACAACTTGCCTTTTAAGAGACAGTAATCCAAATTATCAGTGTCTGAAAATTACGTCCTGTAGATGGCGTCCTCCTGTACTAATGCATTCTTTCAATCTGCTGTTGAGGTTCTCCGTTGATCACTGCAACATCTCAGCTGGGATACCACGAATTTTGTCTTGAATTCTTTGTTTCAATTCATTCAGTGTCCTTGGCCGAGTCATGTAGACCCGACTCTTAAGTTAGCCCCGTAAGAAATAAGTCACAAACGGACAAATCCGGTGATCTTGAGGGCCAGGGAATGTCCCCGAATCTTGAGATGACACGGTTACCAAACAATTCTCGCAAAGCTGCCATTGATTGCCTTGCAGTGTGCGATGTCTCACCATCCCGTTGAAACCAGGTTTCGTGAAGTTGTGGAAAATTGTTCAATGCAGTTTCGAGGGATCCCGACCATGACGCCCTAAGTTGAAAAAACGTCAGAACTCCCTCTGCGCACCTTCCAAACTATCATTGTTTTTGTAAAACATTTTTATGGCGAAAGCACGCTGTTGACCGTTCCACTGATCCATGATTACTAAATGACGAGATTGTTTACAGCTCAAGCTCCCTGTTCCGCAGTGCTGCCCACTGTACATGGCTGCCACTATGCATTTCAAAAGTTCCCATTTTTCTGTGTCACCCTGAACTGAATATATATATATATATATATATAGATATATATATATATATATATATATATATATATATATATATATATTGTATATATGTAGACAGGCATGTGCCAAGGAATGCCTAATTTGTTTGGTACCACCCCGGGAAAAGAGAAGGCACTGTCACTAAAAGTCTTGTCTCATTTTTCCCTGAAAACCTTCAGGAAACTGCCCCTTTACAGAAATATCCAGTATGAAAGGGAGACACTCTCAGAAGGTGGCATCTCTTTAGACTTGAACTCACTGGACAGAGAGTCTTTAGAACACCACAAGAGTGATTTTACAGGCAACTATCCCATCTTTGAAGCACCATTGAGTGTATGTTTTGTTTTGAAGTTTCTGTTTTTTTTCAAATTATACGGAAGTGCTTGGGGGAGAAGACCAGGGACACCCGGAGTGCTTCCGGGTGTGCAGCCGGTACTTCCGCCACACTGGGGAGTGCCGGCGGAAGATTATCAGGAGGCAACTGGAGCACGTCCGGATGGGGATAAAAGGGGCCGCCTCCCTCCATTCAATGGCTGGAGTCAGGTGGAAGTGGACAGAGTCTTGGAGGAGAGGAGTGGAGGCAGTCAGGAGAAGAGAAAGGCATTTGGAAGAGGCCTGGACTTTGGGGTGTTTGGTGCTGCGGTACTGGGTTGTGTTTGTGTTCACTGTAAATAAGTATGAATAAACGTGTGTTGGGTGGTAAAACATCGGTGTCTGCCTGTCTGTTTCTGGGCTGTTCCCCACAATATACACTCATAGTCCAATTTATTAGGTACACCTGTTCAACTGCTTGTTAACACAAATATCTAATCAGCCAATCATGTGTCAGCAACTCAGTGCATTTTGGTATGTAGACATTGTCAAGATAATCTGCTGAAGTTTAAACCGAGCATCAGAATGGGGAAAAAAGGAGATTTAAGTGACTTTGAACATGACATGGCTGTTGGTGCCAGATGGGCTGGTCTGAGTATTTCAGAAACTGCTGATCTACTGGGATTTTCACACACAACCATCTCTAGGGTTTACAGAGAATGGTCCAAAAAGGGAAAATATCCAGCAAGCGGCAATTCCCTGGGCAAAAATGCCGTGTTGATGCCAGAGGTCAGAGGAGAATGGCCAGACTGGTACGAGCTGATAGAAACTTTGAGCAGCACAGATACTATTAACAATTCCAAATATACACAGAGTAAAAGTAAAGGCAAACATATAAGCATAAATATATAAATGATAAATGAAGTCACAGTGAAGATTACAGTCAATGTAATGATCATGAGTTCCACAGGGGTCATGCATAAGGGTGTCTTTGTGTGGTTGATGCAGAGGTTCAGTTCAATCAGTGGTGGTCTCTGTTATAGAAAGTGATCACAATGCATTTAATTGGATGCTTTGGGGTAAAAGCTGTTCTTCAGCCTGGTACTGTGGGCATGCAGGGCTCTGAAGGGCCTGTGAGAGGGCAGAGGAGTGGAAATGGTTTCGCCGGGGTGGGTTGGATCTTTACAAATAACCTCTTTGCTTTTCTGCTGCTTCAAGTTGATAGCAATCGTAGCTGAGCACCAGTTATTCTCTGAGTCATTTTCATGATCCGCTGAAAGGTCTTCTTGTTCTGCAGCCAGAGTCCCATACTGTGTGCACTATGTGATGACAGACTCTGTGGTGCACATGTAAAAGTTAACAAGCAGCTGATGTGGAAGTTGTGTTTTCTTCAGGCTCCTCAGAAAGTGAAGCCTCTGAAGTCCTTTCTTGGCCATTACTGTCGTGTTTGTTGTCCATGACAGGTCCTGGCTGATGTGGACTCCCAAGAATCTGAAGCTCTGGACTGTCTCCACCCTTTCGCCGTTAATGATGATGGGATGGTGACCACTGCAGTTCAGTCTCCTGAAGACCAGAATCAGTTCCTTTGTTTTCCTGGAACCTTGAGTGCAAGGTTGTTGTTGTAGCTCCAACTCGCCAGATTCTCAACCTCTTCTCTCTAGGCTGCTTCATCATTATTGGAGGTCAGGCCTATGACAGTGGTGTCGTCTGCAAACTTTATTACGACGTTAGTATCATGGGTAGATTTGCAGTCATTTGTGACTCCATCCAGGATCTAAATCCATACCACTGAGCTATAAGCAGCAGCTCTAACAAATGCTCTGCTCTCTAAGATGAGAAGATGTTAAAATGAATGACTCACAGAAAGAGAAATAATTATTCCTAATAAAAAAGTAAAAACGTTTACAAGTTTGTAAATATTTACAGTATAACAAACCAAAAATCTACATAATTTAATTTCCATAAACATGCACTGAACATTCAAGTGGTAATTTGAGCTCCTAGTTTAATTTCTTTCAGCTTAAGTCGATTGTTACTCTCCTTTTTTAATTATATTGCCCCGCAAACAGGCAGCATTTTTGTTAACGGTATCACGATCAGCGTACTTTTAAAGAATGGCAAGAGAAAACCCTGGTGGCTGCTATTGCTGCAGGCAAAGCGCAGGTGGATGAAACCAAGAGCGGGGTCATTGCAAAGATTTATATTATGTACCAAGTGAGGAACAGAAGAAAAATAGCCGTCCATGTTGTGTCTCAGTGAAGCGAATGAAACAGCTGCTCATGGAGTGAAGAAGTGGTCAGGTAAGACAGGCTGAAAATAATAATCACAAGGCCATCTGCTGACCTGGGACTGCATGCCTTTAGGGCTCCAAACAAACTCTCGCCTTATGGAGGGAGGGCGATCTGCAAACTTCGCAGCGCCGTCTCGTAGTCCAGTCACTTTTTAGTAGGGTAGCACTTCTCCTTAACTGGTGTCATTATAAAGTCAAAAAAGTAGTAAGCTGCTCAACTAAGGAGGCTACAAATGAAAAGCCTTTTTGTTTGAGAATTGTTTTATTCTGCGGCTGATAATCATTGACACACAAGTCTGAAAATGATTCTCTAATGCAGCAGGGTAAGTTATGGCCATCCATTATGCGTTACTCCGGGTTTGACCGATTCTTTACAATTCTGAGCAATCATGAGAAGCAGCGGGCAGACTTCTTACGTTAATGAGTTGTTCAAACCCAGCATACAATCCCTGTTTGCTGTAAACTGTCCCCTAAAAATGGTTGCAGGCAGGTCTTAGGGGTATTTTGACTTAACAGCTGTTCTTCCAGAGAGGGCAAGCCTTTGGAATATATTAGTGTTTTCTGCAACTGAAGCACAAGACACAAATGATGTTCTAACAAATGCTAGCAGCATACAAATCATTAATCATGTAAAAAAAATATCACAGCTACATGGCACATGGGGCTTGAATAAATGCCCACTTTAAACATCACAAATCCACAGTGTATTAAAAAAAAAAAAAAAAACAACAAGAGATCACCGGTCTACAGTAGCTTTATTAACACAGGAGTTTGACGCTTTGAAGGCACGGCTGCAATGCTTTTTTAAAACACATGACAAATGCCTCATTCTGGGAATTGAAAAAGATGGAATTTGATCTACTGGAGGTGGATTAAGTATTGCTTTATTAGTATCATTTTTCAGTTCTTCTTGGGTAAGAAGTGTAGTCTAGCAGCCAAGCAATAGGACTTTAAAGGAAAACCCCACCAAAAATGGTGTTTTTTATATGTTACAGAAGCTGTCCCCCTCGGCTCTGCCCCTGTAGTAGTGAAACAGGACAAACTTTAAAAATCAGTAAACAAAAAGGTATTGCTAGCTAAGTGGAGGCAAGGTACACTCCAAAACGCTGGGGTGCGGCGACTCGAACTAAGGCTGGTGCATGAATGAGGAGGGCCCTACCCGGCTCTCCACTCCTGATGTCACACTTCCCTCTCCCCTCAGCTCGCAGCCTCTGTCTCGGATTAGCACGAATATATCACTCCTGCAAGTGAACTATGATTCTTAGCGCAATGAGAGAAGTTGTAAAATTAACCGGAATGTTCAAGCAAATTCTAGAAAAAAACTCGATCTAAATCCGTTAAGTAGTTCTCTTGTTCACTAGCTAATTGGATATAGGATATGCCCCCCGAGGCTGGCGCGTGAGTTAGGAGGGCCCCACCCCCCTCCCCTCAGCCTGCTGTGTCTCTCTTGGATTTGTGCAAATAAATCGGTACCGCAAGCAAAGTATGATACTTAGCGTGATGAAAGAGGTCGCAAAATCAACTGGAATATTCAAGCATCCATCCATCCATCCATTATCCAACCCGCTATATCCTACAGGGTCACGGGGGTCTGCTGGAGCCAATCCCAGACAACACAGGGTGCAAGGCAGGAAACGAACCCCGGGCAAGGTGCCAGCCCACCACAGGGTAATGTTCAAGGAAATTCTAGAAAAAAGCCCAATCTAAATCCGTTAAGTAGTTGTCTTGTCCGCTAGCTAAGAGGATGTAAGATACGCCCAGAGGCTGGCGTGTGAGTGAGGAGGGCCCTAGCCTGCTGCGTCTCTCTTGGATTCACACAAATAAAGCTCTCCTGCAAGCAAAATATGATACTTAGCGCAATGAGAGAGGTCGCAAAATCACCCGGAATGTTCAAGCAAATTATAGAAAAAATCCCAATCTAAATCTGTTAAGTACTTCTTTTGTGAAGAAGCGGACAGACAGATAGGCAGATGCTGGATTTTATATATATAGAGTGTGGGGTACAGCCCGGACACAGACAGGTAGACATGTTATTTCACCCACACGTGTTTATTTACACTATTTACAAGTGGAAAAGTGCACAAACCCAGTGCCGCAGCACCAATCACCCCTTTAAAGTCCTGGCCGCACGACAATGCCTTGCACAGTCTTCAGACAGCCTCCACTCCTCTCCTCTGAGCTCCGTCCACTTCCACTCGACTCTTGCTGTCGACTGGAGGGAGGCGGCCCCTTTTATGTACGCCCAGATGGGCTCCAGGTGCTTCCTGAGGAGCTTCCGCTGACACACCCCTGTGTGACTTAAGCACCAACTGTGTAGCCGGAAGTCCTCCAGGTGTTCCTGCTCCTCTTCCCCTCAGCACTTCCTGGTGTGGAGGAAGTGCTGGGCTCCAGGTTTCTTCAGGCACCAGGGTGCCGCCTGGCGGTGGCCACGGGCCCCTACAGGGTTGGGCTTCCAAGTCCCTTACCCGAGGCCACCAACAAAACCAAAGCGGTTGCCCCCACGTGGTTGGGAGGAGGCACCAGCCCTCCTCCGGTCCCCTCGGGCATCCCGGCTAGGCTCCACCCCCAGCCGCCTGTGACAAGAGATGCAGTTATGGCCTATCTCATGTTTTCATGCCGAATGGCGATAACATCGTTTTTTTTTACATAATAGATATTGTAACAAACAAGAAAAGAAGATTATTAGGGGATGGGGCACCGAAGTATAATTGATGGTTTTAAATAACAAAAAGAAACACAAGAACATCTACTCAGATGCAAATTGTATTGTGGGCCAGTTTTCAATGGCCCTAACAGGAAGAGACAGATTCACAAGGGAGAATGGTGGAAGTCATAGATGGTCTGGCTGTCCATCTAAGGGTGAAAGGAGGAAGACAGCAGAGCTAAACTCTGGTCTGGATGATGATTATCATCAAACAGGTCCTGAAGCTGTCTCCCATGTGCTCATGTATGACATCATCTATAGTGATCAACTCTGGAGAACAGCAAAAAATATCAAAGCACCCATAGTATAAAAACAATCTTATGTTAATCTTCAGTCGAAAGTCGCATGCTCACAACATCACAAAATCATGAATTTTTACTAAAACAATGGTAAATAAACCAATTCTGCAAAACACTCTCTTGATTTGAAGATCTCAAAGAAAATAACCCTTTAAAAATGACTAATTACTTCTCTCAAATTATAATGGGGTTACTTTAATTCACTATGTTCTGGAAAAAGTAATCACATTACTAATTTTAATGTTAAATTACCCTCTAAACCCAATCAAATACGTATTTTTTGTTAATAAAGGCTTTTTTTTTTAAGCCTGCCACATCTCCTCAATACCACATATAACTGAGTGTGCTGTGGTGGCATGGTGTCCCAACCATGGTTTCTTCCTGTCTTGCATTCAATGCTATGTGATGTAGGTGCCCTAAGGGATGGATTGGCACCCCAACTGGGATGAAAAGTGATTCTTAGCCCAGACAGAAGGCCAGTATAGTGGAGGGAGAGGTGGAGACAACGTGCTCCCCTGACACACTAGGGGGAACCTCCCTGGTCATCGCTACCTGTGTGGGTGCATGGGTATTATAATACCATAGGGCAGTCTTGTTGGGTTTCATAGGTACCAACAGGGAATGCTGCAAGAAATCATCATCCTTATTTTACAGGACTTCCATTTGACCCGGAAGTACTTCCATCAGGCTAGGCCCTAGCACTGGAACTACTCCTGGATCCAATGTAAAAGTCCAGGTGAGTTGGAGTCAGGTGGAAGAAAGACAAAGCTCACCTGGAGGAGAGGAAGGCGTAAGAAAAAGAGTAGGAGAAGAAATGTATTGTGATTGTGTTTATTGAAGAAGCCTTTTTGTAACGTATTTGCAAAAATGAACCTTTTTATTACATTGAGACTTGACTGTGGTGGTTGTGCCTGAGGTCTGGGGTGCTGCAATGACCCCTTGTTGTCACAATGGATAAACTATGGCATGCTGCATATGGTTACATTATTGAGGTGGATGGATAGAGTAAAAGAAGATTTAAAGGATAAAAGTCACTTCTAGTTACAAAGTCAGTATATGTCCTCGCAGGTGACTTCTACTGTCCATCCTAGTTGTCATCCCTTGAATAACAGGTCCTTGTTCTTGCTTGAGTCCATTTTGCACCTTCTGGCTCAAGAAGTCTGCAGAGGGGTCCCTGGAGAGTAGTCAGGTCACCACTGATTTATACCTTTGTTATTGAAATCCAGGCAGATCCTAGTACTAGCTGAACTGTAGTCACTTAATTTTGAATGGAAGTGGGGGAAGGCACAGGCTGGATTCCTGCATCCCTGTTATATCTGCTTTCTGAACAGGCCTGGTGTACCAATAACGCCTAGCAGAATGGACAATGCCCACTTTGTCCTACAATGTGCAGCATTGTTCATAATGGCACTCAGTTTTGTCTTCATTCTCTCTTTCTTGACTAGCACCAGTGAGGTTGAGAACGTGTCCCATAACTGAGCTTGTCTCTTAGCTTGTAATTAGCTTGTTGACTCAGTGGGCCTCTCTTGCAGGAAAGTTACCAGACCAGCACAGAGTTGTAAAAGATGTAAAGGATGTCATTATGGAATAAATATGTGAACATTTCTGAAAACATGTTTTCACTTTGTCATTATGGGATAATAAGTGTAGCATGATGGGTAAAAATAGGAATTCTGAATTCTTTCTGAATCCACTATATATTAGTATCTGCCTCATTTGTTTAAGGTCATGTTCAGAATTAAGGTGAATCTCAAGAGACATAATTGTCAAACCAAAACAGAATTTAAAAAAAATCAGACAAGATTAAAAATACCAATAAATTAATAGGCAAAAGAGAAAGATTATGAAATGATTATCAAAGGCAGCTCAACAGTAGAAGTTGTTGCAGTCTCATCCATTGACTCTTAATGGCACAGTTGTACACTGCTGAAAAAAATGAAGGGAACACTTAGTCATCACAGTCTAACAGCAAATCAATTGACCTTCATGGATATCAATGTGTCCAGGTATGAAGCATACGTGACTGTGAATCAACTTCACCTGCTTTGGTGCAAATTAAAGTGAAAACAGGTGCACTGGAGAGGCAAAAGCAAGACAACCCCGAAAAGGGAATGGTTGTGCAGGTGGCTACAGACAATTGCTCTCTCCTTATCCTTCCTGACTGATTCGTCTTGAGTTTTGCATTTTGTTAGTCTCCTTGTCACTACTGGTAACATGAGGTCAGTATGTGCAGCTGATTCAGGTTTCACAGGTAGTCCAGCTTCTCTGGGATGGCATATCGTGAGGGTGCCATTGCAAGAAGGTCTGCTGTGAGTCCCAGCACAGTTTCAAGAGCATGGAGGACCAGGAGATAATGGCCCATAGATGGGCATCAACCCAGCAGCAGAATCACTATCTGCTCCTTTGTGTGTGGAAAAACTGGTGTAAGACTGCCAGAGCCCTACATAATGACCTCCAGCGGGCTACTGGTGTGCATGTTTCTGACCAAACCATCAGAAACAGTGGTATGAGGGCCTGATTTCCCTTAGTGGGACATGTGTTTACAGCCCACCATAGTGCAGCTCAACTGGCATTCGCCAGAGAATACCACTTTTGGCAGCTACACCATAAGTGCTCTGTTCTCTTCATGAGAGCAGATTCACACTGAGATATGAAAGAGTCTGGAGAAGTCATGGTGAACATTATGCAACCTGAAACATCATCTAGCATGACTGGTTTGCCAGTGAGTCAGTGATGGTCTGGGGAGGCATATCTTGGAGGTTTGCACAGACCTAGACGTGTTAGGCAACGGTACTCTGACTGCTGTTAGGTACCAGGATGAAATCCTCAGAGCCATTGTCAGACCTTACGCTGGTACATTGGGCCCTGGGTTCCTGCTGGTGCAGGACAATACCCGACCTTATGTGGCTGGAGTGTGTAGGCAGTTCCTGGATGACAAAGTCATTGATGCCATTGACTGGCTCACATGTTCCCCAGACCTGAATCCAGCTGAGATCCGCTAGGATGTTATGTATCTGTGCATCAGACGCCGCTAAGTAGCACTACAGACTGTCCAGGAGCTGACTGATTCCCTGATCCAGATCTGAGAGGAGACCACCAGGACACCATCCGCCTTTTCAGACTCTGCAGAGATTGCAAACAGGCACATGGGGGCCATACACACTACTGAGTCAAATTATAAGTTGCTGTAATGAAATTCACACAAGTTGGATCACCCTGTCATTTAAATTTTTGACTTTGATATTCGGTGTGATGTTGAATTTAGCCCTCAGTGGGCTGGTGATTTTGGTTTCCATTGACAATTGTAACATTATTTTGTTCTGAACAAATTACACAGTATCACTGAGTGAAAATTTTCCACTTGAGTATTTTGTTCATTGAGATCCAATGTGTGATTTAAGTATTCCCTTAATTTTTTGAGCAGTTTATTTCACATCTTTGGGGAGAAACTTCCAAAGCAAAAATAGGAGAGAAGATTTTGAAGAAAACAGAAGAGCACAACAGGATGAGGAACTGCTTCTTTTATTATAAAGATGCTCAACCAGACCCTTCAGTCTGGTCTTTCCTGGCCACAGACTGTCCTTTTACATAAAACTTTCCCATGTTCATAATATTCTTTTTCTCTAGCTAACCTAATATTCAAGAAATAAATTTGAGTCTGAATCCCCACTGTCTTGTTTCCAGCCTCACTACATGACCAAAATGACTCTTGTCTTTATTGTAAATGACTTCCTTTTAAATGCTGTTGCCAGATCAATCTCTTTGTCCTTGACTTCACTGTCGTTTTTGACATCATTAATCCTGTACTGCTGCTTCTAGAAGGTTTTAACTTTACAACATTATGACTGACATAATATATTAGACCTTGAACAGTTACAGTAGCACACATCCACATATTGCAACTGTGGCAGATCTTCTGTATTTTCAGGCAAAATGCATTTTATGTAAATGGAGAATCTGCATGGCAGCCTGATTACTGTCTTCGTGGAATCTGCAGGCTCATCCTGAGTTTAGGTTGGTTTTCCTTCAGGCATTCCAGTTTCCTATCATATCCCAAAGACAAGAATTGTAGGTTAATAGGCCACTCTAAATGAGTGGTTGTCAGCATGAATGAGTATCATTGATGGCAGGCATCCCAACCAAGACACGTTTCTGTCATAACACTGTTGGATTCCTCACTTTTATTTATTCATTTATTCATGTCAAACTGGACTGGTCTAACAACACAGTGGTAAAGTACAAGACTTGCTAAAGTGACTCAGGTCTTTTGATGTGTGGAGACGTTCTACCAGTCCATAGTAGCCAGTGTGGTATTCTACACTGCAGTCTCTTGGGGAAGCAACCTTAGCTAAAAATAAGCACAATGTCTGAATAAACTTATCAGGAAAGTCTGCTCCATTATTTGGAACTCAAAACATCCACGTATCCTAAGGGCGACCCTACAAAGTCCTAAGGCAGAAGGTGGCATGGGTGTACCTATCTTTCAGTTTTATTACTGGGTGGCAAATATACAAGCGATAAAAACATGGACATGGACACATATAGATGAATAGACGCAGGCTTGGTCGGCAATAGAAATAGAATCCTGCAGTACTTCCTTATATTCCTTGCTGTGTACCCCAATAAGTTCAGACTGTCCACCTCCCTACTGTAGGACGCCTCATCCCCACCAGTGATGCATCCAATCACTGCAGTGTCATCTGCGAACTTTAGGATGATGTTATCTTTGTGGGAGGTGACACAGCAGAGAACATCAGCCAACTCATTGGCACAACGCTTTGAGAGCAAGTCCAGGGATGTTGTCTGGTCCAGCTGCCTTATGGGGGTTGAGCTTCCTTAGTGCTTTGTGTACCTGACCTGAAGAGACCGTTGGGGGAGGGGAGGGGGTTGTGTGGTCCAGGTGTGTGTGTGCCTCCACTCTGTGCTGTTGATGGATGTCTCAAAGCGGGTGTAGAAAGTGTTGAGATCATCCGGCAGACTATCTGTGGAGCTGATTGTGCTGGTTGTGGTCCTGTAGTCAGAGATGTGCTGTAGGTCCTGCCACATACGTCCAGAATCAGCAGTAGAACAGAAGCCCTCCAGCTATCAGTACTGCCTCTTGGCTTCTGTGATGGCTTTTATTAGTACAAGTCATCACCACTATGCTAACAACCCAATTGTTCTTCACTCACTCAGAATATGGAACTAACGTAGGAAGCATTTTAAGGTAGAGAAGCCTTTATCTGTGGCACCTGTGCATGAGAACCACCTTTTTCCACCCTCTCAAATATGCACAGTTTTTAATGTCTGGAAAACATTTGGGATTAAATCACTTAGAGATCTGTACATAGACAACTCTTTGCATCCTACGAACAATTACACTTCAAATTTAACTTTCTAGCAACACATTTCTTTCTCTACCTTCAAATTCAAAACTTTCTTAAACAAAACCTGCCCAATTTCCCTCACCTCCCACCTACCTCTATGCCGGAAAAAATATTGATCAGTCTTGAGGACTCTTCAGCATATAAAACCATTTTACAGTCCTTCCCTTTCAAAGATCACAGAGTACAGTAGGAAAAGAATCTCTCACTCACCATCTCAAAAAAGGAGTGGGAGGTAGCAATGCACAGAATGGGGCTCCATATGTGCAAAGCATACAATTATTCAACTCAAAATTATATATCAAGTGCATCTGTCTCGTTTAAAATTGTCCAAAATGTTTCCAGGGCAAGATCCAACCTGCAAACGTTGTAATCAAGTTCCAGCCTCGCTGGGCCACATGTTTTGGGCCTGCGCCAAATTAACATCATTCTGGACCAAATTCTTTAAATGCCTTTCAGGAAGCCTTGGTGTCACAGTCCCTCCTAACCCATTAACAGCTGTGTTTGGTGTTCTTCCAGATGGGCTTAAAGTGGAAAAGGACAAACAAACTGTAATTGCCTTTACTACACTATTTGCACGTAGACTTATCTTGCTCAACTGGATGAATCCTAACTCTCCTCTTTTACTGTAAGTCAGTGGATAGCTGATGTTATATCTCTCTGTTATAAAAAAAAAGTCTTGGGAGGGAGAAGAGGGAGATGAGACGTGATCTTCTTGGAAGTCACTTTGACGTCACGCGAGACAAGGCAGTGAGACAAAAGGACAGCTGCTGTACAGGCTTTTAAACGATTGATGCACAGTGCGACAAGCAGAACACACAGCTCACCAGCAGCAGCAGCAAGACAGCAGCTGATCTGACTGCATCTCCTTAGCATGCGTACAGCCCTCCCCCCCCCCCCTTCACAAAGTGAGCAGCATTATATGTCCTGCGGAAAAGACATTTAACTACACCCAGGGCCGGAAATAAAGGACAAAGAGTAAATGATAAAAGTAGAATGTCATAAAGAATTCAAAAATGTTGGCGTGGTACATGTGCACAGCAGGTCTTCTCGGATCTTCTCGGAAGACTCTTTGAAGTGCCGTGAGACTACTTGCACAGAAGACACTTTGAAGTCCTGGGAGACTACTTGCACATCGCTCCCTACTTACAAACAAAATCTCGGAGACACTTCAACGTCCCGCGAGACAAAGAAGTGAGACAAAAGGACAGCTGTTGTACAGGATTTAAAATGATCGCCGTGCAACGCAACATGCAGATCATGCAGCACGTCACAACCAGTAGCAGCTGCTGTACAGGCTTTTAAATGAACGACGCGCAGTGCAACATGCAGATCATGCAGCACGGAACTGGGTGGGGGGGGAATAACTCAATCACTACAGCTTTATTACTGGCAAATATCAAGAATTAAAAAATGAATTAAATGACAATAGCAATCTCTTTAAATTGTATATCTGGTTAACCAAACCCAGGGGCCCCCTAGTATTATCTAAAACTGGAAAAAATCAGATTCTCACTTAGAGGATCTACACACAACTTTTTCAGTACCTAGCAGAAACTAATCAATAACATTTTAGAATAAATAAATAAGGAAGCAGATTCTCTCCCCTCTTTTTTATTCTATTTATTTTTATTAATTTATCTATTTACTTATTTTTACTATTTTAAAGTTTTACTCTGCTGGCCTAGCTCTCTTTCTCATGGGTAAGGATTGAAGTGTTTCAAACCTAGTTTTGTTAAACTTGACTTGCTTGTATGGAATGTTATTTGATTTTAATAAAATCAATAAAATGTTAAAAAAATTAATTGACTGTGCAGTGGCTACTCTTTTAACCTTGCCTCCTGGTGTCTTTGCATGCTCTCTTTCAGGTGGGATTTCAAGAGTACACTTGTAGACTCTTGCAACTGGAGTTGTTCTCGGACCACAGTTGCAGTTGTAGAAAGCAAGTACTTGGTGTTCCCTGCTTCATTGGGTATGCACCATGGCTGAGAGCCTGTCTTCGCCCAACTGGATGTACTTGTTAAACCCGATGATGGCAGAGTTGAAAGCAGACTATGAGTCCTTATCCACCTTCTTGTCACTGGATGTACAGCTTATGAGTGTCAGCCTTTGGATAGTGAATCCAATGCATGGTAAGAAGGTGTGTGCAGTAGGGAGGGCTCCACCTCTCCAAACATCCAACAAAAGCAGGCTGAGGACACATGTTCAAAGTACAAGGAGTCCATATTAGTGGCAAACTCTTTGCTTTAAGCGTTTCCCACCACAATCACAGCCACAAGTACAATTAAAGCACAATAGCACAATAAATTACACTTTGTCTTCTCTCTTCATTCGCTCACTGCCTCCTCCACTCATCCTTGCAAGCTTTGTCCACCTCCACATGACACTGGCTCATCAATGTGAAGTAAGCAACTCTTTTTATCTGATCCCTGGGAGTGCTTCCAGTGATATGGTACTGTAGCTCAAAAGCACTTCCAGATGAGGTAGGAGCCCCACTGAATAGGGACTGCAAGGCTGTTCCCTGGGACATTTGTACCTGGCTTGCCTTGGGGGCACCCATGCCCATCAATGCTCCAGAGAATATAATGCCCCATGCACATTCTCTTCCTCAGTCCTCACAAAGGTTTTCCTGTCAGGCTTTTTAACCTCTTCTTTTCTCCAGTTCATAATTCCAAAGCTATACAACAGCACCTTAGACTGCTAGGCTGTTGGTCATAGTCATCTTGTTATGAGAGTTGAGCTCTGATTTCAGGTTCAGGTGATCTCAACTTAGATATTCCTTTGTTATAGTTCTGGTATGCTGAATACAATTGTTCTTGTTGACGCTTAGGTACTTACATACCTCATCCTGGTTGAGGTCCTTCTTGATTATGGTCTTTTCGCCCAGCTGGATGTTTTCTGTTTTGACCAGCTTACCTGCTTTGAATACCACTACAGCAAACGTGTCAAGTCCAAATTCCATCTGGATGTTGTTGCTGATCTTCTTCACCATGTTCACATGTTCAGTCCATCTCAAAGATCTTTCTCATAATTCTTGAACAGTTTGAGATTGTCCATATACAGTACAGGAGTATATGCTGATGTGTTGGTTATTCCCGGATGTAAATGCAATTGTCTTTCCATTCAGTGTATGTGCTCGGTGGTACAAGAACTGAAAAGAAGTGAAGGGGAGATAGGGAATCACCCTGGAATATTCCTTGTCTAAAAATGGACAAGGAGTGTATGTTCCCAAAGAAGCTGCTGTGCTTGGTGGCACAGTGATGGCTATGAGTGTGGTTGAGTGATTATATGTGATATTCTGCACCTAAATGAAGATAGTAGCTTTGTGGGCAACAGATTTGTTCAATTTGTGTGAATATCTCAGTACAGGAGTGCAGAGGATCACAAGGACATTGAAACCTGTTTAGGATGAATAGAGGAATTTTTCTCACCCATCACATAAGTCTTTCCCCGGCTGGTGTATGTGGCTTCAATTATCAACAGGACGATGCTCAATTGCAAAGAGCCTGATGTCACCCAGAAATCCCTGGCTGCCCATGTCCTCCTATTAGGAAGCCAACTACAATTTTCACCATATCTCCAAGAACCATTATTTTCTTGAAGAAACAGTTTCATGATGTTTGGTAGAATATGTTAAAGGACACAATTTGAAACCTAAAGAACTGATGCAACAACGTACTATATGTCTGCTTAGACAGCAAATGGAAATTTTAACTGATTATATGTAATAATCTCCACATTTATTGCTTGCATTAGTAGTAAATTATTGCTTTTATCCTGTTTTTCTGAATGATTTCTTACTCTTGCGCTACTTGTTTTATATGCTGGTTTTCATGCAAATTGGATCACTGCTTCGGGTGAAATGTTTTTCCCTACAATGCATTTGACCTCTGAGGAATAAGAAAATGAAACCAGTGAACAGAAATTGAAATAGACAGCAAGAGAACATGTTAAAAGGAATATTACATTTGGAGTGGTTGTACTGTTAAATATACATATTCTGGTAGATGGCCGGGATGCCCCTGTGATGAAAGAACATGAGAGGACAAGCCCCCTGGATTGCATCCGGGTCACGGGCTTGGCGCTTGGAAGCTCAACCCAGCTGGGGCCCGTGGCCATTGCCAGGGGGTGCCTGGACAGTTGTGGAGCCCTGGACTGCAGCACTTCCTCCACACGCGGAAGTACTGCCAGATGACTGAAGAGCACCTAGAGCACTTCCAGGTGCAATATAAAAGAGGCCGCCTCACTCCATTCAAGGAGACAGAGTCAGGAGGAAGGAAGGAAGTCAGTCAAGGAAGACGAAGCTTGATGGGAGAGGAGTGGAGGAGGCAAAAGAAAAAGAAAGAGAAAGAGAAGGGACTAAGCTTTATTGTGAAGAATTTGAGGTTGTTTGTCTGCTGAACTGTAGAGGCAACGGTAAAGTAAAGGTGTGCTGCTTTTGGATTTGCATCTCCATTCTGTCTGCGTTGGGTTAGGGGGCTGCACGACCCCCAATCTTCCACAATATATATTGTATCCCTGGGTTGGGATTCCCACACAGACACCCACAGGGCATGCTGTGATCTGTAGTCCTGTCGGGGTTTTTTGGGGACCACCTAGGGATGCTGCTTGGATTCATAGTATTTACTTTCAGAGACTTCCACTTGACCCAGAAGTGCTTCCAATGGGCTATGCCCTAGCACCAGAAGTACCCCGAGGTCTGAAATAAAAGAATCCACTCAATCTCGTCAGAGTTGGGAGGCAGAGGGCGAAGCTTGTCTGGAGTGGAAGGTGAAGGAAAACAATTGGCATGAGAATTGCAAAAGCCTCTGTAAGGTAAGGTTTGAATGCAAATAAACCCTTTTAATATATTGGGACTTGTGTCGGGGCAATTATGTTTGGGATGGTGCAACGCCCTCTACTGGTCACACAAGAAATAAGATTTGATACTGTGGATACAAAAAAACATGTCAGGCTCTACACATGGTGACAAAAGACAAGCACAGGACATGTTTCCAGGAATGGAAGAAGCATTGGGAAAAATATATCGCATCTCAAGAAGAGAATTTTGAAGGTCGCTAAAAGGGAGCTGTTGTAAACTTAGATAATGATTTTTTTAGTTTTTAATAATTCTGGTAGCTCTTGGGGAATCTCTCTTATGACATGAAGCACCGGAAGTTCAAATAGTAACATGTTTGCGTGGATTTTTTTCTGGGCGCTCAAGTTGTCTCCCCCAGGTCTCAAAAATGTACATATTAAGTAAATCGATAATTCTTAAGTGTCCCAGGATTGCAAGCGTGTGTGTGTGTGTGTGTGAGTGTGCGTGCTTGATTACTCCTTGGCTCCACATCCTGGATTAGTTTCAAATGCTGCTCAGATGGACTCTGAATACCAGTCACCCTATTAAATAAAAAAATGGCTCCAGGAAATAGATTGCAATTCCGTATTTGATGATTAATAAATTACACATATTTGTCAATAAATAATTTACATACAGGTATGAAATGGCATTGCATTTTCCAGAGATGTTTTAATTAAAGCATTTACCGAGTTTCTAGTCTTGTAAATGGACAGATGGATTGATGATTTGATGGACTACTTTTAAGATGAGATTGTAAGAATAATTCAAGCTCACAGTAAAACTTTCCCGACTCTCATGTTCTGTAGTCTCAAACTAGGGCAGATTTTCATTCTTGAATGCCACATAGAGGACATTGTCTCTGTCTCTTTTTTTTTCACTTTAAAAGGGGGGTCTGAATATTGTCTAAATTTAGCCAAAGCACACCAGGATATCTGTGTATATAGAGTATGCAAAGTGTACCTAATTTTCTTCAGTTTTCCTAGAAAAGTCAAGAAGAGAGCATGATCAATCTACAATATTATATGAAAAAATCATTGACCTCTAATCTTGTGTTATTTTTTCAAATGAAGCTGTCGGGGGAGTACGGTTGCATATGCATGTATTTCAGAATCAGTTGTCAGTATGTGGAAAGCCATTGACTGTTCTCTTTACCACTGCAGTGCTCAGATCACGCCAATGCTAGCAATAATACAAATAATAGCATTATAAAGCAAGAAAACTAAGCTCTAAATCAAGCCAACCCTTCCCATTATAAACGTGATTATGCTTTGTATAAAATTCATATTTGATTAATTACAATGGAAACATTCTGCAGTGTTATGGGTAGCATCGCCCTCTTCTAGTACCTGGACTCTGGTTCAATTTGCAGCAGTTTTATAAATCTGTACGTGTTTTCTGTGTTCATGTTGGTTTCTTCTAAGTACCAGCTCTTTTTCTTAACCTGCCTGATCCACATTTAGAGAGCAAGGCAGAGTCAAGACAGGAACTACTCTTGAAATAAAAAAAATGACTTTGTTTTTTTTTTCCCATCTCAAAGACAATTAAAAGATGTCTTTAAGTTGGCCCTGGTATGAGTGAGTATGGGTGTTGCACCATGCAGGGTTGCTTCTTTCAAAAACCTCACTTGACATCAGACCACTGGCTTTGACATCACTGATTATGAAATTGGTTGAAAAAAAATGTAAAGAGGAAGCTGTCATTTGGTCCATTTCAGTTTACCTACCAGTCTCATAGAGGTACAGAGGATTCCATTGTCATTGTGCTTCATCTCCCATATAAATAGTATCACAAACTCAACAAAAGTCTCAAAAAGGTTTGGGGCAGTCACCCGTATATAGTTTCCCGGATGCAAAATTAAATGAATAATTGTACAGAAGTGTGGAGTCCAGAACAGAACTGCTTTGCTGTGACAAAGATGGCAGCATTAACTCTTTGATGGCTGAATATTTTTTCCAAAAAATTATGCTTTCACACAGAAATCAACATAAAACGTCTGTTGCTGCATGCTGTGGCAGCCAGTTTGCCACGAATGAGAGGCAGGCTTGCTGCCAGGCTGTCTTCATGGGGCTGGGATAGAAGCAGCAGCGGTCACGGTTGCAGTGCATTACAATCTGGATTCTACCTCTTGTCATTGTTAAGTGGCAGTCCTCCTTGGGAACACTGTCAGTACCACGATTAGCTGGGGACTGATCAGCTGTAGCTGGAACCTCACATTTGTTTTCGATCACTTGTATCAAAATCTGAGTCCGACAAGTCATAGTCCAGTTCAGAAATAATAGGCAAGATGTCGTCCACGGAGTATTTTGCTTTTCGCATTCACTTTGATCTATCGCCAGATGTCAGTGCCATTTTTGCTGGTTTTGTGCGCCTTGCTACTCACGTGAGTGCAGGGAATCTCGGTCAAACCAATGAATCTAATTTTCCTTCTAGCGACGAGAGTCCAATGTAACGGTTGGTTTTGTCACAGTTTACAGTTGATTACCATCGTCAACTTCTTCTTTTGAAAAAGTCGACCTCAGCCATGAAAGAGTTAAGGGAGAGTGGAGGAAGTGATGTCAACAGTAGGGCCGAAACCGGAATTAGTGTCATTGGGGGCCGGGACCAGAAGTGATGTCATCAATAAGGCCAGAACCAGGATTGCTGTCATTGGGCCCGGGACTGGAAGTGACATCATTGGTGGGCAGGACTGGAAGTTGAGTCTTCGGGGCCTGGCAGGATTTCCTACAACTGGTCTGCAGAGAAGTGAGAGAAAGAGTTAGTGCCCTCCGCTTCCCCCTGGTCTGGCATGGAATTACTCTCATTCAGGCCCTTTAGCTGCCTCCCATGCGAATGTGTGTGGCAACCGGTAACCACTTGGAAGGCTCCTGTTTGTGGACTTCTCACCGGTTTTTAGCACCATCCAGCCCCACCTTCTTGCTGATAGATGGATAAAAGATTTCAATTTGGACTTTTTGGGAGGATGGCTGATTGACCTTTTAACAGGCAAGTGGTCGCCTGTCTGACATGCTATCCTCATCCACACGGACCCCTCAGGGATGTGTTCTTTCTCCTCTTTTGTAAATCCTCTACACTTTACTAATATGACATTTGAAAACAGGTTCATCTTAAAATTTGCCGATGACTCAGTGATTGTAAGCGTACTGCATGAGAATGAAACCAGCCATGTTCCACTGGTAGATGATTTGGTTAACTCTTGTGTTTTAAAAACTAAAGAACTTTTAATGGATTTCAGAAGGCACATCATTGGCCAGCAAGAATCAATCATCAAAGACCAAACAGTGAAGACTGATGAGAGCTATAAATATCTTTGGACATTCATAGACTCAAAACTGACTGTTCTGTTTCTTTATAAAGTCTCAGTTCATTGTTGCCCTTATGCTCCCGTGCAAAATGGACAAGTCATCACACTACGAACACTTAATATTAAATAACTTGTTAGGCTAATATGAAATAATTTGGCTGTCGTGATTATGTCTGCATTACTGTAGTTATACTGCTTACTGTTTTAGTTGACCTATGAATGCCATTTAAATAAATTTGCATCTATTCATTTATACTTTGCTGTCATGTTAACATTTTACTGCTTAACAATTCTAATTTGCACATTGTTTGTAAGCAGAAAAGTAGAAGTATCATATGTGATGTTTGAAAATATATAAATGACACTATTAAATGAAATAAACAAATGTAAGAAATAAAATATTTATGATATACATCTAAAATAGACGTATACATTACTTGTGTGTTACAGTGGTTTAGAAAGTGTTCTGACCCCTTTACTTACTTCATGTCGGAATCTTTTGCTAAAATCTCTTAAATCAATTTTTCCAGCTGTGTGCCTTTCCTAATCATGTCAGTCACTAAATCACTAAATAAAGTGACAGGATGTGATGCACTGAGACAGATTTCAAGTGTCATAGTAATGGGTCTGAATATTTGTGTCAATGTGTAGCAGTGTTACTTAAATTAACTACAAATTCTAGCGGTCCTGGAAGTACTTCACCACTGTTCGGCTTTGGGTGTTGCTGCTGGGGTTGCCGGGGGAAATAAAGTATGGTGTGGACTCTAAAGGTGCACCAGGAGAAGCTGGCAAAAAAAAAAAAAAAAAAAAAAAAAATCAGTTGTCCTTCTTTTGTATTTTCACACAAATCGTTTATTAGATTATAGTTTCTTTCTGTATTTATGTGTCTGTCCTGTGCCTGCCTGTTTGTAGGATTTCTTCTGACTTGATAAATGTCTTCATCCGGGGAGCACTCCCAACTTCTACAGATCTTCATGTAACAACTGGAACATGGTAGGACAAAACTTTCATAACATTCAAGAAATGATTCATGAATCAACTCATTTCATTTTCAACATCATCGCATCTGTGGACGTGGACTGCATTGTATTTATCATTAAATGCTTGGTTCTTAATGTTTTTTCGGGTTTTGTTCTGTTTTAGGTAAGTAATAATTACTGCCGGGGTAACTGAATGTAAATTTGCATACGTGTTTTAGCTTATATGGGATACCACTGAGCCCCACACACAATTGCACAGAAAAGTCCCAGGTTCACAATCAAAGTTTTTATTTAACACAGTACCTTTCCAGAGGGTTCTATGCCAATTTCTTGGCATCATTTCATTTGTTCTCTTTCTACTCATTAATCCTCCACTCCTTCCAGATGAGTGTTGCCCTTACTCACTCCCGACTCTGACTCGCTGGGACAAGTGGAAGGTTCTCTTTTTGAATCCAAGCCCAGGAGTACTCAATCTAGTGCTTCCAGGAAGCACTTCTGTGTTAAGCAGGACCATCCCTGTCACTCAGCAGTTAATTTTTGACATTTACCCCTGGTGGCCACCTCAGAACCCAACAGGACAGATGCATAGGGACACAACTCCCATGTTGCCCTGTGGACTTCGATACTGTGACCCACAAGAAAGGGATATTGCCACCCAGCATATGGGGGAACGATCTGCCCACAACAGGCAATTTCCCACTGTCCCATATTTCTGGCGATCCAACCTGGAAAGGGACTGCCAACCACCCCGGATGGGTTTCTTCCCCAGTTAACACTTCCATCCATGTCTGCTAGGATGCCAGCTCTGGTGCACCTGCTGCCTCAGCATCACTACATGTCTACCTCCTGGCATAGAGGGGGAAGATTGCAGCTCCTTTCCTGACCAGCCCTTATTTTGTCTTCCAGGCCAGGTAAGAGATCAGGGTCCATCCCGGCTGGGACACCTGCCAGTCCATCACACTGTTAACTGCTTGGATTGTGTTTGCCCACCTTATTTGTTTAATATATATTTTATTATCAATTCATTTGTGCCTTTACATATCTCTGCTTGTGAGTGTGTGAGCCGCATCAAGGATCCTGACATCCCTAAATTAAATAAAACAAATCACTGTTTAAAGACTGTGAGAATTGGAGCATTTCAAATCCACCATAAATGTGACAGTTCAGCTTTTTTGTTTTTTGGAAATTAGCAAAAATTTAAAAACTCCAGTTTTTACTTTGTCATTCTGGAGTACTGAGTGCTGTTTGATGTAGTTTGAACCAAATTTAAATGTTTTAGTAGAAGTGAACGATGTGAACAAATTGAGGGAGTCTGAATACTTTCTGAAGCCAGTGTATAGGCAGTCTACTGTATAAAGTATATAGTGATCAGGATTCTACTTTTAACACATTGTTATTCATGTAATTATTTAGTTGTATTACCTGGCTTATTATTATAACAGTCCATGTTAAATTTATGAAATATTTGCCTTTTAATTATGTAAAATATATGAATTGAAAGATTTTAGCACAAGACTGTAAAATAGCAAAATGTGAAAAAAGTGAAGGGGTCTGAAAACTTTTTGAATCCACTCTGTTTTTTTTGTTTTCTTTATTATCCCACGAATCATATAAAACCAAAGTGAAATAAAGTTAAACTGTTTATTTTTTAATGATATGAAAATTGCTGAGTAGCCTTTTTAAACATTGTGGTCGAGAAAGGAGCTATACATCACCACCACTGGAAAATGTTGGGGCGTCAACCCGGTCGTCCCTCAGATTGTATGTAAAGTCAACCAAAATTAGGGCTGCTAGGTGCACCAATAGAAAGGACTTTTTCCAAAATAAAATTACTTTAGGGCTACATAATACAAGTACGGCGAAGAAGGAACTCTGCTCGGTAGAAAACCGAATGCTTCCTTCAGACAGCAGCAGGATTTATAGGTTGAGGACCTGAAGGAGTGCCTCACTGGACATCTTCTCTGTGCTGCAGAGAGAATAAGAGATGAGAAGAGTAGCATCAGCACCCCCTCTTGAACCAGAGTGGTAGTACATACCACAGTTGAGCCTAGAGAGTGAAGGTTCTGACTGGTGGATGTCAGAAGTTTTGAGGACGTGAAATGTGTCCCAGGTACTAGATAATATAACCACTCATCAGATATATCAGATACTAGCAAAATACCCGCGCTTCGCAGCGGC
>JANRMT010062827.1:37011080-37037887 GCA_026402145.1 Polypterus bichir lapradei | reverse complement strand
TTTGTAAGTAAGCTGTAAGGAATGAGCCTGCCAAATTTCAGCTTTCTACCTACATGGGAAGTTGGAGAATTAGTGATGAGTCAGTCAGTCAGTCAGTCAGTCAGTCAGTGAGGGCTTTGCCTTTTATTATTATAGATATCTAGATAATATAACCAGTCATCAGATATATTGTATTCTGGATCTTCAGAAGGTATATTGAATTTCCTTAAATATACAGTTATTATATTTAGACAAGATACCTAGTTTTGGTGATGAATTGTTTGTTAAAAGGTTCAGATATCGACAAACATGTCTGCACTAAAAAATTATATACAGTAATCCCTCGCTATATCGCGCTTCGACTTTCGCGGCTTCACTCTATCGCGGATTTTAATATGAAAGCATAACTAAATATATAACGCAGATTTTTCGCTGCTTCGCGGGTTCTGCGGACAATGTGTCTTTTTACTTCCTGTACATGCTTCCTCAGTTGGTTTGCCCAGTTGATTTCATACAAGGGACGCTATTGGCGGATGGCTGAGAAGCTAACCAATCAGAGCACGCAGTTAAGTTCTCCTGACTGAGAAGCTAACCAATCAGAGCACGCAGTTGAGCTCCTGCGTGCTGAATGCAGTGTTAACCAGGAAGTGTCGTCTCGCTCATTCAGCATCAACGTGTTTCGCTGTGTAAAGAGTTGTGCTCTTTAGTGTTTATCTTTGTGCATAGTCAAGCCCTTCATTATGGCTCCAAAACAATCTGCTACTGCTTCAGGGGCCGTGCCCAAGCGCAAGAAGAAGATGTTAACGATTGCCGAAAAGGTAAACGTTTTGGATTTGTTGAAGGCTGCGATTCTTTTTATTTAAAAATAAGGAAAGGAATATAAGATCTACGGCCGCAGCGTCCTTTTAACCAGGGTGCAAAACGAGTTGTAAGTGGATGTAATAAGGCAGTAGTCTGGATGGAATCTGCTTTAGGGATTTGGATTGAAGACTGCCAGAAGAAGAACAACGGCAGTGCTACACAATCGCCTGAAGTGGCTCCTTTACAAGGGCTGTAACGCTCTCCTTTGTTGTGCAGTAAAATTAAACTCATTGTTATTGGACAAGTCATCGTGTCATTGTTGGTGAGTAACCATAATTAATTTTCTTCTTACAGTGCTTAGTACATGTACGTACGTTTAGTGTCACTGTACACACATTTACTGTATACTATTTTTCTTGCATTGTACGTATTTATTGCTGGTGGCCTGTCTATCGTAATGGCTGTAACATATGTGATATCGGAGACACTCAATATCTTTAAAATAATATTTAGGTTTTACTGTATATAAACAGTGTGTTTATATACATAATTTCAATGAATCTTACCTAATACCTAAGAGAATACAAAGGGATTATGCTGTATAACTCTGCGGGGAATATTTATAAACAGTGTGGGAGAGTTTATAAGGGCTTAAAATATATAAAAATAACCATACAAACATATGGTTTCTACTTCGCGGATTTTCACCTATCGCGGGGGGGTCTGGAACGCAACCCCCGCGATCGAGGAGGGATTAGTGTAATGAAGTAACTGCCACCACTTGGCACATACCCCTAGCCCCATTGTCCTCTCCCCAGCCCATCATACACATTGTTAGAGAAGCCCAAACAGAAAAGCAAGACAGGCAGCCAAACTGACGGCACCCCAGCGCCATGGAGGTACTATTTGATGGGTAGTGAGTACCACCTGAACCTTGGCTCCGAATGATTTTGATCCAATGATGCCACTTGGTAATGTGAGCCCTTGCTAATGATAGCTCAAATAAAATTGAATTAAAAAAGAGGGTTTCACAGATTGAAATTGTTAGGGAGATATCCAGATTTCTGATAAGTTATTAAAATAAATCTAGCAGCAAGAGGGCCAAGGGAGTATAGCATCTATTGAAGAGCGTTAAGTCAGAGGGAAGAAAGGTCAAGCCAAAGAAAATGAGGAGGTAAGAAGAATATCAATAGCAAGAGTGGAAAACTGAAAAAAGGCAGTGATAGGACATAACCAAAACATCTGACAAAAAGTGCCTTCTACCATAGACTGACACAAATGGGTCCCACAGGTAAAGCACATAATTAAGTGGAATATAATCTGAGTAGGTTAATCAGAGTAGATGTAATCTGACCAGCAGCCACACCACATGAACTTCAGAGCAGATCATCCGCATGAAGCTAAGCACATTCAGGATAGGCCAGTGGGTTGTTGCTGGAAAAGGTGTTGCTGAGGCACTTACTCTCTGGTCTGATTGTGGATCCCGATGCCCCATTGCAATGATTAGGACACTGTGCTGTCAAAATGGTGCCATCCTTCAGATGAAACATAAAATTGAGGTCCTGACTCTCTGTGGTCATAAAAGATCTCTTCATAAAGTGTATGGTGTATCCCAATGTCCAGGCTACCACGGCCTGGTCATTCTGGTCCCCCTAATCACCCCCTGTCTCTAATTGGCTATATCTCTTACCACTTCACCACCTAATAGCTAATGTGTGATGAGCATGTACTGCTGCTGTTGCATCAGCCCAGTTGATGCTACGCCGTGGTGGTGGTAGAAGTGTGTAAAGCACTTTGACTAGTGAGAAACGCACTATTTAAATGTAATGTCTTCTGCTTCTACAAACTTAAAATAAATATTTTGGAGATAAGGGTCTCTAGCACAGATGAATGGTTGTCCATTGCAGAGGAGTGGCCATTAACATGTAGACAATATATTTGCAGCTCAGGCAATGTATGGTGTGAGATGATCTTATCAGTGTGCACACAGAGCTGATACTGACTTCACAGACTGGGATACTGAGGTGTATATGAGGTTAATTCAATAATTATTCAGAATTTTGTGATAGTTGTGTTCATAAGAAGTACTTAACAATGCTTTGTTCTCAGTTCTTTTTGTTTGGCACCTTCTGATTCACTGGTATGAGAAAACACCTACATAGTAGGAAGTAAAAATGTTAGGTTTGAAAACACAATGGAATGTCATAAACTTGAAAGTACACTTTATGAGAAGGATTTAGGAGTCATACTGGACCCGATACTATGAACTTCCAGGCAGTTTTTACGAATCTCAGGTTATATAGTGCCCTATCGTGTGGAGTACAAGTCCAAAGAGGTTCTGCTCATGCTTTATAACACACTGGTGAGGCCTCATCTGGAGTACTGTGTGCAGTTTTGGTCTCCAGACTACAAAAAAGGACATAGCAGCAAGGAAGACAAAGGACAAAAAGCAACTAGACTGAGTCCAGAGGTACAGGAGATTAGTTGTGAGGAAAGATGAAAAGAGCTGAGCCATTTCAGTTTAAGGAAAAGTAGATTAAGAGGAGACCTGATTGAAGTGTTTAATAATTATGAAGGAAATTAGTACAGTGGATCGAGACTGTGACTTTAAAATGAGTTCATCAAGAACACGGGGACACAGTTGGAAACTCATTAAGCGCAAAATTCACACAAATGTTAGGAAGTTTTTTCTTCAAGAGAACCACAGACACATGGAATAAGCTACTAAGTAGTGTGGTAGACCTTCAAAACTTGACTTAAGGTCATTTTGGAGTTAGATTTGGTGGTCTGAATGGGACTGTTTTTCTAATGTTCATCCCATTTTCCATCACTTTTGAGATATGATATGTCTTGTCACGTCATCAGCTTCGTGATATCAATTTTTATACATATGAGTCGTCATTGAGCTGGTTTGGTTGAGTTTCCCTACTTGATCAAGGGTGTTGATATTTCCCACTTTCTCCAACATGTTGCATACACACACATTTTCCCAATCAGGATTTCTTTTATAAATCCCTGCTTTTGGGTGAAAAATTGCATATGCACTGTCACACATGTGTGAGTAGGAGGCAGCTAAAGGGCCTGAGTGATAATAATTCCACACCAAACCAGGGGGTCGCAGGGTGTGGTAACTGTCTCTCTCAGTTCCTTGCAGACCATTCTCGGGAAGTCCCACCCGGTTCCGGTGCCTTTGATGATGTCACTTCCGGTTCCAGTGCCTATGAAGACATAACTTCTGGTTTCGGTGCCTATGATGATGTCACTTCAGGTTCCAAAGACAATGATGTCATTTACTACACTGACTAATTAAGACGCCATCTTTGATACTAGAGAGATAGTTCTGTTTTGGACTTGGATCTGTGAACATCACTGTTCAAATTCTAAGCTATTTTGCAGCCCTGGAACAATATACAGGTGGCTGCCTCAAACCTTCATGATGTCTTTGACTCGATCTTGTGAGAGCACATTTCAGGCCTCTTTTTTGTGCATATGCAAGTTTTATAACTGTGACCCCTGGTCAGGGAAGCAGAAATGAGATAATACAAAACAATTCCCTTCTGCCAGGAGCAACTGATTTTACTCCAGTCACCGAGTCAGGTTCATTCCTATGGGGTGTATGGGTGAAGCTGCAGTAGCTCATCGCCGTTGAGCCATGTGCACACTGAAAACACGGCCGGACAAAATTCTAGAATAGTTGTTCCTTTTGAAGTTACCAGAGACTTTGACAGAACATTAATTACACATATACCTGTACATTAATTAATAAGGGGGAAGGACATTAAAGCGAACTAGCAAACAAGACCTAGAAACAGTTTACTTTTAACAGAATTGCGAGGCATCCTTTTGATTATCATTGCAGAATGATTTACTATGATGCCTCCAGGCTGCAGCACAGCATAACTAGAACAGGCCTGACATCTGTGTAGCACAGCAAAACACATCATAATAACAAAAGAGTTCTGTCACTGATTTGTTCAATCTTGGGGGAATTTTCCCTTTTACCTTTATCTGTATTCCAGAAAAATGCATGAAAATGAAATATGGATTTTTTTTACAGGCAATCTACTTTTCCCTCATACATTTTGAACACTGGTAATCTAAAGGAGTTTTACAAAAAAGCAAAGCACCTTGCTGATATTGTCATGTCACCTGAAACAGAACACAGGCTTTCAGCGACAGGAAAGCCCAAAAGACATTTTATAAATTTAACTTAGAACAGTACTTATTTTCTAAAAATATTTCACATTGGCTAGTGCCGTTCTTTCCCTCAAAAACTGTTTTTTTTTTAGTGTGTAGGTCATCTGAAATTTCTTTTTTTGTGCCATTCTGTTCTGAGACATTGAAGCAGAATTACTTTTAATAAGTTAAACCAGGCGGGGTGGCACAGTCGTAACATTACTGCCTTGCAACAAGGAGACTCAGGTTCATGTCCAAGGTGCTCCCTGGGTCAGCCTTGCATGCTCTCCCCCTGTTCCCACAGTCCAGAGACATACAAGTGGTAACTGTGATAATGTGATACTCATTTAAATAGCTCTGTTTAAAATGATAAAAAATAGTGTCAATTAATTCAAAACACACAAGTAATTCCATAAAAAGGCAAAAAATTCAAAGCTCAGTGCAACCACAGTGCCCTCTTACAATGTTTGGCACAAGGACACATTTTTCCTTGATTGACCCTTATGCTCCATAGTTTAAATTTACTAAATGTGAATGACAAGAAAACACTGAAAAACCATCAAGGGTTGGGGGAAATCTTTGAATAATGTCTGGCTTTGTTCTTGGTCAAAAAATATAGTCATAAATGGCACAATAACATATTCAACAGAGGCATTGAGTTTTCTGAGGCATTTTATACAAACAAAGTGGAAGTAGGATAAACAGCAAACGGAACCGAGTTGGGAAGGAAGTGAAAAGGAGGAACTGACGTCTTCTTCAGTGAACCAGGTGATGTCATCGAATGAAGTGTCACGCATGCGCGAGTAGGAGGCCGCGGACGGACCTTAAACCGCTTCGAAAGACGTTCGCCGGCAGGGAGTGGCGGGGTACTAACCTTTCTCCTTTGTCTTTCAGGAAAAGAGACGCTCCGCCATCATAGCCTTCCCGCAGTACGTCCACTTCCGCCCTTCCTCCGCCATGTTTCCTGATGTCAGCAGTCCCATCCTTCCTCACGCTTCCTTCCCAGCATTCCTCCACTTCTGGCTCCTCCCCTATAAAATGGCCGCCGACGCCTCTGAAGGGCGTCGCGCATATGAACTGTTTTGTTTATATTCTTTTTGACCTGCATTTTTATTTATTGTGGATTGTCTACAATATACGGGGCCGGAAAACCCCAAACTTTTATGCTGTTTACTGCTTCGTCTTTTACAGAAGCCAGAAGTGAAGTCATTGATGTGGGACCAGAACTGATGAGATTGTTACGTGATGGAGGTGACTTCTTAGACAGAGGAGCCCGGAAACTGAGAAATTGTAGAGAGCCAAAAGTATTGAGGTTGCATGGAACTGAAGTACTTTATGGCTGTTGTTCTTCTGTTTTTCTGTTAATGAGAACAAAAAAGCATTAATACTCTGTCCCATTCACCTGTTGTTTATACTTTCATGCACGTTAAGGCCTATTGGCTGCCCCCTAAGCAGGCCCGGTTCTGCCAGTCATGCAAAGGATGCATGCACGAAGGCAGCCGAACATAGAGGGTGGCCATGTCCGCCCACAACAAAATGCAGGCTCGGCGCGGGGCTCGTCTTTTCCCGTCGAATGTCGGTAACTTGCTTCAAAGAAAAACGGGCAAGTCACAACACATGAATTGTGGCAGCTCAAGTATGTAGCACATCAATCAAAAGTTTTTGTAGTGTTAATCGGAATTTTACTGATGAATTAATTAAACTTGTCGCCGATTTGTTAAATGCGTAAGTCAAGTTTTCTTCTTCCTATGAAAATTCTTACATTTTTTTTGACATTAAGGAAATTGTGAAAATTTTTAATTTTAAATACACTGGTTTAGAAAATGAGTGAAGATATTATAGGGTGAGGGGGCGGCTGAAATTAAATAGCACGATGGCGGCTTCGCCTCTAGAACCAGGTCTGCCCCTAAGCGTGTGTGTGTGTGACTTAATCCATCCATCCATTTTCCAAGCCGTTGAATCCGAACACAGGGTCACGGGGGTCTGCTGGAGCCAATCCCAGCCAACATAGGGCGCAAGGCAGGAACCAATCCCGGGCAGGGTGCCAACCCACCGCAGGTGTGACTTAATCAAAATTTCAAATTTGATCGAAGTGCATATTGAAGACTTTCATTTAGGGGATTTGCATACATTTCAGTCACACCAGATAGAAATGACGTGGTCCAGCCACTTCAGGGCACCATGATAAGGCCAATTAGTGTTCAAGGTGTTTGTGATTCCTCAGGTGTGTTTTATTGCTTCATAAGATACTTCAGCTTGCTCCTACCCTTTGGAGTCTGTAGTTGCCCTTTTTCAACATGAGGACAAGAGCTGTGCCAGTGAAAGTCAAAGAAGCCATTATGAGGCTGAAAAACAAGAATCAATCCATTAGAGACATCGGTAAAACATTAGGATGACCTCAATCAACTGTCTGGAATATCATGAAGAAAAAAGAACACACTGGTGAGCTCAGTAGACTGGTAGGCCAAGGAAGACCTCAACTGCTGATGACAGATCGGAAACAGTCTTCAGAAGGCAGACGTGTGTGTGTCAGAGATGACTATCAGCAGAAGACTTCATGAACAGAATGCAAACCACAAGTTCACTACAAAAACAGGATGGTCATATTATAGTTTATGAAAAGTACTCGAAAAAGAGCCTGCAGAATTCTGGAAAAAGGTTTTTCTGACAAACAAGACAAAAATAAACCTGATCAGAGTGATGGCAGGAGTAAAATGTGGATATGACAAGGAACTGCCCAAGAGCAAAGCAGACCACCTCATCTGCTAAACATGGTGGTGGGGGTGTTATAGCTTGTGCATGCATGGCTGCCATAGGTCCCGGCACACTTCTCTTCATTAATGATGTGACTGCTGCCTCCAAACTCACTTGATGGCACTTCTCCGACAAGATAATGATCCCAACCATACTGATAAGTTTTTCAAAGCAAAAACAACAAATATTTCTTGAGTGGTCAAGCCAGTCTGCTAATTTAAATCCATTTGAGCAGGCCTTCCATATGCTGAAGAGATAACTTAAGGAGACAAGCACCTGGAACAAGCAGGAGCTGAAGATGGCTGCATTAGAGGCTTGGCAGAGCATCACCAGAAAAGTCCATCAGCACCAGGTGATGTCTATGAATTTAAATGTCTATGAATGCTCTAATAGACCTGCCATTGCTGTGTTCCAGACATTATGGTACCCTGTAGAAAAAGTATTGTCATTATTGTCATATTGTCATGGTATGAGATAAATGTATTCAGATGTCCTTAAATTAAAGTCTGCAATGTGCACTTTAATCACACTTGAATTGTTTTATTTGTAATTTTAAACTGTGGAGCTGAGGGTTAAATCAAGGAAAAATGGGTCTTTGTCCAAAACATTATGGAGGGCACTGTAAATACCCTGTTAACGCTCCTGCACACAGTTCCAGTTATGTGCTCCTGTTTTAACTTTGACACAGCACCAATGCTCAAGCTTGCACACAGCACTACCGAATACCGCATTCCATCCAGGACCACCCTTTGAAGGCCCCAAAGCTCTTAAGAAAACAATCAGCAGATCTGGACATCTCACAACAGGTTTTCCCAGCTCCAGGACACCAACTCTCGCCCCTCACTTTTCTTGCACTCATTCCTTGACTCCCTTTCTCCTGCCACTCACTACTTTTTGCCTCTCTCTGCATTTGGGCTGTGCTCACCCATGGTCAATTACTGTAAGTGCTCAACCCTGTGCACTGTTCATTAACCAGCTCAGCAGCCTCCTTCTGTAACAGTGACATGGGGTATCACATATCCTGCCCCTTATACTTCCAAAAGAGCATTGCAGCAGTGATAAATTGGGCCCTGATGTGTGTGTGTGTTTATGCTGTGATGGGCTAGCTCATGGTCCTTAGAAGGGAAAAAGGTGCACTGTCCTCCCCAAGTAGCAGGTGAGTTATTGACTCAGCTGGAGGTGTTTAAATACCTAAGGGTCTTCTTCATGAGTGAGGGGAAAAGAGATGGCGAGGTCGACAGATGAATTGGGACGAAGAGTGCAGTTATGTGGTTGATATAACGATCTGTAGTGGGGAAGAAGGAACTGAATCAGAAGACAAAGTCCTAAGTTTACCAGTTAATCTCCACACTCCATACTCTCACATTAGCTTTGGGTAATGACCTGAACTGGCCAAAATGAGGTTTCTCTATAGGGTAGTGGGGCTCTCCCTTAGAGATAGGGTGACAACTGTTGACATCCAGGAGAGTTGCGGAGTACAGCCACTGACCAATCAAAGTTGTTAAGCCATCTGTCTCCTGGATGCCTCTCTGTGGAGGTTTTACAGGCATAACCAGTTGGGTGGAGACTCACTGGGAGGATTATATCTCCGACATGGCCTTGGAATGTCCCACAGTATGAGTTGGCAAGTGTGGCTTGGAAAAAGAACCTACGGGCCTCACTGCTAAGACTGTAGATCCCACAACCCCACTTCAGATAAGCGGTGGAAAATAAATGAATTATATTAAGAGCTTATGTTTTCTATTCTTCTACAGTATATAAATCCAAACTTTAACAAAAAAAAATAATCAAAAGCTATGAATGATAATCAAAAAAGTCTTTTTTAAGAGATTTAATAATATTTGTTTTATCAACATTTAATAATCTCTTCTTTTTTTCTTAACCATCCTTTATCTCCAATGACACAGTTAGGCGTTTGGATAATGAAAGCTGCGTTGCGTGAGCTCTGTAATACAAACTGAAGGACTAAATCAGTCCAAAATTTAACAAAACATTATTTTAATATGGTAACTGATTATTAAGCAATTTAAAATGGCTAAAACTGGAGTTATGAGATTGGGTCAGAGAGGGGTTAGGAGCCGCCTCCATGGCTCAGTATGTACTTTCAACTAAAACTGTAGCCACAAGCTCCGACCAGTTTTTAAATAGCTTCTGTAAGTTGTTCTTTTTTATGTTGCATCTGTTATATTACAGTTAAGAGTTTTTGGATTCAAATATTATGTAAAAAGAAAATCAAAGGAGAGGATAAAGTGTTTGGGCACCAGTATAAAGAAAACTCTTTTATAGTGAAATGTGGTTGTCGAATGCGGTTGTGAGATCATCACCAGCAATGTCTGTTGCACAATTATAGTTAAACAGTCCAGCGCCTGCACAGTCGTAGATGAATCTGAGAAGAAACAAGTGACCCTTTATAAGATGGATGTTACAGAAAATGAGGCTTTTCAAAGTCAATTCTGTATTTTCAAGCCCAGGGGCTTTGCGAAGGAAGCAAGGAAAATCTGTTTATCCGCAGATGGACATATGATTTCCCTGGCCCCCTGTGTAACCCACTTTATGTATTTCCTTTATTTTAGTCCTGTCAGGACAGGGTCGGAGGGTCCAGCGGCTATGGGGCATCTGTGGGTGAAGAAAGATTCACTGATCCTGCCTTTGCTGACGATGCTGTGATGTTCACCAAGTCAATGGAGGCTCTGATCAGGGCTCTCGAGAGACTGAGTGAGGGGTCTGAGTGTCTGAGTTTGTGAGTGTCCTGGATAAAAACCAAGATCCAGGCCTTTATTGACCTCTTGGGCACAGCCATCACTAGTGTTTGCCTGCAGAGAGAGTGTCAATCTCGTTGAGAGGTTTACTTACCTCGGCAGTGACATTCATGCCTCTGTTGACTCTTCCTACGAAGTTAGTAGACGGATTGGGAGAGCATGGGGGGGTCATGAGGTCGCTGGAAAGGGGTGAATGGCTCTCTTGGTATCTCTGCAAAAGGACAAAGATCCAAGTCTTTAGAGTCCTGGTGCTTCTTGTTTTGCTATACGGTTGCGAGGCATGGATCCTATCCAGTGACCTGAGATGAAGACTGGACTCCTTCGGTACTGTGTCTCTTCGGAGAATCTTTGGGTACCTCTAGTTTGACTTTGTGTCAAATGAGCGGTTACTCACGGAGTCCCAAATGAGGCATATCACCTGCATTGTGAGGGAGCATCAGTTACGGCACTTCAACCATGTGGCAAATTTCCCAGAGGGTGATCACTGCTGAGGACCTGAGCTTCTGGACCAGACCAAGGGGATGCTCATTTAACACCTGGTTGTGGCAGATAGACAGTCATTTCTGCAGGGTGGGACTTGACCGCATGTCTGCCTGGGTGGTTGCCAACTGGGATACCAAGCTGTTTTGTCATGTGGTAGGTGTGGCAACATGCTGTACCAGTGCGTGCTCCCCAACCTCACCTGTCCTGAGACCTAGACGAATGTAACATCATATATTAGAACGGGAATCCCAAGCCAGTATTAAATGAACCACAGTTAGCTACAAGTGTAGGTGATGAGGGGTCAGTCTATGCAGTGACACAATGGTGAGGTGCTCCTATATAGTAATCATCTTACCCAGAGTAATGTCAAATTACTTATTTATTAAATAACTAAAACAAGGCATGGATTAACAAAGAGAAAACACAAAGTATCAAATCAACAGAGGAAAGAAGGAAAATCTGGGCCTGACTTCACAAGTCAGGAACCCTATTCGCTAGGTGAGGTGACCTGCAAACTTGTACACCATAAAGTACTCAAGCCAATTTCCAATCTCTCTCTCTCTCTACATCCCAGCTGCTCTTTCCTTTCAAGTTCTTTTCCTTTTCTTATAACTGAAGAAATGTTTAAGCCCTGTAGAGAGGTCAGTTCCATCCAAACCCCTGTCACACACGTGCGAATAGGAGACAAGCTAAAGGGCCTGAATAATGGTAATTCCACCTCTGACCAGGGTTCAGCAGGGTGCACTAACTGTCTTTCTCAATCCCTTGCAGACCATTCTTGAGAAATTCCGCCGGGGTCTGGCACCTCCAATGATGTCACTTCCGGTGCTGGCAAATAAACACACCATCTTTACTGTCAAGACTCAGTTAAGTTGTGGACTCCAATCTGTAAAGATCTGCGCAAAATCTTAACCTTTTGCAGCCAGGAAATAATATATGGATGGCTGCCCCAAACCTTCTTCATGTCTTTGTGTGCTCTTTGTGACACCACATAATCACTCCCAGAGTCAGAGACAGCCCTACTTTAACTTTGGCAAATAGAACGCCATGTTAAAGGTCCCTCCATGTTTCCTTAATGCCATTCCCTCCCTGACACTTCCATTGCTATTAAAATACCATGTCTTCAGGATAGAATTCACTTAATGTGCTAACCCAATTTTGACTTTTCCAGCCTGAGATCATCTATGTAATGAGTCCTGCTGCTAAGGAGCCTAAAAAAGGAAGCAGAACACTCAAAGCCCAACACAAAATGCCAAATGTGTCCTATTTCTAGGTCTGGGCACAGTGGATTGTCCACAGTCGCAGCTCAAAAGGCAGGGTTCAGGTCTGCCTAGTCCAAAAAATCGGGAAATGGTTTTAGAAGTTCAAAAATACTTTCAAATATTATTAAGAAAGGCAGGAGGATCACCATCAAACATATGGCCGACAACAGCAAAACAAAGCTTTTTTTTATAATTAAAAGATGTATTGAAATGATGTAAAAAAATCAAGGACCACAAAAGGCAAGGCAGGGAAGAAGGAGCAAAAATTTCACTTTTGTCTAAAAAGCAAAACCTTCACCAAATAAATTCAACACCACAAAACAACGACAGTACGTTAAATAAAAGCAGGGGTCAAAATCCAGGTTATCCACAAGAATAGCATAAATCACAAAACCAGAATGCTGAAGCTCCAGTCTTAACTGAAGGGTCTGCTTTTATACCGCTAAGGCACACCCACAGCTGCATCATCAGCTGACTTGCCTCCTTGGACTCCAATTTGAGGTAGCAGATCACATAAATAAAAGTGAGACATCCATTATTAACATCATAATTACAAATGAAATAGTTCCACACAACATAATCAAAGAAAAACATGGTTTTACATAAAGGGAACACGATAACAAGTTATTAAATGTGGTAGACAATGTATGCAGAGTGTAACATTCAGGTGCATTTGTCGACTAAGTTAGCTGATTTGAAAGATGAAGCATTTCACATTTTTTATTTGCTTCAACCAAGAGTCCATTTCTTCACTCTCTCATTAGAATGTGGGTGAGGAACCTTTGGTAACTGTTGGCCATGGTATGGAATAAATGCGCCTGGTGTGATCAGAAGAAATTCCTGGAGACTATCTCATAACAGAGATGACCAGGATAGGACATGAATGCAGGACTCTGAAGCTGAGAATTTTGCATGTTTTCCTCACGTTTGTGTGACGTTTTCATCCTGGTACTCCTATAGCCAACCCTAATCCAAAAATGTATCTTTTAGGTTAATAAAGTACTCTGAATGGCCCGGTGTGCGAGTTTGTCCTACAATGGACTGATGCCCAGTTCTGCTGCCATAGCTACCAACACCCCATGACTTGGAACAGGATAAGAAAACGGATGGATTTTTCTAAATGTCTATTAATAGCTTAAGTAGTAGGTAACATGTCAGGTTGCTCAAGTAGTAGAGCTTTTTTAAATTATTTTTCATATTGTATAGTTTCTAAAGTATGTTTTCCAGGCAAAGGACAATATTACAAAACAAATTAGTATCATCTTTTCATAATGGTTTTTAGCTCCTGGCCACCTTTCCCTTTTTCATACTCAAAAAAGTTGCAACTTCACTAACACAGAGGCAGACTGAATTAGGTCAAGCACCAGGTATAAATCTTCCCTGGCAATGCAGAAGAATCATTGCCAGGAGCTCGCTGCATGCTAGCAAGACAGGTCCCTAACAGAAACTCATGACACGCGTGCTTGTCTTCTTGCCAGTGGATTGGATGCTGCCTGCCTATGGCCCAGGGGCAGGAGTCCTGCTTTGCTGCCAGTTGCCCGCCACTTCGTCATTTAAATACTCAATGACATTTACAATGATACATAGTGGAAGAAAATGCAGCGATGCCAGGGTTGTGCAGTCTGCCTATCGTGTAAATGCTTGTGTAAATTTATTTGTAAATTTATTCAGAAGAAGCGGTCTATTAGAATTAAAGTGACACTTCTTGCTATAATCGAGCTGTTTTCTTTTATTTGGCCTTTCAAAAAGTCTTCAGGACCCTTTCACTTTTCACACATTTTATGTTCCAGCCTTATGCTAAAATCATTTAACTTAATTTTTTTTCTTCATCAAAAAGCACTCAATACCAAACAAAGACAGGATTATAGGAATTTTTGAAAGTTTATTAAAAATAAAAAACTGAAGTATTCAGACCCAGTGACACGACACTTGACATTCTGCGTGGGTGCATCCCATTCTGTTGATCACCATTTAGATGTTTCTGCACCACATTTGGAGCCCACCTGTGGTCAATTCAGTTGTCTGGATATGATTGGGAAAGGTACACACCTGTCTATAGAAGGCCCCACAGCTGAGCAGAAACCAAGCCGTGAGGTCCAAAGAATTGCCTGCAGAGCGTACAGATAGGATTGTCTTGAGGCACAGATCTGGGCAAGGCTACAAAAAAAATTATTATGCTCTATTAAAGGCGGCCAAGAGCACAATGGCCTCCATAATTGGTAAATAGAAGAAGTTTGGAACAACCACGAATCTTCCTAGAGCTGGCCACCCGGTCAAAGTGAACATGAGAAAGGTGCTAAAGAACTAGAATATATTGTAGCAACCCGTCATACTGTGGTTTGAAAAGGAGGCACAGCAGGACAACAGAAGTGGTTGCATGAAATAATTTATTCCTACACAATTCCAAAAAGTTGTAATGCATGAGTCTCTGTCTTGCACCCCTAAACATGAGGGCGAGTCTCAGTACTTTAGCAAAACCAGCTTTATTCCACTTGAAACAGGAACAGGAGGGTTATTTATTGCAGCGGGTGCTACCACTCTCCTGTACACAGACACAGCAAATGGGCCTAGTCGGGGCCAGGTCAATGGCCAAGTTATACTGTTCTCTGCATTTTTAATATCCCTTGCATCCCCCATCAGCGATAGGCGCATATAGCGCAATCTTGATCGGCTTGTAGTTGTTTCTGTGGTACTATGCTGCTGCGCTTTGAACCTGTGGTTACCTCAGCAACGGACAAGCAGTCCTCCACAGACGAGGCAGTTGTGCTTTGCTGTGTTGCCCCGGGTGGGTGAGTGGGGGTCCTAAAACAGTTTAGAAACCTCACAATGAATGTAAAAATGCACCCTTTTTTTCAAACAGATCCTCTCTGTGTCCATAGGTGGAAGCTCCAGAGCCCCTCACTCTTCATATTGTGCTTTCAGTATTGTCAGACTTTAATGACTGGGGAGGTCCCCCTCAATGTCTGGAGTGTGTGCATCTTGAGTTACCAAAATTTTGCCGCTCTGTGTCCATATGTGGAAGCTCTGGAGCCCCTCACTCTTCATATTATGCTTACAGTATTGTCAGACTTTAACGACTGGGGAGGTCCCCCTCAATGTCTGGAGTCTGTGCATCTTGAGTTACCAAAATTTTGCCCCTCTGTGTCCATAGGTGGAGCCCCTTACTCTTCATATTGCGCTCTCAGTATTGACAGACTTGATGACCAAGGAGTTCCATCTCGATGTCTGGAGTGTGTGCACCTTAAGTTACCAAAATTTCATCCCACGGTGTTCATAGGTGGAAGCTCCAGAGCCCCTCACTGTTCATACTGTGCTTTCAGTATTGTCAGACTTCAATGACCAGGGAGGTCCATCTTGATGTCTCAAGCATGTGCCTCTTGAGTTAGCAAACCATGCTCCCCTCTGTGTCCACAGCGCACATTTGAGTATTATTAAATTTTGTAGATGGGGGGAGGTCACTTGGTAAGGGATCTGTGCTCGCAATCAGAAGGTATGAATCCCGTAAATGCCAAAAGTGATTCTACTCTGTTGGGCCCTTAATCAAGGCCCTTAACCTGCAATTGCTCTGTCCTGGATATGGTGTTAATCTGCACCCAGCCCTGCAAGCAGGTCCTCCAACTTACAGGGAAGACTTAGGGGTTGGTGGCAGGATTGGCACTCCAGCCACTGTAGAAAACCTCACACGGTTCCAATGTGATGCTGAAGTGTCACACGGCTGCACTAGGGTTCCAATCTGGGTGGTTAGCTGTGTGGTGTTTGTGGCAGTGCGCTGTAATTAGTTCATGCTCCCAACCAACCTACAGGTGATGCCACCCTATGTCTCCTAAAGTATTGACCTGCTCTGATTTTAGCACAAGGATACAAAATGGCAACATAAGAAAAAAGCGATGGAGCCTAAATACTTTCTGAATCCACTGTAAATTTCTATAACAACAGTTACTTTAAACAAATAAAGGTTTAGAAAAATGATTAGCCTACTGAAGCTACAACACCTTAGCATTAAGTGATGAAAAGCGGTAACTGATATAAGGGATGGCTAAAGCAAAGAGGAGATACCTAATACTTATCTAAAGGAAAGTTAAGGGATTTAATGAAAACAAATACTCTAAATTTTACTGACTTAGATCTGTCACATCTTCTAGCCTTTGTTTGGCTAATTGAATTCTCGAGGCCGCAAGATAGCTTACTCGGAGGCTTTCCGTAACAAATAAGTGATTTGGTTTGGTATATCTGTACATAATTGGCTTAATTTGTTCTAACCAGCAGGAGACTTGATATAATAAAAGCATCATTTTAACTTGTCTAAAAAATCTTCCTGGGGTGTAATGAAGACTATTCCATAGTCTGCAGCTGTGCTTCTTTTCAGCAGCTCTAAGAAAAGGTTACTTTCCATGTTGCAGACATTTTCTGCACTTAATCTGCCACTTCCTGTCTTCCTACAATCCAATTACATGTACCTATTGCTTTCCTGCTGTGATCATTATTATTATTATTATTTGCCACGCACCCCATTTGATTGCACATAGGTGTTCTTCATTCACCTGATCTGAAAGAAAAGCTTACTGTCAAACTTGTGGGGAGAATGACTATATGGGCACTATCAGATATGTATTATAAAGTCATATTTTTCCAGCAATGTTATAAAGACAGCTTTAAAGGGGTAATGTAAACAAAAATGAACATGAACCTTTTGCAGGAATTTAGTGTGATTTACTGCATGTTAGAGAGGATTTTAGTATTTGGCATCCTCCCCAATACAGCTTTTTACTGGGGAATCCAGATGCTTTTGTGTAACACCACATTTGCTTATTTATTTTTAATAATGTATTTTTCCTTTTCATCTTCTTATGAGCTACAAATTGCATTTTTTATGTATGCTGTGAGGGACTGGCATCCCAGATGCAACCGACCCAAGATCCTTACCCATGGTGTGGAAGACAGTTTGTGCAGGGCATCATCTCACCCAAAATGCTAAATGGCAACTCAGACACCATGGATTCTCACACTGGAGTTCATCGGCTCAGCCCTGTTGGGTCCTGCAGAGGTCACCAGGGGAGCACTGAGGGGACTAGCGAGCCCTGCTTTGTCGGGCACAAGCATTACCCAGAAGTACTCCCAAAACTGCCAACACAACCGTGGGGATGCCTGGGACTTCTTGAGCTGACTTAATTTGTTTGGTCAATACTTATTTCAGTCCTGCAGTTGTTGGTAGCTTTTCTAACTCTCTACAGTGCTAAAGAAAAGAAAAGCTGATGAAGTGGGAAGGCAAAATTAAGGGAGATACGAGACAGAATACATGATTGTGATGAGCATAGACGCACCTGTGTGTCTTGTTTGTAAAACAAATGTGGTGGTAATTGTTTGCTGATATATTCTGGCCAACACTGTGTATATACCGTATACCTGTATACTCACGGATAAGTTCTCCCATGGATAAGTTGGGATTTGATTTTACTGTATAATTTCTGGTATTTTATAATGTCTGTGATATAAGTCGAATGCGGAAAACTCACGTTATTGGTCCAAGAGATTATGATATGCTGATGGCCACCTGAGAGAGTAACCACAGAGCACACTGCCTTATTTTTCGATGTGGGTGTGGCAATGCCCTGTATCAGCGCGTGCTCCTAACCTCACTCTTACTCTGTTGTGCCTACGTGACCACACGGTAATATCCAAACTATTCCGAAGCAACGTTTGCATTGATTTGTGTTTTTTGTATCTCACACCCTCATACACCTTTATTGTAAGAGCATCCCTTATCTAAGATGGAGTGTTCGATTAGAAGAAGATATGAAGCTGGTTTTAAATTAAACATTGTTGAAGTAGCGAAAGAAATTGGTAACTGAGCTGCTTCAACAAAATTCAATACGTCTAAGAAACATGAGAGACTGGAAGGGGCAAGAAGATGTAAAAAAAAAATGTTGGTGTCGCATATTTGAGCAGGCATATGTCAGGGTCTGATTTTATGATCGATTTTTCGGGTTTCAAGACCTGATTTATACGTGAGTATATTTGGTATTGTGGTCCCCGGCCGGGACGCCCAGGAGGACCAGAGGAGGGCTTGTGCCTCCTCCAGACCGCGAGGGGGCGTCCGTCCTGGTTATGTTGGGGGCCTCGGGTAAAGGGCTTGGACACTCAGCCCTGTAGGGACCCGTGGCCACCGCCAGGCGGCGCCCCAGTGCCTGATTATCCCTGGAGCCCGGCACTTCCGCCACACCAGGAAGTGCCGGGGGGAAGACGACAGGGGACACCTGGACGGCTTCCGGGTGCGCAGCCGGCACTTCCGCCACACGGGGGTGTGTCCGCGGGAGATGGCCGGGAAGCAGCTGGAGCCCATCCGGGTTCCTATAAAAGGGGCCGCCTCTCTCCAATCATGGGCGAGAGTCGGGAGGAAGCGGACAGAGCTGGAGAGAGGACAGGAGGCGGCCAAGAGAAAGGCAGTTGCCTGAACTTTGGGGGATCGGTGCTGGAGGCACTGGGGTTGTGAGGGCACGATAAATACTTGTAAATAGAATTGTAAATAAACAGTGTGTGGTGGAGCCAACGATGTCCGTCTGCCTGTGTCCGGGCCAGCGTTTACAGTATATATATAGTGCTATTTTTTGGGACTTAGTAAAACTGAGTTTGACACGCCTACACTAGCAGAATGGCACATGTAGTTAAACCAATGCAGCAGAATGTGTAATGGATGGCCCTGAAGGGCTATAGAGTAGGAAAGTGAAAAAATAAAAACATTATCATTGTGTAATACAGCATGAAACAACAGTGGCAGCCAGCATGTCATCAGAAACCTGCAAAATGACAAAATGTTTGAGCCAAATAACTACAACTTGAAGCACAGGAGCAAAGCAAAAAATTCAAGTCTAAAAAATCCGAAAATAGTTCAGAACTAATATGAGACCTCATGCTAGGCCTAGTTGTAACAAAGCTAACAGTTAATTGAGGTTTTTATTTGTTGTTTATTCAACTGAAGGGTAATTTAGACCGGGGCCTTCATATTTATATTGTCACTTCCAGATGATTTAACAAACATGATGGTCCCCCACATCTTGAGAATAAAAATAAAAACATGTACTAGAACAGAAGACAGCTGCGGTAACCAGCATGTCACCAGAATCTTGCCAAATGACACAACTAAACTTAATCAAAAACATTTTATTAACAGTTAATGCTTATTGGACTGTCATTTTGCTAATATTTTTAACAGTCTAATTTTATCGACATTGCCAATTTGTCACCATTAAGATTAAATTCCGGAATTTCCATTTTGAATTACTAGGGGGCTCTGTCCCCTGCTCACTTCGCTTGCCAACCCCAGGGCAGGCGCTACAAACTAGCCACTTCATGGCTCTGCCGCTCACGTATGGGGAAGTGTATGTACAATTTAAACAGTGTTATTTTCATGGGAATTGTTACATATGGATAATAGAACTAAATATTTTACATTACAGTGAGTAATTAACCATAGTAAAAAATAGTAAAACATAATAAATTGAAAGAAAATTATGTTTTATGTTGTGTTAGAGGTATTCGTTGTGTTATACATTTTCGTTCTGTTTGGCTTTGAAATTAACACGCAAATACTTTTTAAACTTACACTTTTACTGTAAAACTTCAGTAAAAACAATATTTTGAATTAACATTTCGTCAATATTGCATTGAATTTTGATTCCGTGTTTGGACTTGCATCGTGACAACGCAACGTATAACTGCCTGTGAGTGAATATCGTTTCTTTCTCTCTAATAAATAAACCGACTTTTTCGAATATTTGTCCCTGTGATTTGTTAATTGTCTTAGCAAAATCTATTATAACGGGAAGCTGTAAAGTTTTACTATGAATAGCAAGATCTCCTTTGGTGTCTAATGTTATCCGTGGAAGATGTACTACATTACCTTTCTTGTCGCCTGTTAAAATTTTACATGTCAGAATTGTTTGACCAATTTTGAATACAACTAATCTTGTTCTATTGCATAGCCCATCACTCATACATAAATTACGCAATAACATTACGATCCATCCTTCTTTTTAACAGTAATTTGGCCAGTGTAAGACCAGGCGGTGGTAATGGTTATAGATATTGTACGGGATATTGTAAGTTGATGTTTTCATCTTCCGCACCATCACCACCAACTGTTTCAACATAGTCTATAGATACATACTTAACCAATTTGCAGTGCAATCGATTTCATTTGACTTCATTGTTTCTCGGTGCTAGAATTGCCCGTGCACTCATTTCTTCTGTTGATAACCCTTAGTGATGAAATTCTTCAATAATATTTGGACATAAAAAGTCTTCTTTTATAGGGAACTTAAAGTGAGGAAAACGTAAAAAATTATTAGAGCTGAGAGTATGGGAACTGTGTCTGACAAAAGCATTTACACAAATGAGAGGTGAAAGGACAATGGGCGTGGGCCGTTAACTGGAAAGGGTTGAAAGGACGGCGGGACTTGAAAAAATCTCTTGGCAATAGTCTCGTCTTGTCTCAAGATTTTCTTTTATAATAGAGAGGTATGTCAAAACTACTCAAATTATTCTAATTAACATGATTAAGAATAATGAGTACAACATGTATGAGATGAGTCTTATAGTCTATGCAGATGGAGAATGACAGAAGCTTTATAAATTATGACGGGAAAATGGAAGAGAATTCTAGCCACTACTTTAATTTGTCAGTTATAATATAACAGTTTGATTCTCTTCAAGGGAAAATGTCATGCAAATTTCAGAAAGAAATTTTAACACAAAAACCTTTGAACAGAAGAGCCTTTAAACTAAGAATATGGTAAATGTAATCATTTTATAGACCTTCAGCTTATGACTCCACATTATCTTGAGCGGCACTGCAGTTTCTATACTCTGTAAGGCTAATTTTGCCCAATCTCAACATTTTTTTTATTTATTTTGCTAAAGATAGTTTAAGGTACTCAATGGTTAAGGAGCCAGACTTCCAACCCACCTCTCACCCACTGTGTGCAATCTGCCTGTGATGCAGCTATTAAAAAATACATCTGATCAGCCATCCTATGTATCTAGACTTGTGCAGTGCCTTAAACTCCATTTATCATCAAAAGTTACTACAGTGCCTATAAAAAGTATTTACCTTCCTGGAAGTGTACACATTTTTTTATCATTTTATTAAAATCAAATAACATTCCATACAAATAAGTCCAGTTTTAGAAGACTAGGTTCGAAACAAATCAATCCCCATCCATGAGAAAGAGAGCTAGGCCAGCAGAGTAAAACTTTAAACTAGTAAAAATAAGTAAAGAGATAAATTAATAAAATAAAAAAAATAAATAGAATAAGAAAGAGGGGAGAGAATCCGCTTCCTCAATTTAAATGCTTATTCTAAAATGTTATTGATTAGATCCTGCCAGGTTTTGAAAAAGTTTTGTAAATGATCTTCTAAGTGAGAATTTGATTTCTTCCAATTTCAAATAGTATATGACATCAGTTACCCATTGACTTAAAAGAGGTGGGTTTGGATTCTTCCAGTCGAGCAAAATAAGGCAACGTGCCAATAGTGTAGTAAAGGCAATCATATTTTGTTTGTCCTTCTCCACTTTAAGCCAAGTTTACACATTTTATTATTTGTCGCGTGTGCATGAGTAGGGAGCATCCAATTGACACTGTTAAGGTAAGGATTGATGCCCTGGCATCTGTGTAACTAACAGCCTCTTTTCTGTCGTTCTGTCTGCCTGGATGACAAAACCCACTGATGCCACCTCCGTCTTGGCTCTGGAGGTCCTGCATATTTAAAAAAAAAAAAAAGGAAGCTCTCACAAGTCAGCGTTCTGTCTTGGACTGGATTCTACGGGAGTTCTGGTATAAAATGCATGAGAGAAATGGCATCGCCAGACAAGAACATCTGCAACCTTTCCCTAATTCACTTGGACTTTTATTTTCATTTAGTTTGCCAGCATTAAACAGGGTACCAGCTGGTCCCCAACCTTTTATCATCTCTTTCTTCTTCTTTCTTATTTAATATATTATACAGTGGATTTAATTTGTCTCTATTTACACTGATCAACAGAAGAAGACTCTTTAATGTCAAAGTGAAAACAGATCTCTGTTCTGTTTTTGATAATTTGTGTCACGGTGGGGTTGTCATGTTTTTGATAATATGCAGGCTTTGGCCTACCCTGAATGTGGCATCTAGTCTCATGGCCAAAAATCTCTTTTTTCTCTCATTCTGCATGATTAATTTTTTTCTTGGCCATCACTACAAACTATATGGGATAAGTAACATATCAAAAAAAAACATCATTTTTGGATGGAAGTATTCCTTGAAGTCATTTTCCAGAAAGGTAGCAGTAATTTTACTCAAGTATGGCTGTTGGATATTTTATTTAAATTTATTCAACATGCAAAACAGTCAGTTGTTATAAAATGTGTTAAGAAAAAGTTAAGAAAAACCCAACAAATCATAATAGATGTCAAAGAAAGGAGCAGTACACAAATCAAAATTGCATTTCAGTGGAGTATACCTTTAAGTTAATGTAAAATTTACCTTTGAGAAAGCTACTCAAGTAGAAGTTGCAAGGTATCTGATATTCATTGTACTAATATATCAAAAGTACAAGTAAACGTAGGATTGCTCTGTCAGGGGTCAATGTCCAATGTACCCGGAACTAAACTATCCATATGATCCCCTGGTAGTCTGTAACCGAGATGAGCACCGCAGTGAGTGAAAGGCAACACCCAGGTTACGTTCGCCAAAGTGAGAAGTGCATGTTTATTAAAACAAAATCCAAATAATAAAGTGCATTGCAGATATAATAAAAATTTTAAAATGTTATTGATTAGATCCTGCCAAGTTTTGAATCCAAATAATAAAGTGCATTGCAGATATAATAAACTAGCTGTCTCCTACGGCTTCGCCCGCGCAGAAGTGAAACAGGAAAGTGAGGAAGGGCCCTGCCCAGCTCCTCAATCCTGATGTCACGTTTCCCCCACCCCTCGGCCCGCAGCCTCTTTCTCGGATTAGCGTGAATATATTACTCCTGCAAGCGAACTATGATTCTTAGCGTGATGAGAGAAGTCGCAAAATCAACTGGAATGTCCGAGCAAATTATAGAAAAAAACCTGATCTACATCCGTTAAGTTGTTCTCTCGTTTGGTAGCTAAGTGGAAGTAAGGAACACCCCGAGGCTGGCGCATGAATGAGGAGGGCCCCGCCTCTCTAATCTCGGCCTACTGCGTGTCTCCCAGATTCGCACTAATAAATCGGTACAAGGAAGATATGGAAAAAGATGATCCACTGTGGCAACCCTTAATGGGAGCAGCTGAAAGAAGAAGAAGCTGTGGCTCTCCAAATTGTGCTCAGGTGCATCCTGTTTGCTTAAATTATCCCTGAGATGTCTCTGGAACTTGACTGGAAAATATGAATCGATTGGCCATCATTTAGAATGGCACACGTGTGCCTGTGTATAGAAGGTCCAAAACTCACCTTAATGTCAAGACAAAAAGAAAAGAAGTTAAGTCCAACTAACTCTCTGTAGTCCTTTGCGATTAACTTGTGGTGAGGTATAGATCAGAGCAAGGGGATAGAAACATTTCTAAAGCTTTGAGTGTTCACAGAAGCACAGTGGCCTCAATAAAAGTGAAATGGAAGACGTTTGGGACCATCAGGACTCTTTCTAGAGTTGGTCATCTGGTCAAACTGAGTAACTGGGCAAGATGGGCCTTGGTCAGGAAGGTGAAGAAGAACCTAGTGGTCACTCTAAGAGAGCCTCAGAACTCCTTTGCTGAGATGGGAGAACCTATTGGAAGGAAAACCTTTTCAGCAGCATTTAATCTACTGCATTTATGGGAGAGTGGCTAAATGGAAGGCACTCATGAGTAAAAGACATGTGACAGTCCACTTGGAGTTTGCCAAATAGAACTTAAATGACTCTGGTCTGATGGGACAAAAGTTGAACTCTTTGGGCAGAATTCCAAGCCCTATTTGTTACAAAGGCCAGGCACTCATCTATCTAATACCATTCTTACAGTAATGCTTGGTGGTGGCAACATCAGAATTGAGGGAAGAATGAATCCAGCCAAATGCAGAGAAGTCCATGGAGAAACCCTGCTCCAGAGTGCATGTAAAGGGCGATGGTTCACTTTTTTTAGTATGATAAAGACCTGAAGCATACAGCCAAGACAATGGTAGAATGGCTTTGGGACAGGTCTGTGTCTGTCCTTGAGTTGCCTCATAGAATATCTGTGGAGAGAACTGAAGATGGCAGTTTACAGACACTTCTCATGCCATCTAATAGAGTTTGAGAGGATCTACAGGAAGAATGAAATAAACTGCCCACATCCAGGGGTGCAAAGCTGGGAGTGACTAACCCAAGAAGACTTCAAGCTGCTTTTGTTGCCAAAGCAGCTTGTACATCGGATCTGCATGCTTATATGAATGAGAGATTTCAGTTTTGGAATTTTCATAAATTTGTAAACTTTCTGAAAATATGTTCACTTTGTCATTATGGGTTAGAATGATGAGCAAAAATGGCAAATTAATCCTTTTAAAATTAAATCTACAACACAGAACATCTGCGGTGGGTTGGCACCCTGCCCGGGATTGGTTCCCGCCTTGTGCCCTGTGTTGGCTGGGATTGGCTCCAGCAGACCCCCGCGACCCTGTGTTCGGATTCAAAAGGTTGGAAAATGGATGGATGGACACAGAACACTGTGCGGAGAGTGAAGTGATATGAATACTTTTTCAATTCACTGTATGCATTACAAATACATTTTAAGAATGTATAGTCTTTTTTTTAATCGATTTTCTTAAAATCAAATAACATTCCATACAAGCAAGTCAAGCTTAATAAAACTATAGGTTCAAAACAAATCAAGAATTAAGTCTTAAAGTGAAAAAGCAACACTGGCAATTTTGTGGCATAGGGTTATAATAGATATTCTAATCAAGGGAGATTAACAATAAAATACATGTAAGCAATATTGGTAATTTTTTATTAAAAAAAATTAAATTAATACAATTTAAAAAGCTAAAGTATAAAATAGAGTAGGCCATAAGTGGATACATGGGTCCTGTACTGCTTCATTCAGATTTTTATTTTGTAAAAAAAATGTCCTCCTTTTTTCTCTTTTTTCAAAAGGTGTTAGGCAGCATTCTTTTCTGGGGATTTTGGACAGTGCATATTGCAAAATGAATTGCTTAACTTTTAACTACCTATTTTTCTGCTCGTTTTCCTCGTCCTTGAATGCAATAACAACAGATGGGGATGGCTCTCACTATAAACTGCCAACCCAACCTGATATCCCTTATCATTTTTTGTTCTTACAAAGGGCAACTTTCCTTCCTAATTCTCCTACCAAAGTAAGGCTATATGACCTTCACTGTGGCAATGCAACCCTCTTCTGGGACGTTCTTTCCTGAAATGTCTCATTATCTTCCAAATATTTCAACTACCAGTTTATCCAATTTAAATTTCTACAACGAATGTACTCCCTGTAGGCACATGTAATGGGACCGTCTCCTGACACCATTGTCATTTAGCCTCCCCTGAGGTACTGTTCTGGATCTGTCCTCCAGTTTAGTCCTTCTGGCTAGCCTGTCATTCTCCATCCTCTTTGTCTGACTTTAATTTTGCCCCTTCTACATATCTTATACGGGATATCTACATTCATCTCCTTTCATATTCTCTACTTTTCTTGTAATTCTAACATTAGAATTAACAAATGATAATATCTGACCAAATACTGGGGATTAAACACAGCCTGACCATGTCTTATACCCCCATACATTCACGCATTATTTTAATGCACTTGAGAGGCGATGCCTATTCTATACTACTGGGAACAACACAGAAACCAACCCTCGAGTTTCCAGTAACTCTAATACGGATGTACTTGGAGCGTCAAAGAAAAATAGAATACTCAGAGAAAACCTACAAGGACGTTGGGGAGATCACGTAAATTCCACACTAACAATGGCAGAACTTGAATTTGAGTCCTGGCCCCAGTAGTAGCATTTGTAGTGCTACTATCATGCGTTCTGGTACATGTGTGAGTGTGTGGATGGAGCAGTCCACTCTGTTCATGCTCAACCACAGCCACTACATGGCACATGCATGCAATTTTAAAATTTTTTCAGCAATGGTTACGAAAGACTTGTGCGCAGCAAATGCCACCATGTGACAACAACATTGTGCTAATGATGCACATGAAGAGATACAACGTCAAAACGAATGCAATCATTGCAGCTCAACAACATTCACGTGAAACACCTCAGGAATGGAGGGCCAGGTTTGAAGTTTCGACTAAAAACATTGTCTATTTGAAGGTGTTTTCTCAAGACAATGTTTAATAGGACTCATATACCAGCAATACTGTTAAGATATGGTATCGCCAGTGTCATCTTACAAAAGCCAGTGGGGCAGCAATCACAGGTGGGTCTACATCCTCTGCCATGGGTCATTCTTAAGAGTTAACTGATGCCTCTCCAAGTTCACAAATATAGTAAAATTGGTAGGGCGTTTTCGGGTTGTTTTTTGTCCTGAAGACCACACACAGCTAGTTATATTATATTATATTATATTATATTATATTATATTATATTATATTATATTATATTATATTA
>JANRMT010062827.1:36951110-37011070 GCA_026402145.1 Polypterus bichir lapradei | reverse complement strand
TATATTATATTATATTATATTATATTATATTATATTATATTATATTAGCTGAAATACCCAGCGTTGCCCAGGAGGACAATAAAGTTGAGAAAAACAAAATTCAAAAAAACACAACTTTAAAAATAAAAATAAATTAACAAACAATAAACCTGAGTTCGCTTCCCAGGTCCTCCCTGCGTGGAGTTTGCATGTTCTCCCCGTGTCTGCATGAGTTTTCTGCGGTGGGCTGGCACCCTGCCTGGGGTTTGTTTCCTGCCTTGCGCCCTGTTTTGGCTGGGATTGGCTCCGTGACCCTGTAGTTAGTACATAGGGAGTTGGATAATTAATTTGGATGGATAAAGACTCATTAATGTGCTTGTCTTGCGGTGTTGTATGTATGTTATCATCCAGTTGATGCTCGGAACCAGCCAACTGTATTTAATTTGAAAAGCAACAGGAGCGCGGTGGTGCTCAAACATAAAGAATGCTGGCAGTCACCTCCAGTTCGCCCTCGTGTTTTTTTATTGTTTGAGAAGAACATAATTAAAAAAACACAACATTAAAAATAAAAATAAATTAAGAAACAAAGACTCAGTAATGTCCTTGTCTTGCGGACTTGTATGTATGCTATCATCTAGTTGACGCTCTGAACCAGCCAAATCTATTTAATTTGAAAAGCAACAGGGGTGCGGTGCTGCTCAAAAATAAAGAATGCTGGCAGTCGCCTGGTGTGTACTAACTGTGTAAGCCTATGCTGTTAAAAGCACGGGATCCTAGAAAGTATTTAAATCGTCAGAACTACTCTGGCCATCTCTCTGCTAGAAGGATTCATGTTGCCGAAGTGCTATCATCCTTTGTGCATTAGCAGCTAAGCGACTGTCTTTCTTAGGAGGTTTCCTTTTGCCGGTGTACTGAGCTCGCTTGCATATCTTTGGAGCTGGAGCCCTCACCCCGACTCTACGTCTCACTTCCGGGCCGGACAGACACACACACTTCCACACGTAGGGTTTGTTTCCTGCCTTGCGCCTTGTTCTGGCTGGGATTGGCTCCAGCAGACCCCCGTGACCCTGTAGTTAGGATATAGCGGGTTGGATAATGGATGGATGGAATAATTTATCTCTCTAATCAAACTTTATATTAAAGTGATATTTTCACACTTAGGGAGGTCGGAAATGGTGGTGGACTTTTTCCATGATTACATATGCATTCATTAATTAAAGAGTTATAGTCACCTAAACCTTCGGTGGGCTGAGGCCCTGCCCGGGGTTTGTTTCCTGCCTTGCACCCTGTGTTGGCTGGGATTGGCTACAGCAGACCCCCGTGACCCTGTAGTTAGGATATAGCGGGTTGGATAATGAATGGATGGATAGTCACCTAAAAACATAGAAAAAATGTTAGTATTATATGATATTTGTTGCAATAAGTTATTATAGGTAAGACTGCATTTAGCTACATTTCATTATGATATTCATAAAATTAAATGTGTTGCCAGGAACACGGTGTAGCAGCTTATTGTTCCCATTTTATCTTCATGTGGCATGTTCAATGTTTACATGTCATTGTTAAACTGATGATGTATAAAGTAAAATAAAATTAATAACAGTTATTTAAATAATATGTGTTATATCAAATACAATTTTTAATATTGTGTACACATTTATATTTCCATGTTATAAAAACTTTCAATGGTTGTTTAAATAAAATACTACTTCCGGTTGAGCAATTTATCTCAAATTTCATAACTGTTTGCTTTTTATCCTTATAAATATCTTGTGGACGCGGCCCGGACACAGACAGGCAGACATGTTGTTAAATTCACCACCACACGTTTATTTACACTATTTACAAATAAGTCCAGTGCACACACGAACCCCAAACACAGTCCTGGCCACACAATGCCTTCCTCTTCGGGCCGCCTCCACACTCTCTCTCTCTCCTGCCTTGTCCTGCTTCCACCCGACTCCAGCTTCGAATGAAGGGAGACAGCCCCTTTTATCTCATCTCGGATGAGCTCCAGGTGTTTCCCGGCATTCCTCCCTGGACACGCCCCAGTGTGGTGGAAATGCCGGCTGTTCTCCCGGAAGCTCTCTGGGTGTCCCTTCTCTTCTTCCCCCCAGCACTTCCTGGTGTGGTGGAAGTGCTGAGGTCCAGGGTCCCCAAGGCATTGGGGCACCCCCTGGCGGTGACCACGGGTCCCTACAGGGTTGGGCTTCCAAGCCCTCTACCCGTGGCCCCCAAAGCAACCAGGATGGCGGCCCCCACGTGATCCAGGGTGGGCGTAGACCCTCTTCAGGTCCCTCAAGGTGTCCCGGCCGGGTCGTTGCCCCTGGCATCCCTGACAATCTATACAAAATTTTAATCATCAATCTGTAATTATAACCATAGTTTATTTGAAAATTTGCAAAAATATTTAGTTAATCACTTCCATTAGTCAGAAGGAGCCCAAAAGTTCTTCTTTTTGATACAAAGCAGGTGTACAAAATCTCATTGACCGAGGTTAAAGCGTTTGTGAGTTATCGTTTACACACAGAAAGACACGCAGACATAATTCCAAAAATGGCCATTTTTCTCATGGAAGACAATCAAAAATAACTGAACTGGGCGAGTAAACTACAGACCTGGCAACAGTAGTGTGTGTGTCACTGCTGAAGACCTGAGAGTTATGGGATACTTAGAGCTGATGAAGCCAACAGTCCTTTTTAGGGCCTGTCACCACTAATTGATGTAAGAGGCTAATTCCACTCCTCAGTCTCCCACAACCCCATATGTTGTTACATTATTATAATGCAATATATTATAGTTACGGGTATACCAATCCAGTTTGGTTCTTTCAACGTGCCTGATTTCACCATGAAATTTCTGTAAAATGACAACCATAAACTCGAGTGGGTTTAGAAAATGGATGAATGGATAGGTCCACGCACTTATGGTACTTTCATCAGTTCCTATCTTAACCCTCTTATACAGCTCAGGGTGTTGGGGAGTTGGTGCCTGTGATAACAACAATGAGCACAATCCAAGAACCAACACACTGATCTAGGAGCCAGTCATTCACAGAGAATGTTCAAGCAACTCTAGAACATTCTCATATACTGTAGGAGGAGGAGGTAAGACTCAGTTCCTGGAGGGCCACAGTGGCTGCTAGGTTTTGTTCCAACCATTTTAATGATCAGTGACTAATTACTTTTGTAAACAGAACAAACTCATTTTGTGTTAATTTTATGTACCTTAGTTTTTAGGATTGAACCCTTAATTGTTTCCATTAGCAGACAAATGATAAAGAAGTGCAAAGTGATCCAACACTAAACCAGCTAACTCAGGGGTCTCAGTCTCACTTCCTGCAGCACCACCCTTTTCAATTCAGTCTTTTTCTTAATTAGGAGCCCACTCTTGCTGTTAATGAAACACATTATTTAATTCTACTGCTTGTTCATGCTCTCATTCTCCCACACCGAATTCTTTCAGAACCAGGGCTCTCTCCCTTTTCTCTGTGTGCACATTCAAAATGTTTCATGGACCACAGCAGACCTTCATTTTTTTCTCTTGAAATATTTTATTTGCACATTAGTGCAAACAGCTGGCCATCTGTTGGCTCACTTTGCAGCTCATTGTTTGCTTATCAGTTGAGGAAAAAAGTAGCAGTTAAGGTTAGGAATCTTAAAAACGAGTCAGTTCAAATTAAGGCAAAAGATTTATGATTTTTTAGCAAAGTGGTAGAGTGAAGTGTAATGTTTGGGCCACTTCACCGAACCCAACCATCTTTGGGATGTGAGAGGAAAACTGGAGAATCTGACTAGAAAATGCAAGTGCCACACAGATAGTGAAATGGGCTGGGACAAGGGGCAGCAGGAGTAATCATTGTGCTACCATACTAGTCCTGCCCAGAAACTGCTGTTCGCTGGAATAAGTCTGGAATTTGGCAAGCAAAGCTGTCAATAATTATTAGTGATTTTGTTTATATTTGGCAGCACTTACAAATATTTTTCACTAGAGGCCCCAGCTAATTTAATGATACAAAATGTACAATTTGACTACATTTAATTTTTTTCAGGTAATGTGTATTTAATTTTCATGTTGACCCCTTGCGAGCACTGTTTCAGTGGCAGACTATGCTAACAGCAAAAAACAAGGTGGATGCTGTCTTGGTATTTTATTCTGTCTTTTGGTGCCCTTCAAATTTTTATCATTAATTTAAAAAAAAAAATTAAAACATTATGCACGATAGATAGATAGATAGATAGATAGATAGATAGATAGATAGATAGATAGATAGATAGAGAAAAGCACTACATACAATTAACTAGATGGATACTGTAGATAGCTCAATGAATTAATAATTCATGAAAGGTCTGGGCAGAGGGGCAGAAGTGTTTGGAAGCACCTAGTTTATGAATGGAGGGGCATGGGCACCCCATAGCTTCATCCCTGACTTCACAGAGATGTTTCCTGCCCTAGCTAGAAGACAGATAAAATCTACCAATTTGCTGGTGGGCACACTGGCTTCCCAGCAGTGATAGACCAAAGACTCTTTCACGGCCAGGAAACCATTAGGATGGATGGACAGAGAAAGATAACCTGGCAGGCTACTCACTTCCCCAACATGCTGGGTGATGCTACCTGTGAGGACATCTGCAAAGTACCCTGGGAACTGGAGTCCATTAAGTCGGCCTTGTTAAGAGCTGGCAAGGGTTGCTGCAGGGATACTTGATCTCTACTTTGTAGAATGTCCATTTCACCTGGAAGTGCCCTGACACTGGAAGCTCACCTAGAAGAGTGGATGGAGAAAAAGGAAGAATAATTGTGTTGTGGTTGGTGTTGTTACAAAGAAGCCCTTTATAAGGTATTTTGTAAAACAAAACATCAATTTGTACATGGAACCTGTGCAGTTGGGTCGGGGTTTGGGGTGTTGCAAGTGGTTACAACACATTATTGCACTAAAATAAAATGGTGACAGTGTGTTAAATGATAGTTAGATACCTTTTATTTAATTCTGCATTTTTGCATAGTTTGTTGAGTCATTTATCCATATGCATGTACTTTGTCATGGGGGGTGGGTGGTTAGAGGACTGTCAAACCGTGGCTAGTCAAGAAAAGTGTAACATGGTATCTTTATAAATAAAAAGATTTATTGAAATAAAATATATTCTATAGACAATGAGGCTCTGAAGAGCACAAAAGGCACAACAGCAGATGCCTGAAAAGGCAAAGGCAATCCAAGTCAAACAAGTCCCAATCTTAAATCCAGAATACAAATTCAAAATGGTACGTTAGGTGAAAAAAGTCCAGTAAACATCACAAAGCACAGAAAAAACAGAAGAGAGCTCACCAACCCCCTTAGCGCATTAAACGAACTGCAAGTTACTGTGAATTTTCTTCAGCTTCTTGGTTGGACCACCCACAAAACTCAAGAAACATGACAGAGGATACTTAGACACTGTGACGGACAGCCGGGTCCCATGCCTGGCTGGGACGCCCCTGCTGGGTATATTCCGGGGGAGCCACCATGGACACTCCAGTACCTCCCCCGGGACGCTTGGTGGCAGCCTCCATGGCGGATGGTGATTCCCCAACCACCCGCAGGGCTCCATGGGAGATGGAGTCCTCCACAGCCTGGTTGGGGGCTCGGGTGGCCACTAGGGGGAGCTGTATGGACTCCGCAGCCTGGCTGCTTGAATTCTCAGCCCCACCCGGAAGGGCAATTAGGACCAGGTGGTCAACCAGCTGGAACTCTTCCGGGTGGGATATAAAAAAGGGCCAGCCACCTCCACTCGAGGCCAGAATCGGGAGGAAGAGGACGAGGTTGCCTGGGAGGAGTGGTGGAGCAGGAAAGTGTGGTTTTTGTGTGTTTTGTGCTTTGGACTGTGTTGGGCCTGTGGGACACGGGGAAGGCGTGTGCCCACGGCTGAAGAAAAAATAATAAAAGCCTGTGAGTGTGAACACATGCCTCTGCGTAGTCTGTGCCGGGTCAGGCGCTATATAGCGCCTTATCACAACACAAAGAAACACAATTAACATAAAAAACAAAATAGACTTAAAAATAGGATTTGATCCCCAGGTGGGTGTGAATCCTTGTCTCGATATCAATACTGTGGGAGGTCCCAGCACCTGTGACATTAGGGTGGCCCCACCTCCTGAGGTTTCACCCTCAAAACACAAGGAATATAAATACTCTTGAATCCATAATGCAAAAGTACCAAACCAGTGGTTCTTAAACATTTTTTCCATACAAACCAATTTTGTCGTTTATTTTTTTTTTTTTGTCTTTGACACATAGAACCATCCCAATGCTCCCCTTGGAGAATGACCCATGGTAGTCATCCCCTTGCTGACGCAGGTCTACCAGAGGTATGCCATTTGTGCTGCGACTCATTGCAAGATGTATCTCAAGCTGTAGGTAACTTTTTGACATTGAGTTCTATTGAGATCCACAACACTACAAGTACAATAAAAAACAACAATGAAAAGGCAAGCAAACAGAAGCAAGGGAATAAACCCAGGCTACAACACCACAAGTATCCAGAGAGAAATCCACACATACTCAGTGAGAACATGCAAACTTTACGCCAACAATGACCAAGTTCAGGATTCAGACCCAGGTCACTGGGGGTGTGAAGCAGCAATGTTACCCACTGCACCGCCATGTCACTTGAAAGAAGCGCCATACAGAAAATAAATGGAACCATCAACACAAAGGCAAAAATAAAAGATGATATACGTCTATGAAAATGTGTTTAATAATACAAAAATTTTCAAGGAACTCTTTACTAGTATGTTTAATCATATTCTGCTTTCGACTTGAACAAGAAGCAATTGTTAAGACTTTCTGTATCGCTTTAGGCAGTCCAAGAGCATTATAAATTACATTACACAAAGCCCAACTTGACCTCAAAGTGAGTGTATATTAAACTCTTTTGATTCTGAATATTAACAACATCTTTTGGCCGTAAGCTTTTTGCAGTCTCAGGAATAAGTGCTGAACAGTACAGAAATTATTCTCTTGGGTCATTTAAAAAAAAAAGAAGGAAAACGAAATTTCTTGCTTTTAAGCAAATGGAGAAATGAACAGCTTACCTATTTGAAACATTCAAGTTCTAGACATGCCTTTCCTTTTCTTTTTTCACCTCCATTATCAAAGGCAGGAAAGTTGCATGAAAGTAGAACTTGGAAGTCACAGCTCTATTTCTGTTTTGCGAAGGTGAAATATTATGTATCTATAAGATTATACATTGTGGTGGACGGCTGGGCCCTTACCTGGACTAGATGCCCTAACAGTAGAAAGATCGGGAGAGACAGCATTTCCAGGACATTTCCTTCCCTGGACCAGCAGAGGGCAGTCCCCTTGGCTTCCAACACAGCCACGGGTCATGAGCATGGAAGCTGAACCCTGCTGGTGCCCATGGCCACCGCCAGGGGGCGCCTGAACACTTGCAGGGCCCTTTTTGGCAGCACTTCCAGAAGAAGCCCATTGGGCACCTGGACTCCTTCTGGATGCCCTATAAAATGGGCCAGTCACTACCACTCCATGGCCTGAGTCGGGAGGAGGAAGAATAAGCTCTGGAGGAGGAGTACAGGCGGAAGGACTGGCAGCAATAGGTACTGTGTTGTGCTCTGTGCCTTGTGTGCTGTGAAGGCAATAAGTGTTAATAAACTGTGTGCTGTGTGGATTAAAACTTGTGTCCTGCCTGTCTGTGTTGGGGTTAGGGTGGCTGTACATGCCTGAGCTTCACAACATTTAAAAATCTTCGAAAGATTTCATTGCTTCCGACAATCTTGATGCAATTAGTCAATGAAAATCAAGCAAAATGTTGTATTATTACAGTATAGTCTGAAGGAAGAACTACTTAACCTTTCAATCCAACAATTTTTATTTCTTCTTGCAACTACTGTGAAACGAAAGGAAATAGGACAAAATAAAATGTTGGAGAGTCCACCAAGATTCCTGTTTAACAGCAGCAATACTAATAAAGCAAAGGAATAACAAAAAAGGTTGTATGGAATCACTTTTTTTGACTTGTTCTGCAGGCAGTGTGGCTCTGTCAGATGAGGTCCGATGAATAAACCCTGACTTCCAGTCTGTTTCTTATATAGCAAGATGACCAGAAGGGTGCGGGGTTTCTAGAGAAGACAGTAAACATCATCACGACTCTTCTGAGGGCTCCTCCTTCACTCCAGGGCTGGAAGAGGAAGAGCAGTTAGAAACTGTGTCTCACCTAAAGCTGTCCCCCAGTTTACCTCATGATCACAGCCGCCAGTACACTCCTATGGGGCACGTGTGTGACACTCCCTATAACTGAAGAATGGCTTACAGTTGCCGCCTGACAACACTGAGATCTTATAGATTATTTTTGTGGTATTGTTCTGGGCGGGCAGAGGCGTAATGTCTAACAGGAGCCCAAGAGTGTGACCATGCAAGCAAAAAAGCAAAGAAGTTTGAATTGTTCAAAGAGATTGTGGTTAACCCCAACTTTTAGGGGCCAACATGGTTACAAACAGATTTGTGTAGTGATTGTGCCACTATGGTTGTGAAATGAGGGAAGGATCAAATTAGGCCAACACCAAAGCCATACTGCATTTTTCCACCCCACCATCTGAAAATTAACAAACACACCAGGAGAATTTCAAGTGTGAAAAGATCAGATTCAACACACTTTAAAAAGTTTGGGGCAGCCACCCGTATATTATCTCTGGCTGCAATGGGTTGATTTTTGAGACAAGTGTATTGGTTGGAGTCCAGACATGAACGGCCATAAGTTTGGAAAGATGGTGGTTTTAAGTGACTAAACCAGAAATGACATAGGGGAACCGGAAGTGACCTTCTTCTGACGTTGGTCTAGGCGGTGGAACTGGAAGTGATGTCATCTTAGGCCCCGGAACCAGAAGTGACATCATCTTAGACCCCAAAACCGGAAGTGATGTCATCCTAGGCACCTGATCCAGAAGTGATGCCATCTTAGGCCCTAAAAACTGGAAGTGACATCATCTTTGGCCCCCGAAAATGGAAGTGACCTCATTCTGGACACCGGAAGTGACATCATCCAGGGTGCCGGAAATGGAGGTGACGTCTTCAATGTTGATTCAGACAGGTTTTCCCACGGCTGGTCTGTAGAGATAACAGGAGAAGGTTTAGTGCACCCCGCCACCCCCTGGCCTGACATGGAATTACCTTTGCTTGGTCCATACAATGTCCTCCTACTCGCAAGATAAATGTGATATATTACAATATACAGTATACAGCTGTTCATAAAAACAACAACAAAAAGTAGTAATAAACATATACCCCAAAATCACTCCCCATATTGATATAAACAGTCCCAAAAGACTTAAAATATAAACTGTGGTTATGGATCCCAAAGTGCAAAGAATGGTTATTTGCGAAAAAGATGTGAGGATAAAGACCCCTTTACAAACTGCTTCCCGGAAAATGAATAATAAAATGCAGCCCTGCCACCAGTGTCCAGAATGCTTATAATCTTCTGAGGTGCACCTTTTCCACAAAGAGCAACTGAAGGCAGAAATGAAAAAATGTCCACTGCCATCCCTGTATCTGATATCAATGTTGAGACGGCCAGTTCAAAAGGGCTTTCTGGCCACTGCCGATGAGTGAGTGTTTGGAAAGTGAAAACGTCAGATTGGTTGCTCCATATATACTCTTCCAGTTCTATCTGTAGAATGCCTACAATTGCAAATATAAATTCCACCAGCCCCCTACATCCCTGAAAACCTGTTTAAAGTCAAAGACCCTATAATTACAACATGAAACCTATGCTAGAACTGGCGACTGCCAGGTCAAAATTGTTTTCTTGTTACTGCTGATGTGTGTGGGAAGTGAAAAAGTCAAAAAGTTCCACCATATATCCTCTTCCAGTTCTATCTCTAAGGTGCCTACAGTTACAAAGGACAAATTCCACCTGCCCCTCTGCATCCATGAAAACCTGTTTAAAATGCTAAACAAAAAGAAAACCCCATATGTGGCAACACTACAAGAGGAGAAGCTAATTGAACTAGGGATCCAGCACATGTGTCTGTTCAGTGTTTCATGTTTGTCATGCCATGACACATTGAAAAAGAGCTCGACATTGCTCAGTGTTGATTCCCAGCACTTTCACAGTGCAATTAGACTCTGGGACCACAGTGAAAAGTCATGGGGGTATCACATAATCAGTCATCCCTATAATTCCTAGTTGTGTAATTTCACATCTTGAGAGACAACAAGATTCAGCAACCGTAGTCATTAAATTTGACGTGTTCTCCGATGAGAAGTCTTGTCATGTCAAGTCTTGCAGTCTGATTGCTGGCCTTAGTATTCCGTGTTGATTTTTGCTTTTGGGACAGCCGGCTGCCAACATATAGAAACAAGTGTAGCGACTGCGGCAGGGAGGGCCAGACAAGTGCTGCAGATGGGATTATTACAAAGATCATTCAGAGCAATGCAGTGTATGGACTCAATCCTCTGCCACAGGTTAAGGAGGACAATGGCGAAATCTGAAGGTCTCAGATCAAAATTCTGCTTCATTGGACAAGATCTAGTAACAAGTTACAACAACTTATGCATCAAATAAAAGTGCAATTTTTGGAAAAGCTAATTCTGTTATAGGGTCTGGGTTGTGCTAACTGGAGGTAGTGGCTGAGAGGAGTGTGGTGTCCAAATTCATGTTCATCATAGATGAAATGTTTGTTAGACTGAAAAGCACATTCAACGATTGGCTGGTACAGTCAAGGAGTGACAAGGAGCACTGCAGAAGGACATTCTGACCAAAGGCCATAAGACTTCACAGATGTGTGTCTGGAATGGGATAACAATAATTGTGAATATCTGAAAAATATTGGCTACAGCAGTGTAGCACATACAGTATGTGCATTGTAGGTTGTGCAGTATATCTATACGCATTTTATTACATGTGGTCAAGAAAGGAATTGCACGTGAACACCGGAAAATGTTGGGGCGCCAACCTGGTTGTCCCCGTTTAATTCCAACAAAAATGTATGCAAAGTCAACGAAAATTTGGGCCGCTATATGCACAAATAGAAATGAATTTTTCTAAAATAAGATTGCTGTTAGGCTACGTAATACAAGTACTGCGAGTAACGAACTCCATCCTGTGGTAGGTTTGGTGGAAGAGTGAACACCTCTACTTTATGGGTGGGGAGCCGGAAGGGGCACACTCAGCTGCCTTCACTGGGCGTCTTCTCGGTGCTGTGTGGGGAACAACACAGGAAAAGCTTAGCATCGGTGTCCCTTCTCAACACGGAGACGTAGTAAATACCTCAGATGAGCAGGGAGAGTGGTCCATAGACACACATGCGTCTATTACATTTTCTTGTGTACTCTACACTTTGTCTTTCACTTTGTATATTCTGCACTGTGTGTAATTCATCTTTTATTAAATTGTACTGTGCTGTGTTGACTGGTGGCTGATGTTGCAATAGCAATTTTCCTTAAGGGATTAATAAAGTATTTATATTTATCATTATTACAAAAGATTTTGAAAGAGTCTCCTTGTGTTTTGAGGCACACGATGCTGAGTGCTGTATACAGCACCCCAGGGAAACTGCTGTAATTTCATTTGAGATGTTCAAATTGTTAACAGTGTGTGGTTTGCTCAGTCAAAGTTTTTCCTTTAGCACATCCAAGTAAAAAAAATAAAAACAGCAAAGGGAGCAAAACAATCCTCTAAAGACTTTTCCCTGAAAGAAATTTCTACTTTTGGCTTGAGCTCGGTGGGGTGCATGAACGACCTTGAAATTAGCCACATGTCAGTTCCCGATTTTTCAAAGGATTTGAAAAGAGGAGGAAATATTAAACACTACCTGTGCCAAAACTAAATGTAATCAACTATTTCATAGATGCTAAAATGCAATGCACTTAATTTTACCACCATTTTTTCAGTGCCGTAATAGAAAGAAATCAATTCAATGATTCATTGATTTTCAACACAGCACATAGTAACGCATATTGCTGCTTCTTCATAACCGTGCGAAAAATAAATGAAATCAAATGACCAATCAGCGTCAAGTAGAAGGCCTAAGGGTATCAACTGTTGGTTTAAGAGTTTTTCCAACTATCAATGACTGTATGTTCTCAATTATCATGAAGTGACACATAACGTAAAATAAGTAAACCTGACTAAATATTGTAGCAGGAGACTGAAGAAACATTAAGACTCTGTCCACACTACTACGTTTTCCTTTAAAAATGCAGACATTAGTCTCCGTTTTCACCTTTCATCCATAGTACCCCAGTATTTTCAACCCCTGATAATGGTCTCCCAAGCCACATACATCTTAAATGACTGTCTCAGTCTTGTGGTGTGGATGAGTGAAAATGCAGAATTTTGAAAATGCAGAGTCTACTCACACTCTGATTGGCTTGTGCTTAACACGTGTCCCTTACCTGATTGGATCCATCTCATTATCTGATTGGTCACACTTCACAGAAGAAAACCATATTCTGAAATGACGGACCAAAAGAAGTTTCCACGGTGCTTGTTGTGGTGCTTACCAATATGGAGCTAAATTGCATTTGGTACAGTTTGAATGTTGTGTACATGTGCAGAAGTCCAATAATTTACCGATCTCTACACTTCTGAGATTAACTCCTGAGGCAGGTAGTTTTACAAACAATTTTGGGTTAGAAGTCTACAGTGCATCCGGAAAGTATTCACAGCGCATCACATTTTCCACATTTTGTTATGTTACAGCCTTATTCCAAAATGGATTAAATTTATTTTTTTCCTCAGAATTCTACACACAACACCCCATAATGACAACGTGAAAAAAGCTAACTAGAGGTTTTTGCAAATTTATTAAAAATAAAAAAACTGAGAAACCTCATGTGCATAAGTATTCACAGCTTTTGCTCGATACTTTGTCGATGCACCTTTGGCAGCAATTACAGCCTCAAGTCTTTTTGAATATGATGCCACAAGCTTGGCACACCTATCTTTGGCCAGTTTCGCCCATTCCTCTTTGCAGCACCTCTCAAGCTCCATCAGGTTGGATGGGAAGCGTCGGTGCACAGCCATTTTAAGATCTCTCCAGAGATGTTCGATCGGATTTAAGTCTGGGCTCTGGCTGGGCCACTCAAGGAGATTCACAGAGTTGTCCTGATGCCACTCCTTTGATATCTTGGCTGTGTGCTTAGGGTCATTGTCCTGCTGAACGATGAACCATCGCCCCCAGTCTGAGGTCATGTGCTTTCTCAATTTTTTTATTTTTAATAAATTTGCAAAAATCTCAAGTAAACTTTTTTCACGTTGTCATTATGGGGTGTTGTGTGTAGAATTCTGAGGAAAAAATGAATTTAATCCATTTTGGAATAAGGCTGTAACATAACAAAATGTGGAAAAAGTGATGCACTGTGAATACTTTCTGGATGCACTGTATGTGCACTCTCAGCAAAGGACTGTGCACATGCAAGATAACTATGTCATATATGTTTTTAGTCGTTTTAGTGTGGACGGAGATACTTTTGAAAGTGATGTGAAAACGCTATTGTGGACTGAGAGAGTTTTTGTTTAAAAATGCAGTATTTAAATAAAAATATAATAGTGTGGAAGTAGCCTAAGACATCACACAGAATAAGCAGTTATACGATAACTAATTTGGCTGCATTTCCCTACTTGATCAAGGGGGTCATCATTTCCCAGTTTCTTTGAAATGTTGCATACGGATGAGCCGGAGTTACCGTAAATACATGGAAGTTCTCCATCAAGTTTTCTTTTTCAGATCTTGATATTTGAATAGAAAGTACCATATACACATTTCAAGCCTCATTTTGTGCGTGCGTATCTTTTATAAATCTGACCCCAGAGAGAGACAGACCTGTGCAAAAATACCAAGCACTTGTGTGAAAGGGGTGAGTACTTACGCAATCAAGTATTTTGTGTTTTATATTAGTAAGTTATTTTAGGCTACTTTGCAGAGATCTGTTTTTCTATGACAAGTCTTTTATGTTGATTGGTGCCAAAATAGTCAAGTTAGGGGGTGAATACGTGTCATACACCCTGTATTGGCACATCTTTGCTTTGTGGAAGGAAACCTAAACTATGCAAATGTAAGGAGAACCTGCTACCTCATATAGAGGGAAACAAGTCAGTAACAAAATCACAGCTCAAGTCTTTATTATTGTTCTGTACTTTAACAAAGATAATAATACAAAATATCTATGCTGCATTTCGTTCTACCTGTACAATGACAATAATGATGAATCTGATCTAATCCGATCTAATCTAAAAAATTGATTTTATAAAAATATCTGGAACAACTCTTCTTCTTCTTCTTTTTTCTGTTGATCATTTTGTATTTGTATTTGTGCTTTGGCCTCTTATTCCTACAACTAAGAATGCTGCTTTTATCTACCAGCACATCTACAGTATGCAGCTGCCTTCACCCAGAAAAGCTTTGTAGTATCTGAAAAAACTCTGAATGCAATTTTCTCTTACTTTGAGTATTTTTGTTTTGTAATTAGCAGATGTTTCAAATGAATGCAAGACTCAGACAACTCATTTCCCGCAGTCATCTCCTTTGCACTTGTTCCAGCAGATGTCTGCAATTAACACATTCCATTTTCCAGATTTTACCTGATGCATTATTCTTTGCAAAGCATTGACATACTTGTGTAATCACTGTTATAAAACATAATAAATGGTGTTGCTGTATTTAAAACTAAATAAAGTTTAAGTGCTTTTATTATTTAATTTCCTAAAATATCAATGACCTAAAAACAAGACTTAATTAAACTTTGCAGTTCATCCTTATGGTTATAACCCTTACTTAATCTTGTGAAATGAATTCAGTTGAAAATGCAGTTAAATGAATGTTGCATATTAATTCCAAAATGAAACAATTTCTTAAGAATAATTTTAAGTTATATGTATATTACAGGTCAAAAGGTTTAGAACGCCTCAGATTTTCCCATTTTACTTCAAATTTAATCAGTTGAAATGCAATGAATGACCTTAAAATGTTGGAAAAATAAGCAGTAAACTGCCAAAGGTTTATATTTAAAGTTTAGGTTAGCAAAAACTGAAAAAAAGGATATTTCAGAGTATTACAAATGGGCCTTCTTCAGGGATAAACTAATAGTTTACAACCTATGGATGTTCTGCAGCAATTAAAATAAATGCAAGTTAAAGCAGCGTTTCTCAACCTTTAAGTATTTGCGACCCGAGTTTTCATAACAGTTTTAATCGCGTCCCCACTAACATTTTTTTGAAATGTAGATGCATATTTTATTATACCTACTTAACTTTTACCGACACTTTATCTAACTCTATATTTATTGTTCTAGTATCAGAATGTAGTTTAAGTTAATTTGCTTTGGTCTCAACAAATGTTTTTTTTCATATTTTTGATTCTTGTTTTCTTTTTTTTTCACATCTTCGCGCCCCCCTTTTTGTTACTTCGGGGGTCCACCCCACAGGTTGAGAACCACTGAGTTAAAGCAAACAATTTGCACAGGTGTCCCAACTTCTGTTGATTACTTAAAAGCCCTCTGTGTCTTAAAGCTGAGTTGGAACAGACTGGGTTACTACACCCTCTGAAGTACTAACTGGACAATATTCCAGTAATAATGGCAAGAAAATGGCAATTAACAAATGAAATGAGACGGAGCATTATTACCCTTAGAAGTGTAGGCCTTTCATTTAAAGAAATTGCAAAAAACAATCCAAGTGTCAGTGAGCACAGTGGTGGCCTAAATGATCCAAAGGCAATAAGAAACTGGAATAATCTCTGATAGGAAGAGATCTGGGGGACCCAAAGTCAAAACCCAATCAGGAGACAAGTTTCTGAGGGTCACCAGCTGGCGTGATCACAGGTGCCTCACAGTACAACAAGTAGTGTATATTTTAAAAAACTGTGCAATTTTAACTTTTTGAAATCATCAGATTGTTAGCTATACTTCTACATTCAGAATTTAAAACATAGTGAAAATATTACTTTATAATATGTATGACTTTCTTTGCGACAAAATTAAAAAGTGGGAAACTATGGGGTGTTGACAACATTGGTCCAGTGTTTCCAAACCACCACTGGGCCAATGAGGGACTGAAACAACTTGTACTGCCAGTGGTCACTAAGGGAACTTTGCTAAGCTGCCACACTGGGCCAGTGAAGTATTTAATTGGGGTTTCCCAAGACCATACTGCCCATGGTCTGCCCACAGGAGGCGACTGTGTGCACGTTTGCTGTGTTGTTAGCCCTCTCCTTCCAGATGCTTTTACCGCAACTATCACTGCAGTGTTGGCACAATGCTTGGTCAAATGGCAGAGCACACTATCAACCCTATTCATAGCCGCTGGCAGTGAATGAAAGCAGTAACAAGCAGGGCGACTCAGTAGTTAATTTGCCTGCTGGAAGAAAAGGGAAGATACGTTCAGTAAATATTTTTTGATATTGTTTATCTCAAGATTTAGAACTGCCAGCAGTTTTGTTTCCCATATTTAACTCTAATCTCTGCAACCATAACAGCTTGTGAAGAGGGTTACGCTCACAAACAGATGAATACACCTTGATTTTGTGCTTGACATTTTCAGCATCTGCAAATAATATGGCATAATTACTTGTATCCTTGTTAGTGTTTTACTAAAACAAATGTTTAAATCAAACAAAATTAAGCATCAAAGGATAGCTTGCACAAATACAGATAGTAAATATGAAATGTAATTTGTGCCAAAATGAAATAAATAAAATAGCAATTTTGGGATGAATAATTATATGACAAAGTACATAGAAATGGATAAATGAGTCAATAAACTGTGAAAAAATGCAGAATTAAATAAAAGGTATCTAACTATCATGTAACACACTGTCACCATTTTATTTTAGTGCAATAATGTGTTGTAAAAACTAGGGAGCATTGCAACACCCCAAACCCCAGACCCAACTGCACAGGTTTCATGTACAAATTGATGTTTTATTATGCAAAATACCTTATAAAGGGCTTCTTTGTAACAATAGCAACCACAACACAATTCTTCTTCCTTTTTCTCCATCCACTCATCTAGGTGAGCTTTGTCCTCTTCCATCCAACTCTAAATCATCTGGTTGAGGTCAAGCGGCTCCTTTGATCGTAGGGAGTACTTCCAATGTCAGGGCACTTCCAGGTGAAATGGAAATTCCACAAAGTAGAGACCAAGTATCCCTGCAGCAACCCTTGCCAGCACCCAACAAGGCTGCTCTAATGGATTCCAGTTCCCAGAGTGCCTTGCGGGAGTCTGCACAGGTAGCATCGCCCAGCATGTTGGAAAAGTAAGTAGTCTGGCTGGTTGTCTCCCTCTGTCCGTCCATCCTAATGGTCTCCTAGCCGGGAAGGATCTTTGGTCTATCCCTGCTGGGAAGACCATCTGTCCAACAGCAAACTGGCAGATTCTATCAGTCTTCTGGCTAGGGCAGGAAACATCTTACCCACTTTGTGCCCACTCTGTGAAATCAGGGATGAAGCTATGGGGTGCCCATGCTCTCCCCCATTCAGAAACTAGGTGCTTCTGCCCCTCTGCCCAGACCTTTTATGAATCGTTAATTGATTGAGCTTCTCGCTTTTAAGGGGGAATTTAATGGACTTTAAATTGATTGGCAGTGAATCAAACTGCTCTGAATTTCAAGGGGGGAATCCCTCTGGACATTCGATCAAACATCAATGAATCAAAATGCTCTCATCTCTAAAGGGAAGAAACTCAGCCCGGTCCACAATGGCTTATGATTTCCCAACCTAATTGTTTCCAGGACCACCCTTTGCAATTTCTGGCTTTGCTACTACATGAAGTAGATATTTATTTATTTATTTATCTATTATAGAGTGCCTGTTCTATCTATCTAAGAGATAATTAAAACATGATTCTATTCTGAAATTAACTGACAATGTTTTAAAATGCTCCGACATATAAGTGCCCTTCAAAATGTTGAGGTGGATGAAGTCGTCGTTAATACTTTAAGACGGATTGACCACCTTGTCCGCAGAGATGGAGGTCTATGAAGAAACCATACAGGCACAAATCAATTTTGAATGTCTGCAGCTGGCATCTTTAGATGCTTCAAATGACCTTCTTATTTATTTCTTAATTTTCATTTTATTTACTTGATTTTGGCACAAATGACATTCCATAAGTAAAACCCAGGAGAGTGAACACTCCCAAACAGACATGTGGTGCAAATACTGGACACATATTTCAGACAATTCAAACTTTGTTTATCATTTGATAATAAGTAAAGCAAAAGAGCAAGCTCAGGCTATTAACGTCTTCAAACAATTATCAGTTTTAGAACTGATCAGTGACTGAATATTGCTGTAATTATAAGATTTTTAATTTCCTCAAATTAAGTCGCAATTAAAAAGTTTTTGACAGCATAATTAATTTAACTGTAAAGCGCAGGTGTAGTTCAGATTGAGTTAGGAACACATCACAAACTGAGAAGACGAATGGCAAAGGTAAAGGTGAATGAGCAAGATTTGCCCATAATCCCTTTCCTTCATGTGGCAAGAAGCTCTGAATATGTAAACATTTCACATCCATCTATCAAACATGCAACATGAGCTACTTCCCTTGAGAATATGAAAATATTATTCTAGTGCAGCAGCCAGGTGTATTCTGCATGGGGACATGTTCCCTGAAAAATAGGTTGTTTTATCTTATAGACTGATGGAAGCCTAATAAAACACACAAACACACCCCAAAACAGGTGGTTGAAGGACAAAACACGGGGACAGCAGAGGAAAAACTGCAATTAATTTTGGCTTAGCCTGGAACATACAAACAGCTGTAGAGACAAAGGGCATATTGTAATGGCGCTAACACGCTGCCTCAGCCAGTGATGCATCACCCATATTATGAGCTTGTATTCCACCACCAGTCTACAAAGATGGCAAGCCTATGCCTAGAGTTCCATCTAGTGCTGCAAAGATAAGCAGTCCTTTTAAAGATAGCAGACCACCTAAAAGGGCCATATACAGAGCAGAGGATGCTATTTTGGTGTCAGAGGTGGGATGAAAAGTAGACACACCCTTCAATTTTAGTATCACAGAGACCACAATGTTCCTGCTTGGCTCTTCAGAGGTGTTGCTGAAGAATCTTGATGATGAGATCAAGGATCTAGAGAGACGTTTTCAGCAGGACTACCTGGGGTGGTGGGGGTTCTGACATGACTGCTACCTCTTCAGCTCCACCAATGCTTTTCCATCTACTAAGGTCCATTGACTTGGGTGCATGGATGCCAGCAGAGCTTTGAACTTATGAAGCTGGGAAAAAGTATGGCAGGCTGAGATGTCACTGACCTTAGATGAGTAGTGTGAAGCAGGGCAATACTAAAACTGTAATCCCAGATCACAGAGGTATTACATTGAAGCAATGGAGTCTCAAAATTGTGATCTGGGCCTGGAATGGTGTTTCCAGTATCATTTCAATGAAGGAAAACACTTGTAATCAACAGATCGCCTCATAGACGTGCAGGGTTCAATACTTCTGCTGCACTGCATGATAATGTTGCACTAAATATGCCTGCTGAGCCACATAACAATGAAGAACTGAAGACCTCAGCAGATGTGCCTTTTGTCACCAGTCACAGAACAGCAACACAACTGAAGAACACACCACCGAGTTTTATGCAATTTTAAGGTGTTGGAACTGGCTGCTGGGAACTGTGACTTCAGCCAAGGATGAGTCACCCATACTATGAAGTGGCATTCCATCACCAGCTTATAAAAATGACCATATGACAAATATCTCCTATTGGGTCTATCATTGGTGTTGACATTGTTTCTTACTCTACAATCTAAGTTCAGGAGTTAAAACCAACAATTACAAGTGCTATTTCTTGACACACAGACAAGAAAGTGGAACAAGAAAAACCATAAAATACGCTCTGAGTGGCTTATATCCTTCAATATCATTTTTTGAGTCCATCAACAGCGAGTGATCTTGCAAGTGTTTTAATACCTATAGACCAATAAGGAAGAACTCTGTGCTCAGTTTTTGCCAGTATGGCTATGAAACATTTTGGACATGTGAGAAGGAGGACAAATTGGTCAAGTTGTGGCAACAGAATCATCTACTATACACCAAGCAGCGACAACATTAAAACCACCTGCCTAATATTGTGTAGGTATTGTGTCTTTCCACCAAAACAGCTCTCTCCAATGGAGGCATGGACTCCACAAGACCTTTGAAGATGTTTTTTGGTATTTGCACCAAGACATTAGCAGCAGATCCTTTAAGTCCTGTAAGTTCTGAGGTGGGCTTCCATGGATCAGATTTGTTTTTCAAGCACATCCCACAGATGCTCAAGTGGATTGAAATCTGGGGAATCTGAAGGCCGAGTCAACACTTTAAACTCTTTGTCAGGTTCCTCAAACAATTCCTGCAGGTTGCAGGTTGGCAGGGCACAACATCCTAAATGGCCACTGCCATCAGGGAATACTGTTGTCCTGAAGGGGTGTATGTCATCTGAAACAATATTTAGGTAGATGGTATGTGTCAAAGTACAGTAACATCCTCATGAGTGCCAGGACCTAAAGTTTCCCAGCAGAACATTGCCCCTAGCATCACACTGCCTTTACCAGCTTGTGTTTTTACCATCGTTCCTCCTGCTGCCATCGATTCCCCAGTTAAACGACACACATGCACCCGGAAGTTCACATGATCTACAAGAAAATGTGATTCGTTGGAACAGGACACATTCTTTCATTGCTCCATAGTCTCGTTCTGACACCCATATACCTATTGTTGCATTTGGTGGTGGACAGGGGTCATCATGGGCACTCTGACTTGTCTGCAGCTATGCAGCCTCATATGCAACAAGCTGAGTTGTACCGTGTGTTCTGAAACCTTATTCTGATGTCTGCCATTAAGTTTTTCAGCAACTTCTGCTACAGTAATTCTTGTCTCAGATCGGACCAGAGGGGCAAGCCTTTGCTCCCCACATGCATCAATGAGTCTTGGGCGCCCATGACCCTGTCGCCAGTTCACCAGTTGTCCTTCCTTAGACTGCTTCTAATAGGTGCAAAGCACTGCATACCAGGAACACCACACAAGACCTTACATTTTTGGAGGGGCTCTGATCCAGTCATCTAGTCATCACAAATTGGCCCTTGTCATAGTCACTGAGATTCTTAAGCTTGCCCATTTGTTTGGCTTCCAACATATCACCTTCAAGAACTGCCTGCTCACTTGCTGCCTAATATATCCTACCTCATGACAGGTATCATTGTAATGAGATAATAATTGTTATTCACTTTTCTGCTAGTGGTTTTAATGTTGTGACTGATTGGTTGGTTGTATGATATTTCATACATAAAATATCACGATCAAATCTTCAAAGAAGGAAAACCGAAGAACACTGACCAGCAGCTACAAGCATTGCATGACTGTATTTTTAACAGATTAATATGTTTTTTTGTTTTGAAGATTCACTCAAATTTGCTGCAAGAAAAATCTCTACTTTCTCTTCTGTACCATTCTAGAATGACCCCAATTGTGCAGATACATAAAACTCTCGTCCGGTGGTCTAGCCATACAATCACATGAGATATTTTAAAAAGTCTCCATCTGCATGCCTGTTTCTGATTACCTTGCAGTACCCCCACAGTCTAAAGACATGCAGGTTAGGTGGCAATAACTGGCAAAATTAAATTGGCCCTGACATGTATTTGGTGTGTGGGTGGGTGTATGTGTGTTCACCTTGCAATAGACTGTCGCCCTGTACAGGTTTTGTTCCTGCCTTGTGCCCTGTGCTAGCTGGGATAGGCTCCAGCCCAAACCTATGACCCCAGTCTGGACTAAGCAGGTAAGAAAATGACATGATGTGACAAATGAGTCACTAAATACAAGCGGCTGAAATGAGTTTCCTCCGCAGGGTGTCTGGGCTTTCCCTTAAAGATAGGGTGAGAAGCTCAATCATCCGGGAGGGGCTCAGAGTAGAGCCGCTGCTCCTCCGCATCGAGAGGAGTCAGATGGGTTGGCTCGGGCGTCTGATCAGGATGCCTCCTGGACGCCTCCCTGGTGAGGTATTCCGGGCATGTCCAACCGGGAGAAGGCCCCGGGGAAGACCCAGGACACGCTGGAGGGACTATGTCTCCCGGCTGGCCTGGGAACGCCTTGGGATTCTCCCAGAAGAGCTGGAAGAAGTGGCCGGGGAGAGGGAAGTCTGGGCCTCTCTGCTTAAGCTGCTACCCCCGCGACCTGATCCCGGATAAGCGGAAGAGGATGGATGGATGGATGGATATTGCTAATTAGTTTCTACTTTGTTCTGGATATATTTGAACAAATCTGCATCCTTGTATGTGATAGTTCTGTATTTAGGAAGTGGCATCATCTATTCTTGCATTTTGCCTTGAGAGTTGCACTTGGCAAAGAGAGCTATGTGCAAGTCATGTATACTGCTGTCTTGTATTTCTAAGGTGGCCATGACAGACTGGTCATGTAGCTCCGTGAAGAGGGTTACTTGTGTTCTGATTTGTGTGTTGTATTTACCCCATTTTTTGGCACCTGTTGCATGCCCAACCTACCTGGAAGGGGGTCTCTCTCTGAGTTGGTTTTTACAATATTTCTTCTATTTTTTCCCTACAAGTGTTTTTTTTGGGTTCTTCTTGTCTTCTATGGGAGTCAAAGCTGGGGGTGCTGTCAAAAAACAAAGCCTGTTAAAGTCCATTTAATAATCATCTCCTCTCTATATATAAAATCCTAAGCCTAAAAGTGCAACGATTTTGTACAATGATTTTATGTGACTTTTTATGTCACATTTTATATCATGCTTTAAATCAGGTTTATTTTAAAACCTACATATATATGCTTGGTATCGTTCTTTTCAGAATATATCGAACTTTAATGTGATGTTGTTAGATTTTCAGATTCTTATTCCATTTTTAAATTATAAACTAAAAAATATCAAGAACTCACGTCCCGTGAGATGAGACTTTGTGCCAAGAGATTTAACCATACACGGGGCCAGAAATAAAAGACAAAGAATAGGACAGCTGCTGTACAGGCTTTTAAATGTTCGAAGCACGCGGCACAGCAGAGGCAGCAATCCAGCAGCTGATCGAGCAAAGAGGAGGTAAAATAAAAAAAACCTGTATTTGTTTCCCATTGTATCACCGTTTAAGAGGGGGTTTCAGAGAAGCGACCGCATCTCTTTGGGGTGCATTCAGCCCCCCCTCTTCACAACGTGAGTGGCAGAGATGTGAAGTGGCTGGCGCATTGTGCAGGCCGGGGGCGTTGGCGAGCGAAGTGAGCAGGGCGGAACCCCCTAGTAATAATAATAATAATAATAATAATAATAATAATAATAATAATGTTTTATTTATGTAGCGCCTTTCATACACTCAAGGACACTTTACAATTCAATAAACACATTAAGAAGACAATAGAAATTACATACAAGAAAATGAATAATACTCATTGAAGAGATGTGTTTTAACAGAAGTTTGAAATTAATAATAGATTTTTCCTCGTGAAGGCAGAGAGGAAGAGCAATCCAAATTTTAGGGGCCATCACACTGAAAGCTCTGCCACCTATAGTTACTAACCTGTATTTAGGTAAGTTGAGTAAGTTAGCATCCGATAATCTTAATGTGTAAGGAAGCAGCAGCTCAGACAGATAATGTGGGGCTAAACCATGAAGGGCTTTAAAGGTGAGAAGAATAATTTTATATTTGATTCTTGAAAAGACTGGTGACCAATGCAAATCACAGAGGACAGGAGTGATGTGAGGAGATTTTTTACTGTGTGTAAGTAGATGAGCAGCAGAATTTTGAACATATTATAATCTGTTGATATATTTAGTCGGGAGGCCATAAAACAATGCATTGCAATAGTCCAGACAAGTAGTGATGAAAGCATGAATGAGTCTTTCAGTATCTTTCACCCTGAGGAAAGAATGAAGATGAGCAATGTTGCGAAGATGAAAAGAAGCTGTCTATACTATTGAGCTAATGTGTGGTTAAAAAGTAAGAAGCTGATCAAAGATGACACCCAAATTGTGAACTGATGCTGAGGGTTCAACCAGGATCCCATCAACGTCAATTTTTAGCCCACAAAGGGTAGAGAGTACAGATTTGGTACCAACTAATAAGATTTCTGTTTTATCAGGATCAAGTCGTAAAAAATGATCTGTCATAATAATACATTTTATTTATATACAGTTGTGCTTGAAAGTTTATAAACCCTTTAGAATTTTCTATATTTCTGCATAAATAGGACCTAAAACATCATCAGATTTTCACTCAAGTCCTAAAAGTAGATAAAGAGAAACCAGTTAAACAATGAGACAAAAATATTATACTTGGTCATTTATTTATTGAGGAAAATGATTGAATATTACATATTTGTGAGTGGCAAAAGTATGTGAACCTTTGCTTTCAGTATCTGGTGTGATCCCCCTTTGCAGCAATAACTGCAACTAAATGTTTCCGGTAACTTTTGATCATTCCTGCACAACGGCTTGGAGGAATTTTAGCCCATTCCTCCATACAGAAAAGCTTTAACTCTGGGATGTTGGTGGGTTTCCTCACATTAACTGCTCGCTTCAGGTCCTTCCACAACATTTTGATTGGATTAAGGTCAGGACTTTGACTTGGCCATTCCAAAACATCAACTTCTTCTTTAACCATTCTTTGGTAGAACGACTTGTGTGCTGAGGGTCGTCTTGCTGCATGACCAACCTTCTCTTGAGATTCAGTTCATGGACAGATGTCCTGACATTTTCCTTTAGAATTCTCTGATATAATTCAGAATTCATTGTTCCATCAATGAAGGCAAGCCGTCCTGGCTCAGATGCAGCAAAACAGGCCCAAACCATGATACTACCACCACCATGTTTCACAGATGGGATAAGGTGCTTATGCTGGAATGCAGTGTTTTCCTTTCTCCAAACATAACGCTTTTCATTTAAACCAAAAAGTTATATTTTGGTCTCATCCATCCACAAAACATTCTTTCAATAGCCTTCTGGTTTGTCCACATGATCTTTAGCAAACTGCAGACGAGCAGCAATGTTTTTTTTGGAGAGCAGTGGCTTTCTCCTTACAGCCCTGCCATCCACACCATTTTTGTTCAGTGTTCCCCTGATGGTGGACTCATAAACATGAACATTAGCCAATGTGAGAAAGGCCCTCAGTTGCTTAGAAGTTACCCCGGGGTCCTTTGTGACCTCACCAACTATTACACGCCTTGCTCTTGGAGTGATCTTTGTTGGTCGACCACTCCTGGGGAGGGTAACAATGGTCTTGAATTTCCTCCATTTGTACACAATCTGTCTGACAGTGGATTGGTGGAGTCCAAACTCTTTAGGGATGGTTTTGTAACCTTTTCCTGCCGGATGAGAATCAACAACTCTTTTTCTGAGGTCCTCAGAAATCTCCTTTGTTCGTGCCATGATACACTTCCACAAACATGTATTGTGAAGAGCAGACTTTGGTAGATCCCTGTTCTTTAAATAACACAAGGTGCCCACTCACACCTGATTGTCATCCCATTGATTGAAAACACCTGACTTGAATTTCACCTTCAAACTAACTGCTAATCCTAGAGGTTCACATACTTTTGCCACTCACAAATATGTAATATTTGATCACTTTCCTTAATAAATACATGACCAAGTATAATATTTTTGTCTCATTTGTTTAACTGGTTTCTCTTTATCTACTTTTAGGACTTGAGTGAAAATCTGATGATGTTTTAGGTCCTATTTATGCAGAAATATAGAAAATTCTAAAGGGTTCACAAACTTTCAAGCACAACTGTATCGCCATTCCCATGCTCAAGGCACTTACAGAATATAAGAAAGAACAGCAGGGTATACAGTATATAGGATTGTACAAACCAAATAAATAAATAAAGAAGATTATGACAGCGAATTTAGAGAAAAAAATCCTAACAGAAAACATAATTGATGGTCTAACACACACACACATACAGGTTACATGAGCATCTTGACAGAGAGGTAAACTGAGAGAAGGGTAATAAAGTCAAGTAGAGCTAAAAGCCTTCCTGAACAGATGAGTTTTGAGTTGTTTTTTAAAAGAATTCATGGAGTCAGCTGACCTGATTAATTTCGGTAGGTCATTCCAGAGTCTGGGTGCTATACAGCTGAAGGCCCTGCTGTCACCCATGGAGTGTAGATTAGTGTGGGGCACAACAAGATTGCCAGAATCAGAGGACCTTAGTGAGCGGGCAGGCACATAGTGATGGAGAAGGTCACTGATGTAGTCTGGCGCAAGGTTATTTAAGGCTTTGTAGGTTATTAGTAGGATTTTATATTTGATTCTGTAAGACACAGGGAACCAGTGAAGACGGAGCTGGATGGGTGTAATGTGCTCGCTGCTGCTGGTTCGAGTAAGGACTCTTGCAGCTGAGTTTTGAATAAGTTGGAGCTGTGATATAAGATTAGAAGGGGCACCTGCCAGTAGGGAATTACAATAATTGTAGCGGGATGTGATAAAAGCATGGACAAGTTCCTCAGCATTAGAAAAGGAGAGGAAGGAGCGAACACGGGATATGTTACAGAGGTGGAAATAAGAAAGTTTCTTAATGTGATTTATGTGGGCAAAATAAGAAGGGAGGAATCAAAAATGACACCAAGATTCTTTATAGTAGATCCAATGATTGATTTCCCAAGTGCAATCAGTCAGTGCAACAGGTGAAGATGTTGCAGTTGCATCAACACTTATATAAAGCTGTGTGTCATTGGCATAGCAGTGGAAGCTTAGACCATACCGATGAATAATCTCACTTAATGGGAGCATATAGATGTTAAAGAGGGCTGGACCTAGAACTGACCCTTTAGGTATACCTTGTGTGAGTGAAGTAGTGGCAGATTTGTGTTCCCTTATGAAGATGTAAGACTGGCGATCACTGAGGTATGATATGAACCAAGAAAGAGCAGCACCAGAGATACCAATACCTGAAAGTTGGGACAGTAAAGTGTCATGGTTAACTGTATCAAACGCTGCGCTTAAGTCAAGGAGAACTAGAATAGAGGCCATCCCAGAATCTACAGTTTTAAGTAAGTCAGTGGTTACCTTTCGTAAAGCAGTTTCAGTGCTATGTAGGGCTCTGAATCCAGATTGAAAAGGCTCAAACAAGTCACGCAAGTTTAAATAATCACTAAGTTGAGCGGGATTCCTTGTGTGATTTTGGGCCATACAAGAAACACATTGTTGCTGTTGTTGTTGCATCCTACAAACAATCTCTTTATTAAACTTTATATTTTCTTTTGAAATCAAAATTCTTCTTCTGCTCCATTTGTATTCAGTCAGTCAGCCATTCTCCAACCCGCTATATCCTAATACAGGGTCACGGGGGTCTGCTGGAGCCATTCCCAGCCAACACAGGGCGCAAGGCAGGAACAAATCCCTGAGCAGGGAGCCAACCCACCACAGCATTTGTATTTATTTAAAAATTATAAAAGAACTTAGAGAACGCCCATGTGTAAGACAAAAAAAAAAAAGTGAAAGTAAACTCCATACAGAAATACGAACACTCAATGAAAGTTTAACAGTAGTTGGCTGTCAAACTATTTTTTTTTTTTTTTGAAATGCAATTAACTTCCACCTATGCGTTTCTCCCTCTTATAGAAATGTGGCACTCTTCCGAAACAATAACTGAAAGTAGGACAGCTCAGTAACTAGAAATGTATTTTAAGAAATTTGGCAAAATGTGAACCACACACTGGTATGAAATGTGAAAATCCCAACACAGGGATCACAAAGAAAGGAGACCCTCACAGGGCTTCTTTATTCAGTGGGTGAGATGGAAAAAAAAATGAGAATAGCTGTCAGACCTAGAAAAGATCTTACATGCCTCAAGTCTGCAGAGATAGTCAGGGGAGCAATGCTTCAGAGAGAGAGAATCAAGAAGAGATATGTGGGTGACAGCTCAGTGCGGTGCAGCCAGCCGCATGCACACACACACACACACACACAGAGTACAGTGAAGCAGGCTGACAATTTCACACCGCCAAGAAATACAGTTACAATGTTTAAGTGATTACTCTGTGCAACATAATTTCTGAATTTTATTAAACCTTTTTAGAAGAAATGATAAAAAATTACCTTCTTTTTCTAGATTTGGGCTAGACATGATAAGATACAAAGGCAAAAATAAAAGTTCCACTCTACCTTCTTCTCACACAAGTCACAAAGACAAAGAATACCCAGGCAGCCCTGCTTTATCTTTTCAAAGAGCGTTTTACATTTCCTTATTCCCTAGTTTTTCTGCATCTTCCTCCTGTTTTGTCAGGGAGTTCAGGAGGGCTGATTTATACATTCCAATTAAAATCTCGTTTGCTCTTGATGTCTTTGTTTATGGTTTGCTCTTTTCCCGTCTACTTTTGAAGCTGTTTGTAACCTGCACTTTATCTTGATTTTTGTGTTATACCCTATGATTTATTAAAAGTCACAATGGATAGACAAATGGCAATAATACTGTTTTAACAAATTCTACATGATAACCTAAAATGATGTGAAGAAGTATAACTCAAACATTATTGTACCTTTATGACTGTGAAGATTTTCAGGTCTTCAGAAAATAATGTAGATTAAGGGTGCCCGAGTGAACAAATAGCACTTTAGTCTTCACTTATATCATTTCTTGAATGAACAACGCTATCCTAAACCTAAACCAGGTAAGCCCCCTTACCTGGTTTTGCCACCTTTATTATATTATTATTATTTTTTTTAATTTTATTCAATTTATTAAAATCAAATAACACTCCATACACATAACTCGAGTTTTACACAAAGAAACAAAAAAAAAAAAAAAAGAAAAAGGTTTGAAACAAATCAACCCCCACCCCTGAAAAAGAGAGCTAGGCCAGCAGTGTAAAACTTTAGGCTAGCGTTTTGTCTTGGTAGAGATCTATGTTCCTCTATTTTCTCCTTTTGTATTATTAATTTGTAGCCTTTGTCAGAACGTCTCAGATCTCACTGTTTATAAGGTATTGTACCATATAACTTCTCCCCACCTGCCCTTCTACATGTATAACCTCAGGCAATTAGGTGTAGTAAAAGACAAGCAGGAGTTAAGTTACACTTTAAACAAGGTATTGTTGATAATATTCATAAATAATAAAAATATGCAAACTACATTTAAATATTGGCAACCATACAATCCGATAAATGCTGTAGTGTAGTGTTAGGTGGCACACAGACTTGTTAGTTACTTAAAATGCCTCTAGTTATGTCTTCATTTGTGGTCAGCTTTCTTCAGAACAGGCCGCATGCCTGTCTCAATATGGCTGCCAAGCTGTGCTCTTCAAAGTATTGTCCTTTTCAGTTCATGGTGTGAGATGGTCTTTCATCAGTTTGTTAAAAGAGAGAGCGAGGTAAAGCAAGCAAATTTATAGATGTTCTGTCCAACCCCTAGAGCCAATAGGATGTCATGGTACTTAAAGGCTTCTGATACAAACCAGTTCCAAACAGCCATATTTCAGACCAATGGGTGAATAGAACACCTTCACACCTGTCCTCCAAACCATGTGTTAAGGTAAAGCTTGGCAGTTAGGCAGTCTGGCTTTCCTGTGGGGGTTGACTGAGAAACAGTAGAGAAACATTTACCAAACTTGTTTAGGCACTTTCCCCAACCCTGTTGTAAAATTCAAAGAGACTCATTTAGCTGCAGTGGGTCACGGGGAGATGACCCAGGAGGCCACTGGCCTTCACCCACTTGGAGATGTACTGGTTTAGGGGGCGAAACATCCATGAAACATCCTGTAGCTGACTAAATGGCACTAATCGATGTGCGACAGGTTGAAGGGCAAAGCAGGATATGCCATTTTACCTGAACAACGAACTGAACACAATTCAGGGAAAAAACAAATAATAAACATACACTCTGTTTGGACATTAATAATAAAAAGGTTTCCATAAAGTCTTTTCATTTTCCAAGCAAGTCATAACTATTCATAGCAACAGTAAAATTATATTCTTTTTTTTATTGTTTATTCAAAAGACTTAATTGATTATAAGCACTTTAAAATGAAACCTATGTATTAAAGTCCTGCTCTGCAATCCCTGTGGTTTCCAGTGGCACAAAAGGCAAAGGTCTGTTGAGATTATCACTTCAACTTTGTGGCAAGATGCTTTGTGTATTTACAACCTCCATCATTTTTATGGCATAAAATCTGCATATGGAGCCATAAGAATGAGATTCATAAGACAAAGGGACTGAATAAATCTGGACAACCATTTTTTACCATGACCAAATAATTCACATTTCTGATTTTAATGTTACTACATCAGACATTTTACCCACTGGGTCTTCAGCCTTGAGGACTAACCTGCACAAGTTCAGTGCTAAGATTAACCACAGGGCTTCGTGTTATATATTGCTGGATCACTTCTCTTTGCAGCACTGTTTTCTTCTAAGATAGACTCTGGAGACAATACTTTTAGCAAAGGATTGCATTGTATTCAGAAAGGAAATGCAAGTATTATAGCAGATAAGGAATCTCCTTTTAGCCAAATTAAATTAACAGGCTTTTGTACAGGGTGAGCCCAAAAGAAGTACCACATTTCAAACGTTTATTTTACAGAAATGGTACAAAATAAAACAAATTTCATTACAACACAAGAAAGGGTATACAAAATAGATTTTTTTCACTCTTTAAAAATGATGTGTTCAAGGTGGTGGCCATCATTAGCAATACATTCTTCAAGATGATTTCTGAATGCTTGCAAGACTTGTTCAGCCATTTCACGGGGGAAAGTGGCGATTTCGTGGTGAATAGCGTCCTTGAGGGCTTGAAGGTTTTGAGGATGGTGTGTGTATACCTTCGACTTGCGATAACCCCACAGGAGGAAATCACACAGAGTGAGATCAGATGAACACGAAGGCCACCTGACTACACCGTGCAGGGACATCAGCTTCCCCAGAAACATCTCCCGCAAAATTTGCATGGACCTCTGCGCCTTATGAGCTGTTGCATCGACCACACTTATTTCTTCCAAATGGGACTGCAAAAAGTTCTGTAGCATTTCAATGTAACGTTCTGAAGTGGCGGTGACCGTTGCTCACCCCTACTCAAAAAAGTAAGGGCATACAATGCCAAATTCTGCAACAGCATACCAAACTATAACAGGTTCACTGTGCAGGGGTCTCTGATGAAAAACGGGGGTGGGCTTCAGCCCAATAGTGACAGTTTTGCTTATTTACGCAACCATTCAAATGGAAATGTGCCTCGTCGTTGCACATGACGATAGCATCTCGATGAACGGTTTTGCAGAATGTTTGCGCACAACTCTCTACAGCTATCCTAGTCTCTCTCAGTGAGTTCCTGCACTACCATCATTTTGTATGGATGGAAATTAAGCCATTCATGCAGTCCAAGGACAGTCTGGAGAGTCTCTGTTCAATGCTGCAACCGTCTGTCTAAATTTAGCCACCCACTGAAGAATTGTTTTCTGATTTGGGACATCACCATCAGAAGGAATGCTGAAGTGCATTCAGAAGGCGCGTTGCGTAGTGATGATGGATTTGTTGTTTTTGAAGAACACATTCACGTCGAAAGCACAGTACGCATCGGACCAAGACATGTGGCCGACAGAAAACTGTGGTGTCTGGGCACAGAACCCCAGAATGCAAATGTTCATTTTGTGATTGGTCTGAAAAGTGGGATGGGAACTTTGTTTTTCTTTTATGTACAATGCACCCTGGGTGCTTATGGTAGAGAACAAATGAGAAAAATGGAAGAGTAAGCATCTGTGAGGTCTGAGAGAAATAAAAGTTTATTTGTTACCTGAAAAGTCTGCTGCCCCTGCCTTAGGCATAAAATTGTGAGAACCACCGCCCCCTCGGTGGGTGAAGAAAGATAGAACAAAAACTACAAGGGATCGCCTATTAAAGGGCCTCCACCCCAACCCTTAATGACCTCGAGAAGTGTGCTACTTTATTTTGGCTCACCCTGTACATTCTAAGTCACACTATCAATCCCCGCCAATGCTTTTTTGTTCCTTCGACAGTTATTTGGAGACTGTTAACATGGTGTAAGAGGGTAGGGTGACCCTCCTTTTACTTTCAAACTACTGTAGACCTGAACAGAGTGTTCCAAATCACCAGAATAGCCCTCGTTTGTTTGCACCCACCAGCCTGTCAATATGAAACAACTGTAAGCTGTAGCTCCACTTGTACCTTTTTCATTTAATAGTTTGTAGGTGTCAGGGAGGAAGGACAGACATCCTGGCCAGGATAAAGGATGGATTAATACCCGGCCAGGATGCCATGATGGATGAACTGGTTCACCAGAAGCAGTTCATTCCTCCACACAACAGGTGGCAGTGTTTCTTCAGGGCTGGACCAGATTGAGACTCCTGCAGGGTGGCATATGACTTGGAGACCAAAAACGCAGCCTTGTTTGGGGTCTTATATCCAGCTGGGCAGGGATGCTCTCGTTTCTGCATGATTTAGAAATGCTGGACAGGAGACTGGAAGCAGTTCCCAGGTCTAGTTTCAAAGAGAGTCTGCTGCCTTACTTAATTCAAATCAGAGTCGGGAGGCAGCAAGCAACACTCTTGGAGGAGGAAGGAGAGAATTGTAAATGGGGTGCTTTGCTGGTGTTCTGGAAAAGAAGGTGTTTTGCCAAACAAAAAATCTTTTATTTGAACCTGGAATTGTATTTGGTATTATTTTGTCAGTGGTTCGGGGTTCACAAGCTATAACCCAAGGTGACAAGACAGAGTATCAAAACAAGCAGGAGAGAAGATTTCCATTTTTATTCATGCATTATATGATAACGTAAAGTCTGTAAATGTGCCTAAAAAAGAAGCAAAGTTAAAATAAGCGTGTCAAAATAAAAGTAACACAACCTGAATAGATAGCAGATTGTCTTGCTAGCAAGATTGGCATTTGAGGGTGGCAAGTGGGGCAACCACCCCCAGGCCCTGCGCCTAAAGGGGCCCCGCTTTTGAGGTCCACGTGTCCCGTTTGAGTGGATTTGTCAAGTTATAATTTCCAGTATATATATATTTGAGATGCTTCTAAGAGGAACCCTTTTAAAATCCCTCTTCAAAATCAAATTCCGTAAATGTACGTGACTGTCTTTGAAAACAGTCCATAGCCCACCTTCATAGCCCCAAAAGGGTCGCCAGTATAATCCCTTCCTAAAATAGGTATAGCCCATAAGTCGAAAAGAAGCCATTTCTCCTGCATCAGTAATCAGAGCTAGGAGGAGGCGGATGAGACTACATGGGAGATGTGGAAGGAGAAGGAAATCATACTACTCTATTGTGCAGCCTGAAAAAGAGGAAACGAAAACCCTGTGAAGGTATTGTGTGGAATAAATATTGTGTATTTGAACCGAGGACAGTGTTGCGTAGTTATGTGTGGGGATCTTTAAAACACATCAGTCACTTATGTACAAGAAAGGCTGATCTTAAGTCAATGTAACAGTAGAAGAAGTGGTGAACTTCAAAATAGTAAATTAAGAATCTGACACTTCATACACTTTACATCCAATCTAATGGAGCTAGAGAGAGATGTGCCAGGAAGGACAGCGTTGTGTAGTTATTTGTGGGGATTTGGTGTGTTGCTATGCCACCTGGTGGTCACACCTGGTATTTTGTGAGTACAGCAGGTTACAAGAAAAATGTTTTTTTTAACACATTTTTCTAAGTACTGTTTATGATTTTTAATGATGTTATATGTAAAATAAGAAAGAGAGTCACACCATCTTTACGTCTCCAACACCAGAAATTTCTTGAAAAGAACCTTTATCATATTTAAAGGGAAGTAACATAGATGTAACGTATTTAAGTACATTCTTTTGTATCTTTCAAGAGGTCGGCAGGTGACAGCAGGTGAGTAAGACTTAGAAATGTCAGTGTTATCAGATAAACAAGGAACTGTGGACGGGTGTAAGGTCACTCATAGACATCAAGGAAGTCACCCCTTTTAATCCTAACAAAAATAACATATCAGACGCTCAATGATGCAAAAGGCAGTTAAACAAAACAAAATGTAGGCTTTGTGACTTTCTCTGGAGAGCTCGATAGAGGGTGGGGGGGGTTCTTTCTCATAAGCTCCACTTTTGTGGTAGTTCTGGTCTTTTATTGGGCTCCATGCAGAAGGGGCAGAGTCATGTGCCCTAAATGAGTGTCTTCTCAGTGCTGTGGGTAAAAAAGAGACAACAGAGTTAGTGACGGCACCCCCTCTCAGTCCAGGGTGCTATCACTTCTCTCAGGTAAACCTGGAAGGTGATCCTCTGATGCACATGCGTGACAGCACTCATTCAGTGAAAGCTCAATCAGAATGTAGCATGAGTGACTGACAGCTCTTTGAAGGAGGGTTTAATTCTTCACTCAGTGGATTTTCATAAACACGCCTTAAAACCAATGAACCCCATTGAACTTGCTTAGCCTTGAGTTTGGCAAAATTGTGAAAATATTTAGGTATTTTGCAAAACTTAGCAAAATGCATGAAAATTAATGGGGAAAGATAAATTGAACTACTTTCAATCTACATAAAATTTCAATCCTACATGTACAATTTATTAATGATGGCAAAATATTAGTGGACTGAATATCTTTCTGGAGTAGTCAAACCTTAATAAAAGGAGGAGTGCTTCTGTGTCTGTCTGCATGTCTGCCTGGTTGCTATGTCTTTGTCATTCCAAAAGATGGTGCATCAGAAGCATTTATAGTGATTAAAATGCATTGAATTTGTCATTCTGATAGATGACACATCATAAACATCGACAATGCTTTAGCAAATCGCATTCCAAATGGCATTTAATAGAGACATATGCATTGCACTTATCATTCCAACAGATGGCGCATCACAAACATTAAAACTTGCTTTTATGAATCCCATACCAAATGGCATATAACAGAGACATATGCATTGCATTTGCCATACCAACAGATGGCACATCACAAAAATTAAAACTGCTTTTAAAAAATCACATACCAAATGGCATTTAATGGAGACATATGCATTGCATTATCATTCCAACAGATGGCGCATCACAAACATTAAAACTTGCTTTTATTAATCCCATACCAAATGGCATATAACAGAGACATATGCATTGCACTTATCATTCCAAAAGATGGTGCATTACAAACATTGGCACTGCTTTTACGAATCCCATATGAAGTGGCATATTACAGAGTCTTATGCATTGCATTTGTTATTCCAACAGATGGTTCTCCACACACATTTACATTGCTTTTATGAATCCCATGCCAAATGTCATATAACATACATTGCATAGTGCACTGTAAATATTAATGCTGAGATCTACACGGATTATTTAGATTTTAACCCATCTTAGGTGGTTAACACAGCTAGCATTCACAAAAACTGAAGCAAAATTTGTTGAACAGTACAACATTTAAAATATTTAAAACACAATAGTCAGATATGTACAAGAAATGCTGGTCTTAAATTAATGTAACAATAGAAGAAGTGGTGAACTTCAAAGTACTGAATGAAGGGTCTGACACTTCAAACACTTTACATCCAATTTAATGGAGCTAGAGAGGAAGTGCCAGGAAGAACTACCCAAATCCAGGTGTGTAAAGCATGGGGAGACGTACCACAGAAGATTCTTATTACACCCAAAAAGGCTTCTACTGTACACACTACTGAATTAAGGGTCTGCATACTTACATGAATGAGAAATTTGTTGAACAGTTTTTGATTTTTAATATGTTTGGAAACATTTCTGAAAACTTGTTTTCACTTTGTTATTATGGGCTATTGAGTGTAGATGGTAGGCACAAATGGAAGACAACACAATAAAATGTGTAGAAAATGAGTGGGGTCTGCATACTTTGTGTTCAGGGATACCAGAATCGGATAATGGTTTTCATGAAATGGATGAACGAAGGGAAAGATAAATAGAGTAAATGGTATGTGTGCTCCTGAACTTGTGACATCTTCCTTAATGTCTGATGGCCAGAGACTGGTTAGAACCGTATGTGATTTGTAAAGAATGGAGTGCATTTTTAATTGTGCTGCATGATGTGACAACCTTACAGGGACACATTTTGATATTAATTCAGATACTCGAGGAGCAGACGTGTTTTCTGAGATTTGTATGTATAGTAGGAAGCAGTATGATGGAAAAGAGGTTGTTACTTCTCTGAGCTTTGGTCATGCTTCCTAACAGCTCTGTTCATTTTTATTACAGTTAAAGTGTACTTGTGAACTGACACGGCTTTGGTGTGAATTTGCACTTGGACGTGGACGTACCATGTGTTATGGACTAGCAACCCGCTTAGTCACTCTTGCTTGTGAGATTAAAGAAATGGACAGAGAGGTCACCTCAGGTTCTCTCATAGTCTAATGCTCAGTAGTTTCTTTGTAGCCATTTCATTATTTCACAAACCACTTGAACAGATTAGCAAGTGTATGTGGCATTTTCACACAAAAAAACAATCTGTAAGGTTTAGTGAGGTGTTATCTAGACAAAGAATATGTTCAAATGTATCCTCAGCTGCAATTTTTAATTCATCGTATTGATTACTATTTAGGGTAATCGATTTTTAAATTCCACTTTCTAAGAAGCATTCAAACAGAAGACAAAAAGAGCTAAAAAAAAAGAGTTCACTGAAGACAGTGAAGTGAAAAAAAAATCTTAATTTACTGTTGGAGTCTAGCAACTCAATTTTACTGCTAAAGTGACTTATCTTTGTAGTTACCTGTACTCCTGTGGTTTATTTTTACCTCCTTGCGTTTCTCCTCATTCTTTAGCTTCTTGGAGAGATGGCGTTAGTTTGGCTTCATCTCTGACAAAAGATAAATGAGCTCTGGGTCCTCGGTGATTCACTATGGCTGCCAGGGGGTTCCAAAATAGCAAACTATTTTTCATAACGGCAATGTGATAAGAAGTCAGATGCAGCAGGCATGCTAACATTTACCATCTCAGACTCGGGAACGGGAATTCATTTAGTTTTCCTTTTTGTCAAAGTTAAGTTCTTACCCTCGAACTGAAAATTTTCAAACCAGAAGTGGATCTCCTTCTGGTATTCATGTTATATTGCAGCCAATTCTTTAATTTAATGAATATAAAAAGTAAAAAAAAAAAATAAATATAAATATATAAAGAGAGAGATGGAGAGTTCATAGATAGATAGATAGATAGATAGATAGATAGATAGATAGATAGATAGATAGATAGATAGAGAGTGAGTGAGTGAAAAGCGCTATATACAATTAACTGGATAGATAGATAGATAGATAGATAGATAGATAGATAGATAGATAGATAGATAGATAGATAGATAGATAGATAGATAGATAGAGAGTGAAAAGCGCTATATACAATTAACTGGATAGATAGATAGATAGATAGATAGATAGATAGATAGATAGATAGATAGATAGATAGATAGATAGATAGATAGATTGATCTTATTCAGAACAGAGCAATGCCACAGTGGAACTATTTTTGGTTCCAAGAAGAACCATCCACATGAAGGTTCCCCATAAAGAAACTTTATGTATTTAGGTCCTTAATAAGCATAAATAGATGGTAACAGATTGCTGAAATACCATTTTTTGATTTTTGAAGGACCCTCTGCATACAATCACACAGGCCAAGTTCTGGTTTTCTTGATATGTCAGTATCCTGCTATGTAGCCCACAATACACTAAAGATTTCTTTTTTCTCCACCTATTAGGAACCATTTTTCTTTCCAAAGCCCAAAGAACCAAATTCATATGCAAAGAATCCTTCACAGAATGGAATGTTACTTTATGAAGCAAGGGTTGAATGAAGAAGCACACAAACCATTAAAAGTAATGGCTACAGTACAAGAAGGTTCTGCTCAAGTTTTACAACACACTGGTGAGGCCTCATCTTGGGTACTGTATACAGTTTTGGTCTGCAGGTTACAAAGCATGACAAAGGTGCTATAGAAATAAAATGTATTATTAAGCGCCTTGAGCAATATTATTATTATTAAGAAGGACAGAGCAGCACTAGAAAAAGCACAAAGAAGAGCGACCAGGCTGATTCCAGGGCTACAGGGATGGATTATTTGGAAATATTTAAAGATCTGAGCCTTTACAGTTTAAGTAAAAGAAGATTAAGAGGAGACATGATAGAAGTGTTTAAAATTATGAAGGGAATTCGTCAAGTGGATCAAGACTGTGACTTTAAAATGAGTTCATTAAGAACACAGGGACACCGTTAGAAACTTGTTAATGGTAAATTTCACACAAACATTAGGAAGTTTTTCTTCACACAGATAACCAAAGACACTTGGAATAAGTGACTAAGTATTGTGGTGGACAGGAAGACTTTAGGGACTTTTAAAACCCAACTTAATGTTATTGTAAAAGAATTAAATGGATAAGACTGGGGAAGCTTTGTTGGGCTGAATGGCCTGTACTCGTGCAGATTGTTCTAATGCTCTACAATGCCATTGGAGAACCATTATTGTTAAGAGTGTGGTATAAGCTATCGCCTCCAATTAAACTGTAGTGGAAATTGAAAGTTTGGAAAATTAACAAATAACTGCACTCATTGCCATACATTCGTCTTCAGTTTCTAATGGTCTGTGGCTTGTTTTGGATATTTGAAATGTTATAATGTCGTAGGCTGGGTTCTGCTTTGTAACCAGTGCTGTCAGAACAGTCCTCGCCCCACTTTAATTTGATTTAGCAGGTTTGAGAGTGTAGTAATTGCATATGTGAATAACCTCATGCATTTATGGTATTATATGCATGTCTTCTGTACATTGTGTACAGTATATGTCAGTTTTGTTCCAAAGACACGTCTTTAGGAAAAAGGTGTTGACTTTAAATTGGTATGAGACAGTGTGAGCTTAGGAAATCATCCTGGGCAGTTCTTTCAAACACACATCTGCACAGGTCAAGTTGAACTCACCAGTCATTTGAAGAAGAACATCTTTGCTAATCTGAGACAACTAGAGGAAAGCCCACACAGATAAGGGGAGATCAAATAAACTTCACATAGACAACAGCCCAGTACTATATATATATATATATTAGTATATATATATATATATATATTAGTATACTGTATTACATTATATTATTAGCTGGACTATTGGTCTAGCACTTACATCAAGGTGCCAAACCTCTTTTACTTGAAATGAATTCAGCAGCATAACTGTACTCCATAATGTCTACAACTCACTCATGATATAACTCAAGGGTATCTGTCTCAACACACCCATGCCAAGATGTTTGTCACGAGCACTAATAAAATGTATTGTGTTCTTTTTTTCCAATAGTTGCCATATACTACTGTCCTATATAAGATTGCAGATAAATTGGAAGAAGAAAGAATTTATGAAGTTTAATGTTGATCAGGATTCAGATGTTAGCTCTTGAAAAGAGTGGATACATTTAAATGTCTAGGATCAGTGGTAGCCCAAGATGGACAGTTATATGCAGAGATAACCCACATAATACAATGTGGAAATGAATAATTGGAAGAAGGTATCAGCAGCCTTGTGTGTTTGAAGAATAGAATTAAGGCAAAGGTTAAAGGTGAGGGTTGTAAGACAGTGGTGAGACCAGCAATGACGTATGGAGATGAGACATGGGGGAAATAAAGGGAGAGCAGGAGAAGAAATTTAGATATGGCAGAAATGAGAATGTTGAGATGGATGTGTAGAGTTACACAGCAAAATAAGAAATTAGACAATCAGAGGAACAGTAAAAGTGGGATAAATAGCTAAGAGCAGTACTGGAAAGTAGACTGAAGTGGTGTGGGCACAATAAGGAGGAACAATGAAGATTTGGGCACAAAAGTGATGAGAATGTGAAGACAGGGGAAGAGAAGGTGAGGGAGGCCATCATGGAGGTTCAATGGATAAAATAAAAGAAGATCTGAAGAAAAAGGGCTTGACTTGTGAAGAAGTGTAGGACCAAACTGAATGGAGAAGGCTGCACAAGCACATTGACCCCACACAGAACTGGGAAACGATGAAGAGGAAGAAGAAAAAGAAGTCATGTAAACCTCTTAGAACCTAATAAAGCAAATCTTAAATAAAAAGAAATAAAAAATATTGATAGAGGAATTGTTAATCCCATTGGAGCCCATTGACCATGAGGGTCTCGAACTTGGGTCCTGGGAGGCCAGTGTTCCCTCTTTATACAGTAGTTCTTAAAGGAATTTATTTACTTATGTTTTCATTTTGCTACATTAATCACATCAGATGCCCAGAATGTTTAATGGACTTGATTGAGATTAGCACTCCCTTTGTTGTTCTTTTTATTTCCTATATTTTTTTATTTGACATTTCCTTATTTAAGTAACAGTATCAGTTTGGCTGTTGCCTCATTTCTTGAGAGGGGTATCTCTGCAGCATGGAGCCTCCACACTGGAGCTGCAAGTAGGTGGAGCTGACTTAATGGATAGTCGTCATTTTTGTAATCTAATAATCCTACACTTAACCATAGTATAACCAGGTGAAGCTCAGGAAGTCTGCAGCTAGAATCATATTGGTGCCTGCTGAAGTCATCTGCACCAACCTGGAGCTCTGTACTTGCAATTAGATGGTTTTTGGTAGAAGAATCTCAGTGCTAATGTTTCTGATGCACCATCTGCTTGAATGAAAAATAGAATGCATTTTATCACTCTTCAAGTATGCATTACAAAATAATTTTCAAAATAGATGCCAGTTATGAATCTCAAGAGTTCTGAAGTACAAAGTCTAAAAAATGTCTGAAATACTCACTAGAGGGAGAGAACGTCAAACCCAGCTAATAACAAGGGCAAGCTTAGGATCTTTGTAAAATAACAGTTGTGTTTTTCCAAAAATGTCCAGAGGAACAAAAAGCTCCATGAATCACAAAAGACGAAGAAGTTGTTTAAGAAAATTAGGTAATCCAATAATGAACTCAAGTCCCAATACAGAATCCAAAAGGCGAAATCAAAAAGCAAAGCACAGTTTCAAAAATCCATAAAAATCACAAAAGCACAAAAATAAACACAAGGGAACTCACCGGACCACAAGTGCATTCAGCATAAACAAAAAGGAACTTTATATGGCTGAGAGCGGTACCACACGGTGATGGGCAGGTGGCCCCGCATCTTGGGAACCATCCACAAAATACAGGGAGCATAACACATGCATCAGGAATAAAGCAAGGTAAATAACAAAAGTAACATTGACATAAATAAATTACTCAAAAAATGAACAAAAACGGAAATGAAACAAGGATTTGAACCTAGTCATGGGGTTGAATCCTGACTGAAATACAAAAATGGGGTATAGCAAATGTTAATGCTAAATACGCTTAACAGAGAGTAAATTCTGGATAGGCAGAAATCAACTTTTACAATATAATATAACAGGGGTGCCCAATGCGTCGATTCCGATCAACCAGTAGATCAGAAAGGGAGTGCAGGTAGATTGCGTTGCATTCAAAAAAAATTTTTTTAAACGTTAGTCTATACAGTATATCCTCCCTATGGCATTTGCCACTTGATTGACATACAGGGCGGCCAGTCTGAGATCTCTTTTCTCCTAACAACGTGGTCATTACGCATGCACAATCAAAAGTGCGAGCTACTGCAAAACTCCGGCTGTGATCTAGTTAGCCTTCCAATTTATATCGACTAAAGAAGGGATTTTAAAAAAAAATTGTTGTTTATGGGCTGGATGTGGAATTGGAAGAGGATTTTTTTCTCTCACAATGTCACAATCAAACTGTGTTTGTCTGATCTGTCAATCTATCATTGCTATTCCAAAGAAGGAAAATGTGGAAAGGCACATTTCGAACTGTTCATAAAAACTACGAAACTGACTTCCTTCTGAAAAGTGATCTGAGAAAGAGAAAGGAGAGGGAACTAAAATCGCAGTTAATCGGACAGCCGCCATTTTTCCAATGGCTGAATTCAAAAGCAAAAGCAGACACACCGAAGCATCGTTCCGGGTGAGTCAGTCGATCATTAAGCATAAGAAGTCCTTCCAAGATGGAGAGATGATAAAAAATGCCTTTGTTGAGACAGATGGCTAGGGAGAAATTCCTGCTGAGATTTCAAGATCCATGGCTGGAGAAAAAGGAGTTTCTCCTTGTCATTAAACATGTAGAATATAAGCAACTTAATAACGATCGATGGGTGCTAGACTTGGCATTTTTTTTTCTGATCTGACCAACATGTTGAATGAGCTTAATTTACAGCTGCAAGGAAAAGAGAAAACCATGGTCAATATGATTAGCTCAGTTAATGCTTTCAAATGAAAAATGCAACATCTGTCCTCAAAACTGCAGCGCTTTGATTTGGGGAACATCCAAAACCTCATGTCAGAGCTGGAGACGCAATGCAAGGCATGTGCGCAACTTGACAGCATACGCTACACAGAGCAGATTGAAAATTGTCTGTCAGACTTTATCTAATGGAAAAAAAGTAACAATTCGAGTGTTGCCCAATGTAGTGGAGTAAGAGTAGCGTTTCTTCTTCACAAATGTACTCAAGTAACAGTAAAAAGTATGGTGCAGTATAACTACTCTTAGAAGTACAATTTAAAAAAAAAATTGTTACTCAAGTTAATGTAACGGAGTAAATGTAACTGGTTACTACCCACCTCTGATACTCAGTATATACATATATACTGTATATATATACATATATATAGCATTTTTAATGTAGGTAGATCATTTTCGCAAGCCAAAAAAGTGTGGGCACCCCTGTAATATAATACAGTGATCCCTTGCTATATCGCGCTTCGACTTTCACGGTTTCACTCCATCGCGGATTTTAAATGTAAGCATATCTAAATATATATCACAGATTTTTCGCTGGTTCACGGATTTCTGCGGACAATGGGTCTTTTAATTTATGGAACATGCTTCCTCAGTTTGTTTGCCCAGTTGATTTCATACAAGGGACGCTATTGGCGGATGGCTTAGAAGCTACCCAATCAGAGCATGTATTACGTATTAACTAAAACTCCTCAATAATATATGATATGACTCCCGTGCGGTGCTTGATTGTTTGCTTTTCTCTGTCTCTCTCACTCTCTCTGACATTCTCTGTGCCTGACGGGGTTGTGAGCAGAGGGGCTGTTTGCACAGAGGCTGCTTGCCTAGAGGATACGGACGCTCCTCTAACAAATGCCGCTTTACCGTGGTGCTTCGGCATACTTAAAAGCCCAAAAGCACGTATTGATTTTTTGATTGTTTGCTTTTCTCTCGCGCTCTCTCTCTCTGCTCCTGACACACATTCCTTTGAAGAAAAGATATATTTGCATTCTTTTAATTGTGAGAAAGACCTGTCATCTCTGTCTTGTCATGGAGCACAGTTTAAACTTTTGACTAAAGGGTGTTATTTCATGTCTAGAGGGCTCTAATAATGTTAACAGTGTGGGAGAGTTTATAAAGGCTTAAAATATATAAAAATAACCATACAAACATATGGTTTCTACTTTGCGGATTTTCATCTATCGTGGGGGATTCTGGAATGCAACCCCCGCGATCGAGGAGGGATTACTGTATAATATAATATAATATAATATAATATAATATAATATAATATAATATATATAAAATCCAATGTCTGTCTGTATCTCTGTCCGCTTTTCAAGAGAGAACTACTTAACAGAATTAAATTGGGTTTTTTATAGAATTTGCTTGAACATTCCAGTTGATTTTGCAGCTTCTCTCATCATGCTAAGTATCATAGTTCACTTACAGTACAGATTTATTTGTGCAAATCCAAGAGAGAGGCTCCAGGCCGAGGAAAAGGGGGGTGGGGCATTCTCAATCACACGCCAGCATCCGTTCGAGTCACTCTACCTCTCACCACGTTTTGGAGTGTAACTTGCCTTCACTTAGCTAGCGATACCTATTTGTTTATTGATTTTTAAAGTTTGTCCTGTTTCACTACTATGTGGGCGGAGTCACAGAGGACGGCTAGTAATATAATACAATAATAATAGGATGATGCTTCCCCCAGAGCTGGTTCCGGTCTTGCACCATACGTTTATAGAATATGGCTGCGGCTTCCCTCAAACTTGAAATGGAATATTATATTCTGCACAAGCAGGCCCAAACTGGATAAAGCAGGTTTGGTAATTAAAGTGCAAACATCCATCCGTCCATCATACAACCCCGCTATATCCTAACTACAGGGTCACGGGAGTCTGCTGGAGCCAATCCCAGCTAACACAGGGCGCAAGGCAGGAACAAATCCCGGGAAGGGTGCCAGCCCACCTCAATCAAACATTATATTATATTATATTATATTATATTATATTATATTATATTATATTATATTATATTATACCAGTAATTGCATACTGTACGATAGCGTGCAGTGAATACACTTGACTTATAGTTTTCATCTTCTTTCTCTGTAAGTTTAGTATTTGTTTGCTCAGAGGTTGATGCACTTGCTGCTTCCTGAGCAGCTCTTCTTTTCTCCACTCTAGCGGCCCGCTACTTCTCTTCTTCTGTCAGCATCTTTTCATGTTAAAACACATCCAGAAGGGGATGTGAACAACAATAACTTCCTGAACCAATTTTTGAAATAGCTTTTCTCTTCTTCAACCATTTCCTTCTCCCAATGGCCAGAAGCCATCTCTACTGCCTCAAGACCTCCTACCACTATACTATGGCGAGTCATGAGTCCACCTTTGACCATTATTATTGGCTGCCCATAACTGGTGACCATATGAGGAGACAACTAAAGAGGCTTCATGTAGGAAAAGCCATGGGGCAGATGGGGTTAGTCCTTAAGCTCTTAAGAGCATCTGATTGTAATTAACCTGTAAAAATATAATGGTCCACAGAGTGGTCAAACTATTCCAAATACCACAACTGCTTTAGGGTTGTTGCTCTCATTGCACCTTCTTATTTTTTCAGCTGCTCCCATTAGGGGTTGCCACATTGGATGATCTTTTTCCATATTACTCTCACTGCACCACTTGAAATATTTATATCACTGCATCTGAGTGTGAATCACAGCTGTACAGCAGCTGATCGGAAAGAGAATTATCGGTATACAGCATCAAGCACACACTGCCTCAGCCATGCTGTCTATTGAACTACTCTCATATGACAAATGCTTCAGAGCCTTTCCTGTATGGACCTCGCAGTTCAGAAACAGTTTCATCCCAAGAACTCTAAACGCACTCAATCAGTCTATCAAGTGCTCCTTGTAGAACTGTTTGTACTTATTAGTACAATCACCTCACTGTAAACTTGCGATACAGTTATAATATTGCACAACCTGAGCCACTTTATAAAGCTGATATTTACATATGATGACAATATCATTTTTAAGATGAAATGCAGCAAAATATGTTTATTATATTATACAGATAAAACTTTAACTTTAACTACACGGTGCCGCAGAGCTAGCCAGGAGCTGGAACTTCGTTCACAGATTGTTTCTGCCTCGCGCTGTATTCTTGCTGGTGCTGGCGCAAAACTGGAAGGATAGATGGATTGAATAATTAAACACGTAGTATGAAGATATTTCAATGTTCCTTAAAAGTTTTGAAGAATCGGCGTTCTAAGCTTACAGATGGCTTAACGTCTATTACAGAGCTGATTGTGTGGCGATTGGGTATTTGGAGAAAGAAAAGTAAGGACAGGAATTGGGGGTTAGTAAGTTTGAAAGAGACAGTACTTCTGTAATAAAGTATTTCTTAGAAGGTCACGCATGGCGCAGCAAACATCTTGCGTGCAACATGAACAATCACTGTGCCACCGTGTTCGCATGTTTAATAACATGATTCAACTCCTATCATCATGAAAATGATATCACGTATACTTCTCAGTATTTTAATTATTCAGAGAGCTGTAATATCACGAATGTAATGGATTCTGTGTCCAGGAAGAGAAAGCCCGGAAGCACGTAGTGATTCACACACATAGAGCACATAGAAGATCAAATACAAAACAAAGCATTTAACGTGCTACTTTAGTTACAACGGGATTTGAGAAACTAGTAAATTAAACAATTTTAAGATGAAGTTTATGATGTTCTATTTTAATGACAAAATAAACTACGTGATTAAAGTGGAAATTTAGAGATTAAAGTTGACATTTTGTGCTTTTTTCCCCACTGTGTGCCTATTTTTTTTCTCTGTACCCTAATAAGCTTTCATATGACACTCAGACGGTGAGCTACGACTCGTCTTTTCACAGCAACTTTGATATGTGACAACTTCTTTTTTATTTCAGGCACTGTGTGACTTTGTGAACTGGAGCTTTCGAGTTTCTCTGACACGCTATGTCACTCAATCAACTTCCTTTTTTTGTTTATACCACTGTTTAAACCAACAAATAGTACGTTTTTCCTTGCCTCCACTTAGTATTCGCTGAAATTCTTCTATTTTCCCTCATACTTTTGCCATTGTCTTTTCACAGAAAGCTGATCTTAAGGGCTATTTCTTTTGATTTGCATATTCAAAGAGGCATAGTTCTGGAAGGAGTTGGGGCGGGACAGCAGGCACATGCACGTGTGTTACTTTTCACGCTGACTGGGATTTATGTAGCAGAAGAACTTGGAAGTTGGCAAACGCACAGATTTTTGCGTCTGGATTTTTTTGTGCATAAGCACATGCCCATTTTTGTGCTTACGTCATGTTATAGTGCAAATTCTACGCACGGCGTTATGCATGAGGCCCAAGGTCAGGTCAGTTGCAGACATTCTCAGATGACTCTGAAATATGGGGTGTATTGATAAAGAGGGATGAGACCAAGGACAGGAGTTAGGGGGAAATGTTTGTTTCTTGGTGCAAAGAGAATTGTATGCAACTTAACATCAACAAAGCCAAGGAACTGCTCATTGACTTTCACTTCACCAGAGAGCCTCCATGTCCGGCCTCTTTTCAGAAAGTATAGTAGATGCACAGCTAGTGCTGGTCTGATAACACAGAAGAACTATATAAGAAAGGGTGTCTTCTGAAGACTACATCCATTTAATGTGGAAGTGACTTCCTTCAAACCTTCTGTGATGGCCAGTCTGATTTTCTACACTGTGGTGTGCTGAACCAACAAGCTAATTAAAAAGGCAGACTCAGTTATGGGGTGCACTCTCGACCCCCTCGAGGTAGCAGCAAAGGAGGAGTGAATGAAAACAATGCATGGGTATATCTGAGAGGGGTTTATTCTTTGTCATAATATAATATTTATTAATTTATTTTGTCATTTTTATTTATTCATTGAGCTTCTGTAAAAAGCCAAGTGTCCCTATGGATGCAAATAAAGTGTTATCTGTTGTGGTGGATGGCAGGCATGGGCTGGTGTCCCGACCAGGATGGTGCATGATTCATTACCTGGCTGGGAGGCTGCCATACTGAATGGCAGAAAAGAAAGGCAGGCTGATCCCTCCCTTTGCCAGGAGATTGGCAAGAGTTAGCAACCTCTCTCTTTAATATGCTGATATCCCAGCAGGGATAGACTGAAGTTATTAACCTGCCTGAAAGGCAACATGTAATGGAGGTACAGGAGGAGACAATCTATTTTGGACCAATAGATACGCTAGAAGGCAGCATCCCAGGGCTAGGATTCCCACACAGATACTCGCAGGGCATGTTGGGATCTGTACTCCCATGGGGGCAGCCCTTGTTGTGTTCTGTGGGGGCCTCCAGGAGATGCCGTTGGGATTAGTAATCCATAATTTGTTGTGATTCCATTTGATCTGGAAGTGCTTCCAACTGGCTATGACGTGGCACAAGAAGTACTTCCTGGTCCATGATAAAACTCATCCAGGTGAGTTGGAGTCGAGTGTGGAGGAGGAGAAGAAAGAAAGAAAGAAAGAAAGAAAGAAAGAAAGAAAAGAATTGCATTGTGCTTGTGCCACTATCAGAAGGAAGCCTTTGTAAGCTATTTGTTTAATAAACCTTGAATTTTCACCTTGTGTGTGTGTGTGTGTGTGTGCGTGGTTGTGTCTGGGGTTTGGGGTAGTGCAGCGCCCTCTACTGGTCACAATGTCTGTCTAAACATGTAGTTTTAGGAACTGGATGACCAAAAACAAGAGAAAAAATTAAAACTTTTCACACCAAACTATAATGGAAAAATACAGTCAGACATTCAGTGCAAATGTGCATAAAGATCCCTGCATGCTTAAATCACATCCTAAATCCATATCGGAGCAGATATGTTCTTCAAGTTAACAAATGGAGTTAAATGTGAAACAATAATAAGAAAGAGCAAAGTCAATTTCTATTTTCCAGCAGTGCATATTTCTGTTCCTCTTACTAACAGATAAGATGGCTACTGTTTGTTTTCTCAATGATGAGCTCAGTATGGCATCAGATCACAGGTTTAGAAATTGGCATGAGCAGCAGACACATTACACAGTATTATGGTATTTAAACTTCAAAGGCAGTGTTAGTCCCTTTCCTTCAGTGTCAGTCAGGCAGCAGCGAATCGCAGGCAGGTTTTACACTACAGCAGCTTTTGAAATTTAAAGATGTGCTTTTCCTGAAGTGTATTTTCTTGATTTTTGTATGTTTGAACTACTTTTTTAGCCTTTCGGTTGCCTTTGAATTGCACTCAATCCGGCCTGTAATGATGTATTAAGCTTCTTTGGGGAAAACTCACCATAATCAAGATGAACATGACTTTCCCAGTGGTTGAAATCTGTGCACACAAACTCAGGATATGATATGGGAGTTACTGTCCCAATCATTAATGTCTATATCAATAACGGATGAAAATGTTCATGGACATGAAAGTATGATCACTTAACAGTAGGGTGCCGGAGATAAAAATGGGTAACAGAATCTCCTAAAGGACTCTGAAGGTTATACAGACAGAGTTAATACAAAACATGCTGGAGGCAAAGGAGCTAGAACTAACCAGAGACACTAAAATGGCCTAGATACTGTTTAATAAGCACTGCGAAAGAAAGAAAGAAAGAAAGAAAGAAAGAAAGAAAGAAAGAAAGAAAGAAAGAAAGAAAGAAAGAAAAAGAAAAAGTGATGAGAGAAGGCAATAAGCATAGCAGGAGCAATTCCCTGGCTGTATGTTGGCAGTTAAGAAATGATAGACTGCACTGGAGTTGTAAGATGTAGCAGTGGAGCACTGAGACCTGGAGCAGGGCAGACAGAATGACAAGGCAAGGCTGGAGAGGTTGAAACAGGGAGGAATATCATGGCATTGAAGGGCAGAGATAGGATGGGAGCAGATCAAAGTATAAAAGACATAGCCAGGGGCAGGACGATACACTAATAAATCTTACACAGAGGCACAATTAAAATGTATTGCTATTTTCATATAAGTATAAGAGCAGGTCATATCACTTGCAGAAATTCTCCAACGATTCTGTACTTATAGGGTGTATTGATAATGTGGACGAGTAAGAGGAGAGGAGTCAGGAGGAGAACTATGTGTTTCTTAATGCAAAGAGAATTGTCTGCACATTAATTTCAACAAATCTCAAGACACTGCGTATTGACTTGCGCCACTCCAAAGAGCCTCTATATTCGGTCACTATTCAGGGAGTGGATATAGAGGTGGTCCACTCCTACAAATACCTGCAGGGCCACATTAATGACAGGTTGGACTGGTCTTATAACACAGAAGAACTATTTAAGAAATAATTGTCTGTAATGTAACATTAGCAAAACTCAGAAACTGGTTATTGACTTTGGCCACACCAAAGAGACACTATGGCTGCTCCGGTGCTGCATTGCTACAAGTACAATACAATACAATACAATTTATTTTTGTATAGCCCAAAATCACACATGAACTGCCACAATGGGCCTTTAACAGGCCCTGCCTCTTGACATCCCCCCAGACTTGACTCTCTAAAAAGACAAGGAAACACTCCCAAAAAAACCCTTGTAGGAAAAAAATGGAAGAAACCTCAGGAAAGGCAGTTCAAAGAGAGACCACTTTCCATGTAGGCTGGGTGTGCAGTGGGTGTCAAAAAGAAGGGGGTCAATACAATACAGTACAATATACAGAACAGAACACAAGTAATCCTCAATACAGTATAAAAATAAAAATATTACAAGTACAGAGCAGAATTTAACAAACCCTGCGGTGGGCTGGCGCCCTGCCTGGGGTTTGTTCCTGCCTTGTGCCCTGTGCTGGCTGGGATTGGCTCCAGCAAACCCCCTGTGTTAGGATGTAGCTGGTTGGACAATGACTGACTGAATGACTGATATCACATAATATGATTTGGATTTACATTACAAGTACCTGGGAATCCACATCGGTGACAGGTTGGACTCGTTTGGTAACACAGAAGAACTACTGTATATGAGAAAGGGCAGAGTAGGCTCTTTTTTCAATGTGGGTAGTGACATCCTTTACATCTTCTACAACTCTGTGATGGTCATTGTGATCTTCTACACTGTGGTGTGCTTGGCTGGTAACATCACCTCAAGAGAGGCCCATTGAATTAAAAAGCTAATTAAAAGTGCAGACTCAGTTATGGGATGCACTCTGGACTCCCTGGACATTACATTACAACAAAACTGAGTGCCATTATGAACAATGCTGCACATCGTCCTGTGTGACACACTAACACTGAGGACTTTAAGGCGACAAATCGTTCAGCAGAAGTGTGTCAAGAAATGCTACGGGGCTCTGACACACCAACACCAATATGTCTGCATAATGCCTCACTGGGACTTAGACTGTCAAGTCAGACGTTTTCTTTCTTTCTTTTTAATTTTTTTTTCCTTTTTAGTCATTCTGCTGTGTGTTCAGACCATATTGTGTGTGTATAAATATTTATGTATAAATCAATTTATGTATTTATTTATATACAGAGCTTCTGTTTAAAGCCAGATTTCCCCAGGGAACAAATAAAGTTCTATGTATGTAGAATGCACCCATAACAGGTGTGACAGATAGCGGGCAGTGTCGTCCCCTTGAACCCTCAGACCAGATGCCAGACACCAGATAAAAGTCCCAATAATGGATTTATTATAATAACTAAATGCACAAAGCACCCTCCATTCCACAATACTCATAAACTATATCAATAAAGAATAACAATAATCAATCCTCCACTCCCAGGCGTGTTGTTCCTTTCCTCCCAACTCAGCTTGCCCGTCTGGGATCTCCCACAGTCTTTTATAGTCCTTGACCCAGAAGTGCTTCTGATCCCTCAGTCCATGTGATTATCCAGCACTTCCGGGTCAGGTGAAAACTCCTTTTCTTCCTCAGCCCAGATGTATATAATTTCTTCCGTTTCCGTTATTGTGAATTACTTCCGGGCTATATGGATAATATAAGTCCCTGGGCCTCCCTGCAGCGTCCCCTGGCAGTGCCCACGGTATCCAGCAGGGCTGTGAAGAAAAACTCCAAGGTCCATAATGCCCTGCTGGAAATCCGGGACACCTCCATGTTGCCGGGAGAGCTCCATCTGTCAGTGTGGGGGTATTGGCCGGGATGAACGGCTGGCCATATACCACACAGGTCAGATGAGTATGGAACAGTCATGTATATGGGGTAATCTTACAAAGCGGAAAATTATGCAAACTTCTTTATTCTTTTCATTTTACATTGTGCCTAGTTATATTTCTTCTGTATTAGAAAGTTGAAAAGCTGTACAGTTTAAATAGCAACATTTTCAAAGCCACTGAACTCATTTCAAGGTCACAGGTGCTGCTGTAGCCTATCCCATCAGCACTGCTCACAATGCAGGATCCCACCCTAAACAGGGCCCCTCTCCTACACACTCCCGCATGTGGCCAAATTAGTCTCCAATTGATTTACAGTGCATGTCTCTGGGAAAACTCAAGTACCTAGAGAAAAACATAAGCAGGCACTGAGAGAATAGGGATTCAAACCCGGACAGTGGCTCCATGGGGCAGCCACACCAACTACTCACTGATTGTTCTAATAATCATGTTCATCATGTTAATAATCATGTTAATAATCATAATAAGTATTAATGTATCCAGAGGATGTGGAGTTCTTTAAAATGTGTTTCTAACTTATACAGCACTAGCCAAGCCCGGCAACTCCACCCGCATAGTAGTGAAACAGGACTAACTTGGCTCCCCACTCCTGATGCCATGCTTCCCCCTCCCCTCGGCCTGCAGCCTCTGTCTTGGATTAGCACGAATATATCACTCCTGCAAGTGAACTATGATTCTAAGCGCAATGAGAGAAGTCGCAAAATCAACCAGAATGTTCAAGTAAATTATAGAAAAAAACACCAATCTAAAAACGCTATATCTCTCTCGGATTCACGCAAATAAATCAGTGCCACAAGGCAAATTTTGATACTTAGTGCAATGAGAGAAGTTGCAAAATCAACCGGAATGTTCAACAACAGCAACATTTAATTATATAGCACATTTTCATAAAAACAATGTAGCTCAAAGTGCTTTACATGATGAAGAGAAAAAAGACAAAATAAATAAGAATTAAAATTAGGGAACACTAATTAACATAGAATAAAAGTAAGGTCCGATGGCCAGGGAGGACAGAAAAAACAAAAAAAAGACTCCAGGTGGCTGGAGAAAAAAATAAAATCTGCAGGGGTTCCAAGGCCACGAGACCACCTAGGCCCCTCAAGGCATTCTACCTAACATAAATGACCTCAATCAGTCCTCATTGTAGTCAGGGTTCACATGGAAAAACTTGATGATGATGGTCATGGGGACTTCTGGCCTTTAATCCATCAATGAAGGGACATCACGGTGTTTTGATCAGGTGGCGATAGCGCAAATTGCCACCACAGAAAACTAGAAAAAGAACAGAAGAGAAAGTAAAGGTAGTACGGATTTTGGAGCCACCATGAATAATAATGATAATTAATTGAATATACAGAGCATCAGGATTAAACTAAGATGAAGCTATGAGAAAGCCATGTTAAAGTAATGTGTTTTCAGCAGTGTTTTAAAGTGCTCCACTGCATTAGCCTGCTATTAACTGTTCAAGCAAATTATTGAAAAAAACCCGATCTAAATCCATTAAGTAGTTAAGTAGTGAAAAGCAGACAGACATACAGACAGATGTTGGATTTTATACGTACAGTAGATACAAAGGTATCAATGTATAAAGTCCAACAATAATCTGCATCCCAGTACCAATATGCCATGAAAAACATCTGACTAAGAGAAATCTTTGCCAGGTCAGTACAGGAGACTGATAAGAAAGTAAAGATTAAGCTGGTCTTATTACTTTAGTACAGGTTAAACAGACTCTCCCTGTCTGCTTCCTCATAATTTAAAGTTTGTAGCTGCACTGTTTCCACCCTGCAATTGCGAATGTTTTCAAGATCATCAGATATACAGTACCACCTCCTCAGAGGCCATTCCACCAGAGCTCAATGAATGCCCAAAAAACAGCAGATTCAAAAAGCCCTCTTTCTTAAAGGCCAACCATTTTGCTCCTTCCCACATGGCAAAAATAAGTGCTCCTATTGAATGTGCCCAGAATAATGTTTTGTACCGTATTGACCAAATCATTCAGTGTCTTGGCCTAGGAATAATTCCAATGTCGCCACAGTGTACTCAGTGAGCACTTCAGGGCCAGGTGGAGCATCTCTAAAGTAAGGAATGGTCCTCCTTCCTGGTGGCTCTTCTTGAAACGGAGCAGGGCTGCCCATTGAGACTACAACTCCCATGCAGCACTGGAGGTGTGCACATGGGAGGAATGCTGTCGCCTATCACATTGTGGCAGCACCGGTCCCTGGGAGGCTGCTTCCCTCCATCCACCCTTTATAAAGGCCTCAAGGTTGGGCAAGGAACCATCAATCCTTCCCCAGTGATCTGCAGTTGGCTTTTTCATTCAATCCATACCAAATACCAGTGCCATCTGCAATAGAGGAAAGATGACTCCAGGATGTTCACCATAATATGCTTTTCCGGTAAACCCCTGTCAATGTTGGTGTTCTTTTGCCCATTTTAATCTTTTCTTTTTACTTGCCATTTTCAGATATGGCTTTTTCTTTGAAACTCTACCACTAAGGCCAGAATACTGCAGTTGACCTTTCTCTTTTGCAGACAGCACTGGTATTTGGTGTGTTTTTAACGGAGAACGCAACTGAGGACCTGTAAGGTGTTTGTTTCTCAGACGACAGACTCTGATGTTCTTATTTTCTTATGTAGTTGTGCATATGGACCTTCCCCTTCTTTTTTTCTGTCTGGTTCAGATCCTTTCTGCCATCTTTTCTCAAGACAGTCTTTGCATGAAATCTTCAGTTTCCTGGCAATCTGTGACAAGCAATAACCTTCATTCTGCCAAAGAACAATTCCTCTTCTTCTTCTTTTGACTACTCCTGTTAGGAGTTGCTACAGCGGATCATCTTTTTCCATATCTTCCTGTCCTCGTCATCTTGCTCTGTCACACCCATCACCTGCATGTCCTCTCTCACCACATTCATAAACCTTCACTTAGGCCTTCCTTTTTTCCTCTTCCCTGGCAGCTCTATCCTTAGCATCCTTCCCACAATATACCCAGCATCTCTCCTCTGCACATGTCCAAACCAACGCAATCTCGCCTCTCTGACTTTGTCTCCCAACCGTCCAACCTGAGCTGACCCTCTAATGTCCTCATTTCTAATCCTGTTCATCCTCGTCACACCCAATGCAAATCTTAGCATCTTTAACTCTGCCATCTCAAGCTCTCTCTCCTGTTTTCTGGTCAGTGCCACCATCTCCAACCCATATAACATAACTGGTCTCACTATCATCCTGTAGAACTTCCCTTTCACTCTTGCTGATAACTGTCTGTTACAAAACACTCCTGACACTTTTCCACCCATTCCACCCTGCCTGCACTCTCTTCCACAATCGCCATTACTCTTTATTGTTGATCTCAAGTATTTAAACTCATCCTCCTTCGCCAACTCTATTCCATGCATCCTCACCATTCCACTGACCTACCTCTCATTCACACACATGCATTCGGTCTTGTTCCTACTGACCTTCATTCCTCTCCTCTCTAGAGCGTATCGCCACCTCTCCAGGGTCTCCACAACCTGCTCCCTACTCTCGCTACAGATCACAATGTCATCGGCAAACATCATAGTCCACGGGGACTCCTGTCTAATCTCGTCTGTCAACCTGTCCATCACCATTGCAAATAAAAAAAGGCTCAGATCTGATCACTGATGTAATCCTACATCCAATTTGAATGCATCCATCATTCCTACCGCAGACCTCACCACAGTCACACTTCCCCCGTACATATCCTATACAACTCTTACATACTTCTCTGCCACTCCCAACTTCCTCATACAATACCACAGCTCCTCTTGAGGCACCCTGTCATATGTTTTCTCCAGGTCCACAAAGACACAATGCAACTCCTTCTGATCTTCCTTATTTTGCCAAAGAACAATAGACTGACATATTTCTTGAGAACGCTTTTTCATTTAGGCCATTTGTGAACCCAGAACTGAACTTTAGGAATGGCAGTACCTTGCAACCACAGTGAATAGAATAACAGGTGTCAGCGGTGGTAATGCAATTTGAAAATAAGCAAATAGTATTTATATTTGTCTAATTAAGGATAAGCTAAGGGAGTTGACCATTAGGACACTGAAGGAATGGCTGCTGAAAATGGGATTTGGCTGCCATATTTGAATAATAAATTAAAAATCAGTCATTTAAACGAGTAATCATCATTAGAAAAATTGGTACTTTCTTGGCTGCATTTTTAAATCATTTTAATGGAATATTGATAAATAAGTGTTAACATGAACATTTCTGAGTATGTCCAGACTTTGGACGGGGAGTGTATGTCAATCTTAAAAGTTGTATTTGATAAAGGTGTCACCAAATATATAACAGTAAAGATACGTCTGCAGCTTCACTATTAAACCACTTTTGAGCATCTTTCATTAAATATTCTGAAGTAGTTATGCTTGCAGGTTAAACATCAGTAATTGAACGTGAGCACTGATGGTGGTGCTTTTATTTCTTCCTTTTCCACTATTTTTTCATTTGCTGTTAAACCAATGCATTTGCAGGAAGTGCTGTATATGCCAGCAGTAGAGTCTTTTTCAGAGTGACTAATGTGGTAGGATATTGAATTCAGCAGCAGTTTATTTAAAAATTTAAGCTGCTTATAGCCCTGAGGAGAATGTGTCAGCTGTAGAAATCTTTAGAAGTCTGTTTGGCCTACAAATAATTTGTAAACTGTCCAATCTTATTACTGAGGCAAAGAACTTCCACAGAAAAATTAATCCATTGCCCCAATATAGCTTGTCTATATCAAACATTCAGAACCTTACTGTTAAATAAAAACAATATGGTGTGTCTAAGAGAAATCTGCTGGGTGGGTGGGATGGAAACATTCTGCAAGCGGAAAAAAAAGAAAAGGAAAAAAATCTTAAAATTGCAGTCTTTGGAAGTAAAGTAATGCTGCTCCAGAACTGGTAGACATCAGAGAGTGCATGTGCTGGTATTGTTGACTTAGATTAACGCCACATTGTACAAAGTTGTTTTTGCAGGACATCACATTAATGGCATTCTTTCAAATGCCCCTAGAATAAGGTTCATAGTGATCTAGCTAACATGCAATAAGGGGATTACCTCTTAAAAGTTCTAGTGTGGCTATAGGTTGTGGTCCATACTGGCCATAAGTTTATCTGTTGGCTTCTAAGGCTTTTGAATTCACTGTTAAGCATCATACTTAACAACATTGAGGGATTGATTTATTAGATCAGTCCACCTTATAGTGAACAGATCCCCTGTTTACCTTCAGCACCCCCTGAAATCACTGGTATGTGTACTCAATAAGATATCATACATGTGGCAAAGAGATGCTGGCCCACATGAACAGCAAATTCTTCATAGGTCTTTGTTTTATAGGGTCCTGTGGTGACCTTTTACTGTTTATTGTGTAGCCCTTAATAAAAAAAGTCTAATATCTCATACAGTTACTTTAGCACTTGCTGTCACTCTTCCCTTCTACATCTGTAACTTCAGGCAATTAGACAGAGTAAACAAACAGGAGAGTTAAGTTACACATTTAATTCTATATTATTGATAAAATGGTCAAAAATATTAAGGAAGTAGAATATTATGTGAATATTGTCAAACCACAGCCTAAGTAGCTGTTCATCTGGACAGCACAGGCGGCTCTTGGCTTATCTTCAGTCTGGCTTACATTGCTAACTCATTACTTTTGAATGGAGTATTGAAACTGACCACATGCCTGTCTCAGTATGGCTGCCAAGACAGAGCTGTCTTCATCATGGTCTTCTCTTCATGGCCAGATGGTGAGAGATAGAGGTAAAGACAAGGTGACCAATGTTATATCATTCTTCTGATTCTTAAATCAAGAGTACAGAATGAGCTCTGATTCACAACCAATCATAAGCATCCATACTTTAGAACAATAAAATTAATTGTCCAGTCCCTTCCTGACCAGTTACCAATGAAAGTGCTCAGGTAAAACTTTGCTTTGTTTAGTCAGTTTATGGTCTTTCTGCGGTTGATGGCTTATAAGCTCTAAGTCCAAAAGCCAGTCTGATACTCCATCCACCTTGCCATAAATTTCACATCCTGTGTCAGTCCTAAAAGACTATTTAATGTTACATTTGCTTTGTCTTGCTTATAAATAAAGACATGCAAAATATTTATCATCTTATTTGCTAGGAGTCACTCCACCACACACTGCGTACCCAATTACTAGGCAAACTAGCTGTCTGAGATGGTTAGAAATCTAAATAAGTAACTGAGTAGACCTGAGTGTTAGTGCATGCTGTGCACCCTCTACAATGCATATGTATCTGTTATATGCCAATTGGCAGTGTTAATGTTTGTAATGCACCATCTGTTGGAATGATAAGTGTCATGCATTTTATTACTAAAAATGTTAGCTATGTGCCATCTTTTAAAAAGACATAGCAACTAGGCAGACACACAGACACTTATCGTTTTATGAAGCCCATTAAACTCAGCCCCATTGTTTTGGACCCACCGGTAAGACTAAACAACAGTGCAAAATCATTCCTTTTGCTGTCAAAATGCCATATTGCATACCCCGATGCTATCTCACCATGTTTTTCTTTTTCATCAAAGATGATTGAATTTCTGTATCACAGCAACACTTGACGCTCACACCCCACTCCTCCCCATGGCTTTCTTGAACATCCTGATTCAATCGTGTACTATTTAGTAGACTATTATCTACTAAATAAAAGAAGGATGTTTCATCTTTCAAATGACACCTCAGCCCTCTTTCTATATTTTCAACTTTGCAAATTTCAGATTTTTTTTTATAAAGGCATTTTTGCATCTTACAAAAAAAAATTGATGCTGTAATTTGGATCCACAGTATAATTTCTTTCATCCATCCATCCATCGATCCATCCATTAATTATCCAACCCCCTATATCCCAACCACAGGGTCACGGGGATCTGCTGGAGCCAATCCCAACCAACACAGGGCACAAGGCAGGAAACAAACCTCGGGCAGGGCGCCAGCCCACTGCAGGGCACACACACACACACCAAGCACACACTAGGGACAATTTAGAATTGCCAGTGCACCAAACCTGCATGTCTTTGGATGTGGGAGGAAACCCATGCCGACACGGGGAGAACATGCAAACTCCATGCAGGGAGGACCCGGGAAGCGAACCAGGGTCTCCTAACTGTGAGGCAGCAGCGCTACATAATTTCTTTTCCAACTATATATATTCTGACAGAGTAAGATTTGCCTTTCAAAATGATACATAGGTCAGCGGTCTTCAATAATGGATATGTATGCTATGAATATTTATTTGAAAACAGAAAAAACAGCGAAAAAGAATCCTACTTTTTGTATTTCTTCAAAACAGTCAGTCAAGTCATATTACTTATTGGTATTTCATTTTTTTCTGGGTGTTCCTGACACATTCACTGACACTTTTATACTGTTTGGAAGCTTATTCTAACACCTATCGAAATAAGAATAACATTTAAAGTTCCTTTCTTTGTAAAAATGTTACTGAATTTTGCAACTTATTCTTCTGTAACATAACTAATTTCTGACTAACTAATAACTTACAAATGACCACAAACAACTTTAATATTTGACTGCTGTGTCTGTAAATGTTTTGTGCAGTATCAGCAAATCACCAATGGGGACCCCAATGGGGACCCACCATACCCCCCGACCACCCCCCTGATCGAGTGTCCATATGCCATTATTAGGGGGAATTACCACACTGCGTTAAATGGCTGGATGTATTGTGCTGCATTAATTAAAGTACAATACACTGTTAAGGAGCTCAGTACATCGAGTCACCCAGGGGCCTGTGAGGATCTAAATCTGACCTTGGTTACCAAACTGGGTGACACACACTCTGGTGACGCCACTGAGTGTATGCCAAGATGCATCAGGGTGGGGTGGCACGATGATGACATTATTGACATGACTCTTTAAAGTTCACCCTGATGTTTCTAAAATATCTGATATTTGGATAATACGCTATAAGATTTTGTGACTGTTATTTTTTATTTTTGTTTACTGATCCTAGAAGGTTTCCTTGACTATACTTTTTGATCTTTCCCTTGCATTTTGGACATCTGTTTAGATTTCTGGTTTTGACTCAAACTTTGTGTTTTGACTTTGTTCTTTCTCCTGTCCTCGCTTTTTAAATATCTTACTGGCTACCTTAGCAGACTAATTAATTACTTTAATACACAGCACTTTTCTCGCTTCTCAAATCCACAGATAGATAATGAAAGACATTATATAATAGAAAGATGTAATGACCTGCCAGACCAAGAGAGGGTGCTGCTGCTAAGGCTATTTTGTCTTTCTCACCCCGCAGCATAGAGAAACCACCCGGTGAGGGCACCTGGCTCTGCCTCTTCCACTCTCGTAAGAATAAGGCCACCATATTTCCAGAAGGAGGTGTCACTGACTGAAGGAAGCTACCACTACACAGAACCTCTGACTGCCATGATGAGCATTAGTTTTGTTTATTTGGCTTAAGCATAAACTGGATGACTCATTCCTAAGATATGAAAGGCAGTATATAACCGATAGATAGATAGATAGATAGATAGATAGATAGATAGATAGATAGATAGATAGATAGATAGATAGATAGATAGATAGATAGATAGTGAAAAGCACTATATAAAATTAACTGGATAGATAGATAGATAGATAGATAGATAGATAGATAGATAGATAGAT
>JANRMT010062827.1:36928360-36950085 GCA_026402145.1 Polypterus bichir lapradei | reverse complement strand
ATAGATAGATAGATAGATAGATAGATAGATAGATAGATAGATAGATAGATCCTAACTTTATGTTACTAAGAAGAACAGCATTTCAAAGGCAAAGTGTGGGGGCCTGAAATTCTTTAAAAGGTACAAGTCTGCTGAAGAGCGATTAGACGAGGAGGCCCTGCAACTAAAACTCACATAATATAATTATACAAAGGCACAGGAGTGCTAAACAATATCCTGTGCTATTTTTTAGTATCCTTTTTGACACAAAATTTTCTAAATAATCTTATTGAAATGTTCATTTTACATCTATTTTGCCAACCATTGATTTGGAATGGATTTGGCACATACATTAATTACATGTAGCCCAAAGCGAAAAAAACAAAACAAAGATAACTTAAAAAATGCTTTTAAAAATAAACATTTGTCTGTGGAAAATGTTTAGAAGTGCAAAGAAACTAGGTCAGAAAAAAGTCTCATGGTTTACATATTTTTCGGTGAAACGGAAAGAATGATACAGGGTGAAAGAGATCCCACCTCATGGGACAGCACCTACTTAAGAAATGAACATTGTATACATAAATGAAATTAGTAGATGGACCGCTGTGCTCCCCAGGGGATCAGCGGCATCTTGTGACGGCAAGGGCAGATGTGGTGAATGAGAGGAAAATAACAAACAAAAATTAGGCGGAGGAGAAGTTTTGATCCTGCTCAGTGATCTGGGTGACGCCTGGCATACAGTTTAGTGAGACAGAGTGATATAAATATGATGTCCTCATTAAAAGCATGCATTTCATAATAATGGAAAGAATCCTGTAGATGTTTCTATCAAGCCTTACATAACTAGATAGACAGACAGATAAACAGATGCAAAGTACATTTAAATGACTCTTTTAATTGTTGCATTTTTGTTCTCCTGAAGATCCCAGTATTTTCCTAATTCTTTCAGGTTTTTGACCTGAAGCATCGCTTTACGGTTTGGAACCCAATGCTGCCAAGTCTATAAATAGTATAATTTATTCTTGCCCAAGATTTATGATGCCTTCATCAAAATACAAACTATAAATACATGGCGTTCAGTATGCTATATACGTTGTGACAGAGGTCTCCTTGCTTGGTTCTTATCCCATTGGAATTTGATTTAGTATTATAACGCATGTGCACATGCCAGGAGTGGGAACGTGTTGGTATACAGTGAATAAACACCTGTATTAGGCAGGCCTGATTTTAAACAGGCAATAGAGCAGAGCTCTAGTACGAGGGTAGGTCAAAAATGATCTGCACTTCTGTGATAATTTGATTTGGGTCAGTTGTATAGTTTTCCCCACACACATGTAGATCTATTGTGTGGCTGTGGTCACAGTGCGAAAGTTTCAACCTGCATCAGTTAGCGCCTCTTGTGGCTTTTTTTGGAGTAAACAGGACCACACTGCTGTCTGTTTGCACCAAAGAAGAGCAGCAAGCAGTAATGTGCCTTTTATGGGTTGAAGGTGTCCCGGGGCATTCCCTCTCCTATAAAGCCTGCTTCTCAAACTCTATTTTTGAGACGCCTTTTATGCCTCCTGTCCTGCATTATACTTTCCGTCTTTAAAGGCGACTCTCTCAGTGTGTGCGTCTTTACTCCTCCTTGTGCGTCTCACACTCGCACTTTATCTTTTGTCAAGTCACCAAAGCTAAACTGGCCAATCACACCAAAGCCAAACTGACCAATCAGATTGCTCTGAGGAACTGGACACACAGGCCTTACTATTTTATAATAGCTAGATCTGCTTGTTTAATGTCTATTGTCATGCACGAGCGATTAGAGGGTAGCTAAAGGACCCAATGAGCCACGCGAACCCGCAAGGCAGGGGGAGGGGACAGTGTGCTAAGAACTCTCTTTTTTCTCACAGGAAAGATGAATTATAAAATAGCACGAAACCTGGAATTCATCACCAACCCTTCGTCCAGACGATCGGGCTGCTTCCGTATTCCTCACTCTCACCCGGTCCCTTGCCGAAGACCTCACCGCCATCCCAGGATCCCTTGCACCATAATTACCCAGCATCCTTTCTGCTGTCCTCTCCTCCATAAATACGTCATCTATCTACCACAGAAGCTGGCTGTATATCGGTGCAAAAGTGCTAAAAGTCTGTACAACCAAGAGAAACCTACATTATATAGGGACAGAATTCCCAACCCTTAACGCAGTGTCTGTGTCTTTTTTTCCACACTATCTATATTGTAACTGGTCCTGAACTGTTAATGACTATTTAGCATTACAATTTCATAAAGAAAGTTCATAAAGTTGTTTTGAAATCTGCCTGAATGGGTTATCTGCTTTAAGGCCCAGTCTACATTTAATGATTTTGCCAGAATACATTATGATTCAAATTGCAGAGCCACACAGATTAAAATATCTAAAAAAATGTAAAATACATTATGAAATGTTAGAACAATGATACATGCGGTACATTTCCACCCATCCAATCTTTTCCTGAACCTGCTTCCTTCATTATATAATCAGAAGGAAATGGAATCCACCCTAGTAGCATTAGGTGAAAGAAATGGAGACGAATCTTTGACAGAACCCAGTCAATTGCACTCATGCCTCACACGCACACATTCATTCCTACTAGGACAATGTGTAGTCATTAATCAACCGAACAGTATGTCTTCAGGCAGTGGAAGAAAACGGTAGTCCCAAAAGAAAACCCTCACAAAAACAAGGAGAAAATGTTAAGTGTGCACAGTAGGCACCCCGACAAGAAGCTGAATTCAAATGCAATTTATTATTTAATGAAAAAGATTTACTATTGTTTAGCACGGTATATTTCTACTTTGTCACAATCATTGTCATGACCAGTTTATTTAAATTTCCAGCTCAATGTAACTACGTGTGCTTCAGGCTCAGCAAAAAGCTGCTGACAGCATAGAACGGTACCCCTCTATCTTTCATCATTAAAAGAAATAGGCTGCAGTTTACTAATTACCTTTGATTTACATTGTACACCCTGATCTTTCTGCTTTTGGAATGGTCAAATTAACAGAAGCATAGAGGACAGTGTTTGCAAAGGTTCAAGAGGTGTGCGGTCTAGAAGAAACCAACTCAAAAGAAGAACAGTGATCTTGACTTAGCTTCACCCATTCCCCTACGGGACAGTATACGCTTCCACATAACCTGCCATTAAGTGGGGATTTTCTCAGCTGGGACTGTGGTGAGATGAATTCATTTATTAGTAATTTTAATTATTTGTTGCACAGCCTGTCAGATTGACTCAAGCTGGGTTGACACGTGCACATGAATGTATTTAACAGTTTAATTGATTATCGTTTTAGCATTGAGGTAATTGGTACTCATCATCTGGGGGTTGAGCTGTATAAAAGCAAGCAGGTTAGTGCAGAGAAAATTGAATTGTTTTTGGTTTTGAAACAAACAGAGAGCATGTGATTGCTTCTTGGAGAGGTGGACAGAGAAAGAGGATGGGATGAGCAGCTGACTAGTTAACTGAGGGTAGGACAGAAGGCTGCTTAGTGGTTCCATGTGGAGGCAAAGATTGACTTTGCTGAGCAGCATGACAGGCAGAATGGGGAGAGCCACTAGAGTATGCTGGAGAAGAAAAATTCAAGACACGGAGACATTCAGTGAGAGGGCAAGGTGTCCTGGGAGAGCTGTGGTTAGCGGCAGAAGTGGCAGCTCCGTGAACAGCAGTGTCCAGATGATGAGGCAGTTTGGGTTCGTGTGGTCAACTGGGATGTGGTGGGCTTTGCTGTTGGGATGAGAAATGAGAGAGAAAGGGCGATAAGGGAAGGAACACAAAGCGGTTTTACCTCTCCATATTTGAGCTTTTAACATATTTATTGGAATTAATTTGTTGATTTTATCCATTTGCACCTCAAGTCACCCTTTGTTTAAGGTATGGTTTTATCTACAAAAGAATTATTTTTTAATTTCTTTTGACAATGCACTGTTTTCACCCATTTTGGGCACTTTAACTGTCTGACATTCTTTTGAACATGAAGTTTTGCTTGCCTGCTCGCTCAAATTGGTCCATCCTCAATTCAAAACAGCCCAAAACCACATTCCCACTGAAAAAAGATTATAATAAATGGAATTCAGCAAAAATTATAAAATAATCAATAAATATTAATAAACAAATAACAATATTCAATTTTCTTCTTTTTCGTTCAGCTGCTCCCGTTAGGGGTTGCCAGAGCGGATCATTTTCTTCCATATCTTTCTGTCCTCTTTATCTTGTTCTGTTACATCCATCACCTGCATGTCCCCTCTCATCACATACATAAACCTTCCTCTTTTCTTCTTCCCCGGCAGCTCTGTCATTAACATCCTTCTCCCAGTATACCCAGCATTTCTCCTCCGCACATGTCCAAACCAACGCATTCTTGCCTCTCTGACTTTGTCTCCCAACCTTCCAACTTGAGCTGACCCTCTAATGTACTCATTTCTAATCCTATCCATCTTCGTCACACCCAATGCAAATCTTAGCATCTTTAACTCTGCTACCTCCAGCAATGTCTCCTGCTTTCTGGTCAGTGGCACCGTCATCAACCCATATTACATAGCTGGTCTCACTACCGTCCTGTAGACCTTCCCTTTCCCTTTCTCATACCCGTCTATCACAGATTACTCCTGACACTCTTCTCCACCCATTCCACCCTGCCTGCACTCTCTTCTTCACCTCTTTTCCACAATCCCCATTACTCTCTACTGTTGATCCCAAGTATTTAATCTCATCCACCTTCACCAACTCTACTCCTTGCATCCTCACCATTCCACTGACCTCCCTCTTATTTACACATCTATTCTGTCTTGTTCCTACTGACCTTCATTCCTCTCCTCTCTAAAGCATATCTCCACCTCTCCAGGGTCTCCTCAACTTGCTCCCTACTCTCGCTACACTTTCCCCTGCCACCACTTTGCAGTCTTCAATCTCCTTCAGATTGACTCTTCTGTATAGGATGTAATCTACCTGTGTGCATCTTCCTCCACTCTTGTACGTAACCCTATGTTCCTCCCTGTTCTTAAAATACATATTCACCACAGCCATGTTCGTCCTTTTGGCAAAATCCATTATCATCTGATCTTCTTCATTTCTCTCCTTGACACCATACCTACCCATCACCTCCTCATCTCCTCTGTTCCCTTCACCAACATGTCCATTGAAATCCGCTCCAATCACCACTTTCTGTCCCTTGGGTACACTGTTCATCACTTCATCCAACTTACTCCAAAATCTTCTTTCTCATCCACTGCACACCCAACTTGCGGGGCATAAGCACTAACAACATTCATCATTACACCTCCAATTTCCAGCTTCATAATCATTACTCTGCCTGACACTCTTTTCACCTCCAAAGCACTCTTAACATATTGTTCCTTCAGAATAACCCCTACCCCATTTCTTCTCCTATCCACACAATGATAGAACAATTTGAATCCACCTGGCCTTGCTCCCCTTCCATTTAGTCTCTTGCACGCACAATATATCAATCTTCCTTCTTTCCATCATATTGGCTAACTCTCTCCACTTACCAGTCATATTGCCAACATTCAAATTTCCTACCCTCAGTTCCACTCTCTTTACTTTCCTCCTCTCCTCCTGCCTCTGGACACGTCTCCCCCCTCTTCTTCTTCTTCTTCTTCGGCCAACAGTAGCCAATTTCCGCCAACACCCTGTTGGCTAACAGTACTGGTGGCGGTCGTTGTTAACCCAGGGCTCAACTGATCCAGTATGGAAATTTGTATTGTTGTCCGCATATTGATTTGGCAAAATTTTACACCGGATACACTTCCTGACGTAACCCTCCCCATTTATTCGGGCTTGGGTCCGGCACGAAGAAACACACTGGTTTGTGCATTCCCTGTGGCTGGGTTAAATAACAATATTAAATATTAATACAAAATTCAAATAGTAACTGTCCTAAAAGGCAAAAAAGTACAAAATATTCTGATTGCTTAATATATATACAGTATATACAGTAAGACCCACTTAACGCTGCTCTGTTTAATGCTGTTTAGGTATTATGTGTTTTTTTTAGAATTCTAATTTTTCATTGATTCACTTTGTAGTCACATAAAAGTGTGGTTTTCTGTGAAAATGTCAGTTTTTGCCGCAATTGCACGACTCGATTAGATACTTGCATGCAGTCTCTCAGAGTGTTTGATATCAGTGCAGTACAGTACATTACGTATGCCTGCTGCGTCACTATTCATTTATAATTGGTCAACAACGTTATTGTGTAAGGATACAAACATAACATTTTATTTTACTGTAATAAATAACAATTATCCCTTTTTAGTTTTAAAATGAGTGGTTGCAAAGAAAAAGAAAGTAAAGTGACAAGAAAAAGCTGGTCAGACAATTAGATGCGGGTGAACGCCAAATTAGCAAAATTAGCGTTTCTGAAGATGAGGAACTGAAGGAACTTTCAACAGATTCTCTAAAAAAAGTTTAGCTACTAATACGTAACTTATGGATCAGTTAATACAAAACAATCCAAATGTTGCTAGAAGTTCAAGGGCAAGACAAAGTATCATTGATGCAATGTCTTGCTATCGAAAATTGCTTGCTGAACGACAGAGAAAAAGGCAAACGATGTTAAATGAATTCTTCACAAGAAAACAAAAAGTGTCAAATGAGGAAGAACCTTCTTCATCACAAACATAAATTATGTATTTACTTGAATATTTTTGACTTTCATGAACGATTTATGAATAAAAATTGATATTAGCAACAAAAAAATGTCTATAATTGATAGATAATTAATAAAAAAAGTATTTAAATTTTACATGTTAAAAAATAAAAAAAAAATGATGACTTTTTTATTCTCTGTCCTGTTTCACCTATCCCCATTATTTACGTGTTAAGATGACCTCGTTTAATGCTGTTTCGTTTAGCACTGGGATTTCTTGGAACGTATCCTTCGCGTTTTATATATATATATATATATATTGTAAGAGACGGCCAGATTCTCAACCTGGCCAGGTTGCAACAGATATGGAAGGATGGGACAAGGCAGCTTTTTTAGGGCACTGCCTCCCCCATGATGTAAGGCAGCAGCTCCCCTGGTTTACAGTGGTGCCCCGGATTCCCACAGGGCATCCTGGGACTTGGAGTTCTGCACCTAAGCCACGTTGGGTGCCGTGGGTACCACCAGGGGGTGCTGTCAACATACAGGATGCAAGGTTTTTCACCCAACCCAGAAGTGCTGGCAGGCTATGTGAGCAGAAGCCCAGAAGTACTTCCAGGTTGGCCAATATAAAAGAGCTTGATAGACCTCACAGAAGTGAGCCAGAGTCAGGTGGAAGGGGACATCGCTTGCTGGGAGGTGTGGAGGAGAAAAGAAAGAAGAAGAAAGAAAAATTAATTGTGCATATATATATATGCAATATATATTTTGGGGCCACTGTCACTGCTGATTCAATGTCTCTGACGGCAACGGTCAACTGATAGTTGATCTGCTGTATATTCCTCTCACCCATTGCCTGCATCTGCACACTGACACTTTGATAAACATTAAACCGTTGGGAAACTAGCACAACTGTCCTTGGAAACTCCCTATAAGACAGTATTTCAATGGGAAACAAGCACAATTTTAACTTGCCTTCTGTGTGATCAGTACACACTTACCATGTGATGTGCTTGTTGCACAATGCTTAGAACATTTAAAACTGAGTTCTGACCTGACTTATTGCTCTCTCTCCTCTCCTCCCTTCTCCTGTCTGAGTCTGCCCCAGCAAGTGCTTCCCAGCTGCTGAACCCGCTTGAGGAAGAAGTCTTTGCATTATTTTAATCTAAAGTAGGGAGCTAAAGCAGAATGATTGCCCGCATTCCTGTTTGTAACTTGTTTGCTTGTGTGCTCAAATTTTTGTGACTGTTCCTGCCTTCCCAACAATATAGTTATTTTTCCTTGCAAAACCGCATCTCACCTTCCTATCTCTCATGCAACTCTGCAACCTACGCTTGACAAGATATATATATATATATATACTAGCAAAATACCCGCGCTTCGCAGCGGCGAAGTACTGCATTAAAATTTTTATTAAGAAGAAAATTTAACCTTTTTAAACTGAGGGAAAATATGCCAATAATTATTTGTTAAGGATCTCTTTGTATACCACATTGTGAGTTCGGCCATCCGGTTGTAACATGACCAAGCTGTGCGCTGAGCTTACTCTTGAGCATGCAACTTACAGTTGGCCATGTGAACAGTAATCTTGTCTCAAATCTCACAGCTTGGATTGCTGCTGTCATAATCAGTTTGAGGTTCATGGTTTGTTTCAATTACGACAGTATTTGCAGGACTTGTGTTGAAGTGACATTCGGCATCTGTCAAGCGTTGTAAGCTTACAACCGGTTTCATCGATAACTTCACATCCAGCTTTTGAGAGTTTAAACATTCATAAACATCAAAGTGTCCACTACTGAAATCGTCACCTGTGAATGTAAGATGTTTAAGAGGCATTGGCGGTTGTCGAAAGGTGTAAAATATTTGACCATTTCGGTACACTTGAAAGCACCAACCGAACAATTCAGCGGCAGCCATCAACTCACATGCAGAACCATAGGTGAAGGGCTTAAGCATTTCACTCTTCTAGTGCTCCTGTGTAGTATAATTATCTTCTGTACCGTCATCAGTCCACACCTTGAACCTGTCCCAGTCATTCAATACATAAGACACAATGTTCTTCCGGATATCAAGAGTGAGCCTGATATGGCCGTGCAATATGTAACACAGAGAATGGAAAAGGTAGGTGCCATCTCCGGGCAAGGAAACCACTCGGTAAGTGACAGTTCTTTGATCGATGGTGATTAACTCGATAGACATGGTAATGGGGGTTGGAATGATGAAGGAAATGGGTACCTGAGTAACGTAAAGTAAGTGTAAAATACCTATACAATAACTACAATTGTAATAAACAAACAATAAAACAGCGGAGAAGCCGTGGATTAAACAAAAAGGCTGTAGTTATCAGCAGGGAGACGTGAATCCCATGGTGAAGCAAGGAAGGGAATGTAGAGACTGGAGCGATGGACGGCCTTATATAGGCAGGCAGCCAACAACGTGGGAGGCGTTGGGATGGGGGACCCAACGCCGCCTCACATGGTGACCAAGCTGCAGGCTATGGACGTATATATGTACGTAAGTAGGATTCAGTTAGCATTGGGAACCCGTGTACCAAATTCCTTGAAGATGGGCCCATAAGTAACAAAGACTGTTGAAAAGTTCAATATGGCGGCCGACAGTGGCATCATACCACTGAAATAAGTACGTACATTGGTTTCGGTTAGTGCAGGGAAGCCGCCTACCAAATTTCGAGAAGATGATGGCGGACGTTGTTGAACGTTATGACCGTTACGCGTAGAATTTCGAAATGAAACCTGCTTAACTTTTGTAAGTAAGCTGTAAGGAATGAGCCTGCCAAATTTCAGCCTTCTACCTATACGGGAAGTTGGAGAATTAGTGATGTTGGAAAATTCAATATGGTGGCTGACAGTGGCGTCATACCACCGAAATAAGTACGTACATTGGTTTTGGTTAGCTCAGGGAAGCCACCTACCAAATTTCGTGAAGATGGGGCCGTAAATAAGAAAGTTCAACATGGCGGACGTTGTTGACCGTTATGCGTAGAATTTCGAAATGAAACCTGCTTAACTTTTGTAAGTAAGCTGTAAGGAATGAGCCTGCCAAATTTCAGCCTTCTACCTATACGGGAAGTTGGAGAATTAGTGATGTTGGTAAATTCAATATGGCGGCTGACAGTGGCGTCATACCACCGAAATAAGTACGTACATTGGTTTCGGTTAGCGCAGGGAAGCTGCCTACCAAATTTCGTGAAGATGGGGCCATGAATAAGAAAGTTCAATATGGCGGACGTTGTTGATCGTTATGACCGTTACGCGTAGAATTTCGAAATGAAACCTGCTTAACTTTTGTAAGTAAGCTGTAAGGAATGGGCCTACCAAATTTCAGCCTTCTACCTACACGGGAAGTTGGAGAATTAGTGACGTTTGGAAAATTCAATATGGCGGCCAACAGTGGTGTCATACCATCGAAATAAGTACGTACATCGGTTTCGGTTAGCGCAGGGAAGTCACCTACCAAATTTCGTGAAGATGGGGTCAGCCTTCTACCTACACGGGAAGTTTGAAAATTGGTGACGTTGGAAAGTTCAATATGGCGGCCGACAGTGGCGTCATACTATCGAAATAAGTACATACATCGGTTTCGGTTAGTGCAGGGAAGCCGCCTACCAAATTTCGTGAAGATGGGGCCATAAATGAGAAAGTTCAACATGGCGGACGTTGTCGACCGTTATCGACCGTTATGACCGTTACGTGTAGAATTTCGAAATGAAACCTGCTTAACTTTTGTAAGTAAGCTGTAAGGAATGAGCCTGCCAAATTTCAGCTTTCTACCTACATGGGAAGTTGGAGAATTAGTGATGAGTCAGTCAGTCAGTCAGTCAGTCAGTCAGTCAGTGAGTGAGTGAGGGCTTTGCCTTTTATTATTATAGATATATATATATATATATATATATATATATATTGTAAAATAAAGAGAAAACACAGCATAAAGGTTTGGGGTTTCCGGCCCCATATACTGTAAACAAATTTCTCAAGTTCAGGTCAAAATATACAAACATAAAGTGTTCATATGCGGCCATTTTATAAAGGAGGAGCCGGAAGTGGAGGAATGCTGGGAAGGGACCGTGAGGGAAGATGGGATCGATGACGTCAGGAACAATGGCGGAGGAAGGGCGGAAGTAACGTACTGCGGGCTTATGATGGTGGAGCGTCTTTTGTTCTGTAAGAAAGCAAAGGAGAAAGGTTAGTACCCCGCCACTCCCTGCCGGTGAATCCCTTCCGAAGCGTGCTAGTGTCCGTCCGCGATCTCCTACTCGCGCGTGCGTGACAATATACATATATATATAGTGACAGATAGGGGCTGCTATTGCTCCCTTGAACCCCTGTCCAAGACTCCAGAAACCAGATAAAAGTCCAAAAGTAGACTTTATTCAAACTGCACAGTGCACAAACCACCCTCCTCTCCACAATACTCAATCAATAATCAATACTACAATAATCAATCCTCCACACTCCCAGACGTGTTGCCACCTTTTCACCCAGCTCAGATCGCCGTCTGGGAGCTCCCACAGTCCTTTTATATTCCCTGACCCAGAAGTGTTCCCAATCCCCAGTCCATGTGATTCTTTATTACTTCCGGGTCAGATACAAAATCCTTTTCTTCACCCCAGAAGCACGTCATTCCCCTTGTCCATGTGACTCGGACATACTTCATGGGGCGTAAGGCAAATAATCATCGTTCCTCCCTGCAGAGTCTCCTAGTGGCCCCCATGGTATCCAGCAGGGCTGTGTATAAAAACTCCAATGTCCATGATGCCCTGCTGGTCTTCGGGGGACCTTCATACTGCAGGGAGGGCTCCACCTGGCGGCTTGGGGGTAACGGCCGGCCATACAGCACTATATATATAAGAACAAAAAGATAGAAAGAAAAAAATACAGAAAGAAAATTAACAATAGAAATCCAACATGCTGAGACTAGGTAGCACTCTTGAAACATATCCAACAAGTAAAATGGATACAGACCAGTTTTATGAGCTTTCTTTATTTTTGGCATAAATGCCTTACAAGGCTGAGTAGCAGTAGCACTGAAATAAGGATCATAATACAGTACACCCCCAAAATTAACTAGGGTTACATTCCTAGAGCACCTGCAAATTGTGAAAAGCCGCAGATTTTGGATGTGGTTAAAAAAATGCCTATTTTCATAGTTTAAACCCTAATTTAATTTCAAACTCAGCTTAATACATTACCTAAAAACAAAGAATGTAAAGGTAAACCTGTATACTGTACTGCTATGTCTCCCGCAGTGCTAGAATGTAAAATACCGATGTTACCACTATATGTACTATAGTTCATGCAAGCGGGTTTTCATTGCCAGAAGCCTTAGACGGTGCAGCTCATTTTGGCGGCATCTTGGGGCTTTAACCTTTAAACTGCCATATACTTGGGGGTTAATGCATCCCTGGATGCCAAATATTTTTTTGCTGCACTTTAAGTAGATGTCACAATTAACAAAGAAAAAGTGAAATTTTAATGGAACACCTTTTCATGCAAAGAGCATCACAATTACTGCAACACTGATCATTTTACACACTGCTAATGAACTGTAAAAACTATTTAAAAAACTACTCGAACAATATGTACAAAGTGTAACTGACACCATGGATGAAACTCAGTAAATCACTGAGCCAACTGCGCTTGAACTGGCTGCACGCAAGCACACAGAGGTAAACGCTGATGCCTGCAGGCTCGTCTAGTGCAGCGGCTCAATCCCAGGGACAGTGAGGCTGTAGTACTGCAGGGTGTCACGCTTGGGTCACAGAAACATAGGAGATTGTAAGAGAGGAACATTATTCAAACACTTCAAACAAACATGTTTCTTTCAGAAGTTAAATGAGCTCAGTATGCAGTTAGTTATCGAATAAAGAATAGGCAAACATCATAGGGATGCACAACCCCTAACACGAGCAGAGAATGTCTGGGGGAGGAGAGAGAAACAAAGAAATCAGCCAAAAAGGGCAGGTACGGTTCAGGCTTTTAAGTAAACAGAAAACACAAGAACACTCAGCTGAAGATGTATCACAGTCAATCAGCAGCAAGGACAAATGTATAACGCTGTAGCGATCTGGTGCCGCTAAGATTCACACCGTCGAGAAGACGGTGATTTATTTATTTTTATGGTGGAGATTCCGGGGATGCACCCAGCCTTGACCCAACCCGCACACACTCACAAACAGAGACAAAAACAAAGAAAACCAGTAATCAAACAGCAAATAAAGAATGTACATAATGAAAACAAATGAAAACAATGATACCACCCCATTCCCCTTACGACGATTACACATTAAATACAACAAAGCACAAACAAAACACACACAGTAAATCATGATAAAAAGTTCATGAAAAACGGCAACGGATGAAATGTAATGATGAAAATAGATAGTCCAGAGATCCGCACGTTGAATGGGAATGTACAGATAGTCCTACCAGTAGTTCCTGAAATGGTGAAGATGGGTGAACGGGTTCAGGAGCGTTCCTTTCTTTGCAGGATGGCCATGAATCCACTTACAGCCCTCATGTACACAGGCAGATGGCAGACAATCCAGACGCACAAAACGATCCAGGACAAAATGAATAAGTACAGGTAACCCAACAGAAGGCAGACAGACAGGAACTTGAAACACAAATTACAAAAACATTTTTTTTTGCTTGTGGTCACCGACCCCCTTTTTAAAAGCCACGCTGACATCCTTTGACCCCAACAACCCAAGCACCCTCAGCAGAAGACCAATCAGAGCCACTGCAGGGACTGCTGAGAGTTGCAGTTTCAAATTCTATTGGCTACTTTCACCATCCCAAGCCGCGTTTTCCACTACAGCTGCTTTCTGTTCTCTCTACAGTGTAGTGTTGCCACAATAAAAGCCATAAAAATTGTGGAGGATATTTGCAGTTTCCACTAACAATTATTAGATAGGTTCTAAGGACAAATCTGCGAATGACTGAGGCTCTGAACTATGAACATCGACTTTGTGGGGGTCTGCTGTATATCCATTGGTTCTCAGACATTAAATAGAGGATTGTCTCAAAACATAAAAGATCTCAAATTCAAAGGCTTCGGACAAGAGAAGTTCATGGCTGAATATTTCCATCTTTTGGAACAAACTTATGTAGTTCTGAAAATAATCACAGGCCTCTGCTTTTTAAAAAATGAATAGCATCAACAACTTCATTATTTTCTCTAAGGTCAGTATTAAAGATATTATCTTTTTTTTGGCTTGATTAGTTTAGAGGAGATGGATGTAACCTGATTCTTCAGTAGTTACATGTTAGTGTTGTCAGAAGTCACTTTAATTATTAAGGTACTATGTCTTTCAGAATTCTTTTTTGTGCACCTTTAACAGTCAGAAAAATTGAGTCTTCACAAAGGTAGAATGGATGTAAAGCCTCCAAAAATAAGCCAAGGATGAAGCCAGGATTTTCACTAACCTATCGAGAAGAGGGTCACCATAAGTCAGCCAGACCCCAAATACTACCTGCTGGCATCAGCCTGGAGTTGGGGAAACAACATAAGATGTCTACAAAACTATCAAAAATCCAAATGGAGGATAAGCATTAACTCTCAGCTTATAAATAAAAAGAGCAACAAAGAATCTTTATAAATTGAAGATTTATTAGCAAAAACAAAAAATTAGGCAGAAAGCCAGAAAAAAAGTGAAAAAGGACTTTCCTAAAAGGCAAGCCACAACAAACAAGTCCTGATACACAATCCATAGGCAGAAGCCAAGAAAAACAGGCAAACATTTCACAAACACACCCTGTACATCTAAAGAGATGCAGTGATATTCACAGAACTTCACAATGAATTAAATGATCTCCTGCTCCTGGACCTTCTTAATTCACTTAAATAATGAATAGTGAGGTAAGGCTCAGGATTGGTGATGTGAAGGTGGCCCCACCTCCTGAGGGACAAAATCAAGGACCAGATGTACATAATAATGGAAATAATGAAAAATATGTTAAAAATGACACATTGTGACTTGAAAACATAATAAAATGCATGAACGCATGGTAATACCTAACATTAACATTAGTTACATCCCAGCAGATTGCAGCAGTCTCTTCCATAAGGCCGTAAACTCAGTTGAGATACACTTCTTCAGGTCTACACAGATGGTGCTCTTTTTGGAGTCAGCAGTGTGATCAGAAGAGGCCTCACCTCTGACTTTTTATTACTGGACTCATTAACTTCAGGGTGGGACATCTTGCCAGATGGCATCCCTGTATTCTCCAATAAAGAAGTGAGTTAAAATTGCATTCCTTGGAGGAAAACACAAGGGAAAGAGAAGCAAAATATGACCCTCCCAGCTTGTACTCTTCCCGCCAAATGATCTATAACCAAAAGGATTTTATCATGTAAATGTTTTTTTGCAAATCAAGACTTTTATTGTTGCTCACCTGAAGCAAATCTGAACAAGACATAATACTGTTATTTTCCCCATTAGTAATAAATGTCACTTTATTATACTTGGAAAACCATCACTTCTTTGATTGGGCATGCAAAATATATGCTGTGAGGAAAGGGACACTTTAAATATAAATAAAAACGATATCATTTATTCTGGTAAGTAGGTGCACATTATGAGTTATGTGCATCCACAAGGAATGAGGCACTTCATTAGTGTTATGATTAAAATTGATGACGACCTAAAGGAACTAGGCTTGACTAGACTCCCTTGAGCAAATATTTCATTTTCAGTTAATTTATGTGCATGTTTGTGTTGATCAATAATAACATGTCTGCCTTTCTCCATGGGGTAGAATGTTAAGAAGAATAGCATCAAAGCAAGAGAGAAACAAATGAGTCTGATATGAAAGTATTACAGCTCAAGTGTCAGCTTCCTATGTACAGTATAAGTTATAAAGTCACATTTCATGGTTGACTGTACTGTAAGTGGATAAAGCTCAAGACTTTTCCCTTTAGATACTTTGAACAAAATCATTAAAGTTCTGCCCTATGCTGTGGAGAATCCTAAAATGTAATAATATGTAATAATTTATAATAACTAATATTTTTGTTTACCAAAATGTGAGCAGTTATTTCTGAACAATGCTGTTTTTTCACTAATGTACTTTCTCACCTGTATCTATCATGGCTGGTGTCATGCACGTGCGATTAGGGGGCCGCGTACGGACCCAAACGGTATCGTGAAGTCGCATGCCAGAAGGGAATGGCGGGGTACTAACCTCTCTCTCTTTATTTCCTCCAGAAAGAAAGACACACTGCCGCCATGACTCTGCCCCGACTCGCTAACCTCGCACCGTCACTTCCGCCCTTCCTCTGTTGACTCCTGATGACGTCAGCATTCCCAGCATCCATCTCGGCTCCTTCCCAGCAAACCTCTCTCTACTTCCGGTCCCTCATCATAAATGCTCTCCCCTCCGCCATTTTGACTGTCGGCTGTATAGGGAAATGCAATACTGCACTGACAATTTAATTTGTTTTGAATATTTCTTACAGTATACGGGGCCGGAAACCCCAAACCTTGATGACTTGTGTGTCTTTCTTTTACAGTGGCGTAGCCGGCAGGATACAGAACGTCCGATATGTCAGAAGGACAGGACCTCAACACCGTACTGTCAGGGATGGCAGCTCAGATCCAGTCCCTGCAGCACGAACAGGCCGCGACAAAGCGCGAATTGGAGAAGATTAAAGCTCGTTTGGCTGCAGCAGAAACGGTAAGACCGGAGCCACCCCGACCTCCACCTCCTCCGATTGTTCCGCTCACGGAGGCGGACGACATCGAATCCTACCTGGGCATCTTTGAGAGGACGGCCACCCGGAACCAGTGGCAGCGGGCCAAGTGGGTGTCCATATTGGCACCCTATCTGAAGGGCGCCGCGCAGTGGGCCTATTACGACCTCCCCGAGGAGGAGACCGCGAGTTATGACCTCCTAAAAGCCGAGATCCTAAGTTGCTACGGCATTACGTCGGACCAGCAGGCGAGTGAATGGCGTAACTGGCAATTCGACCCCGATCGCCCGGCCTGAGCTCAAGCCTTTGGCTTCTGGGGCAAAATGGGATGCTGGCTAAGACCTGAGGGTCCCCAGGCACGTAAAGTGGTCGAACAAGTGGCGTGTGAGGGCTTAGTTAACGCCATGCCTAGTTATCTCACCCAGCAGGTCCGGCGGCACTCATATAAGGACATGAAGGGTCTCCTGGACGTCCTGGAGTGTCAGCTCGCGGTACACCGAACCGGGGGGCCGGAGAGGTCGGCTCGCGGGGCCCGACAGGGATGTGTCATTACCCCCGAGTTCACCCGCCACGCTGCGGAAGCTCTGGTGAAGCCCAGAGAAAAGCCAGCCTCGGCGCGCAGTTTCAAGTGTGGTGAGGTCGGACATCTTTTACCAACCTGCCCCTTAAACGTAGAGCCTATGGACTGCAGTTGGGCCGCCGGTGAGAGGTACTGTACTCTGTCCAATCCCTTGGCGATCCCAAATACGGGAGTGGTGTTGGTAAACGGACACTCAGTAGTAGCCTTATTTGATACTGGCAGCAACATAACCATTGTGGCTCGCTGTTATATTCTACCGCAACAGTGGTTACACCAACAGTTGCAGGTCACTTGCGTGCACGGGAAGACCAGATCATATCGGTCCGCGAAGAGCTATATTTCCTGGAAAGGGGGCTTAAATCGATTGTCGGTCGCTGTGTTACCTGAGCCTCCCTTTCCGGTGATTTTGGGACACGACTGGTCACAGAGCAATAGCAGTAGAATAACAACCACTCCTGTTGCCTCGCTGGGTCTGGTTATGGATGGGCGGGGCACCCTCCCTGGGCGGGGCACCCTCCCCGCGACCCCCATGCCGTGCGTATGGGCAAACAATGATGACGTAGACCGCCGGGGGGAAGATACTCAGGCGACAGAACCTGACCCAGAAATGCCACCAGGTGAGGGCCCGAGCCGAGGAACCACTGCTTTCCCCGAGCAACCTGATCCCTTAGACAGTATGGACCATCAGTTCAGGTCTACGCCTGCTTCGTTTAAAAGGGAACAGTGGAATGATGACTCCCTGAAGTTTGCCCGGAATGCTATTGTTTCCGTTGGTAGCAGCTTGGTGGACAGTCCCTTATCACAGGAGCCCTACTTTGTTTTGGATAACAATCTGTTTTATCGAGTCGCGAGTCATGAGGGTGAGGTACGGAAGTTGTTGCTAGTGCTGCGTACCTTCAGGCGGGAGGTTTGCAAACTAGCTCATGCCCACCTCCTAGGCTCCCATCTCGGGGCCGAAAAAACTCTGGAGAGGATAAAGCTCCGCTTCTATTGACCCGGAATTAACGAGGAGGTCCGACGTTTCTGTCAGTCCTGCCCGGAATGTCAGATACGTCAGATACCTAGGAGGGACCGTGCTCCTTTCGTTCTGATACCCCTAGTTGATATTCCCTTTGATAGGATCGGGGTAGATCTTGTGGGACCCCTGGAGCCCCTGAACCGTGGCCATAAATACATATTAGTCATGGTCGATTACGCGACTCGGTACCCAGAGGCGGTTCCGCTGCACTCCGCTAACACAAAAAATATCACACGGGAGTTGGTCAGCCTTTTTTCCAGCGGATGCTGGACATGGACATTATTGAGGAGAGTCATAGTCCGTGGTCTAGTCCTATCGTTCTCGTTTTCAAGCCGGATGGCTCCTGGAGATTCTGTAACGACTTTAGACGTCTTAACCAGGTCTCTAAATTCGATGCCAACCCGATGCCCAGGGTGGACGACCTCATTGAACGATTGGGTATGGCTTGATATCTGACTACCTTTGACATGACTAAAGGGTACAGGCAAATTCCCCTAACGGCATACGCCAAAGAGAAAACTGCCTTCAGTACCCCTAGTGAACATTGGCAATATAAGGTCCTTCCATTTCGGCTGCACGGGGCGCCAGCGACCTTCCAACGTCTGGTAGACAGAGTGCTTAGGCCCCACCAGTCCTATTGTGCCGCCTACCTGGATGATGTGGTCATCTATTCCGGTACCTGGGAGGAACATATAGTGCAGGTGTTCGATGTCCTCACGACGCTGGCGAAGGTCGGCCTCCTCATCAATACCCGCAAATGCTTCTTCGGCTTAAAGGAGGCCAAGTATTTAGGCTACCTAGTGGGACGGGGACAGCTGAAACCACAATCCTCCAAAGTGAAAGACATCCTGGAATGGCCCCGTCCGAATACCAAGAGACAGGTGCAGGCCTTCTTGGGGTTAGCGGGATACTACCGCCGGTTCGTGACCCGCTTCTCTGAAAGGGCTGCAGCCTTGACTGATCTAACAAAGAAACGGGCTCCTTTATATGTGGTATGGAACGATAAAACGGAACTAGCATTCAGTGACCTAAAGAAGGCCCTGACCTCGGCACCAATATTAAAAACCCCTGATTTTTCTCTGCCCTTTCTTCTCCAGACCGATGCTTCGGACACAGGCCTGGGCGTCATGTTGAGCTAAAGCGTCAATGGTGTCGAGCACCCCGTGATCTACCTGAGCCGGAAACTGTTGGACCGGGAGACCAGGTATGCGGCAGTGGAGAGGGAAGCCTTGGCCATTAAGTGGGCGGTGACTCATCTGAGGTACTATCTGCTGGGTCGCGAGTTCACTCTGGTGACTGACCACGCCGCCCTCCAGTGGATGTCACTTCATAAGGAGTCGAACCCCCAAGTCACCAGGTGCTTTTTGGACTTACAGTCCTACAAGTTTACTGTCACTTATCGTCGGGGCAACCTTCAGGCCAATGCCGATGCCCTCTCCCGGGTTCACGACCTCTCGGTTCGGTGCGCCCGACCCGATGGGTCTGGGCTGAGGGGGGGGTCGTGTCACGCACGTGCGATTAGGGGGCCGCGTACGGACCCAAACGGTATCGTGAAGTCGCATGCCAGAAGGGAAAGGCGGGGTACTAACCTTTCTCTCTTTATTTCCTCCAGAAAGAAAGACGCACCGCCGCCATGACTCTGCCCCGACTCGCTAACCTCGCACCGTCACTTCCGCCCTTCCTCTGTCGACTCCTGATGACGTCAGCATTCCCAGCATCCATCTCGGCTCCTTCCCAGCAAACCTCTCTCTACTTCCGGTCCCTCATCATAAATGCTCTCCCCTCCGCCATTTTGACTGTCGGCTGTATAGGGAAATGCAATACTGCACTGACAATTTAATTTGTTTTGAATATTTCTTACAGTATACGGGGCCGGAAACCCCAAACCTTGATGACTTGTGTGTTTTTCTTTTACACGGGCTATGTTTCATTGCTCTTCCATTATCATTATTTTTTCACAGCAATTGTGTAGTAGTAGATATTTTTCAGGTCACAGAAGTCATTTGTGATTGTAGTATTTTGAATTGGGGTCATTTTAGTATGTTTTACATTGTAACTACCACTGGACAAGTTACATCACCCAGGGATGAGTCACCTAAGTATCAGCGGGCATGATGTCACCAATGGCAGTGGCACCTATAAAAACAGCAGCTCTGTAAAGTCGCATGTCTTTTTATCTTTGTGTGGCTTAAAGCTGGCAGTCATTTTAAGGATAGCAAGCAACAAAAAGAGCATACAATGAGCATGCATCTATTGGGTCAGCACTGGCAGGCACCAGGCAGTGTTACAATATGTTTATTTGCATCCTTCCACGGCAGTAAATTGTTTTTCTTGTGAGTCACCACTTTGTAGGGTTTGGTTTACTGGTTGTTATGCAGTTCCTAGCAGGATCAAGGTAACGGCAGGGGGTCAAAGGCAATAAAGTTTGTTTCCTGGGGTCAGTTAATTGTCCACGTTTGTGGATATCTCATTAAAAGAAAGCAAAATCTAAGTTTGCTAGTGTCTTTCTCGGTCTGATCTCTTATTCACTTTCAGTTTTTTTTACTTACTAGAGGGCTTTGCCCCCTGCTCGATTCGCTACATGCTACATGCTAGCCACTTTGCAGTTCTGTTGCTTGCATATGGGGATACGGATGTACAATTTAAACAGATTGTCAGCTTCATGGGAATTGTTACATATGCATAATGGAACTAACTATTTTACATTTCAGTGAATAATTAACCATATTAGAAAACAGTAAAACGTAATATGTTGAAAATAAATTATGTTTCATTTTGCATTAGGGTTATTCGTTGCGTTATACAATTTTGTTCTGTTTAGCTTTGAAATTAACATGCAAATACTTTTTAAACTTACTCTTTTACTGTAAAAATTCATTAAAAACATTTTTTTAATTCAATTTTTGTCAATATCACATTGAATTCTGTCTTTGAACTTACATCGTGACAATGCAATGTATAACTGCCCATGAGTGAATATCGTTTCTTTCTCTCTAATAAGTAAACCGACTTTGTCGAATGTTTGTCTCTATGATTTGTTAATTGTCTTTGCCAAAGTTACTCTAACGGGAAACTGTTAATGTTTTAATACAAAGTTTATATCAAGATCTCCTTTGGTGTCTAATGTTATCCAAGGAAGATGTACTACATTACCTTTCTTAGATACATCCTTGCCATGAACCTCTTTGATCAGGTTATGGATGTGTTGAGTCATGGGATAAAAGACCAATCTCCTGGTGCAGAGTTTTTGCTGACGACATTGTGGTGTAAAACACCAGAAACGAGAAGGTGGAGAGGAAGTTAGAAGAATAGAGGAGGGCTTGGAAAATAGAGGACTAAAGATAAACAGGAAGAAGACAGAATATATGAGGTTTAGTGATGATCAGAATTGAGAAGAAAGCCTGAAGGGAAAACCACTGAAAAGAGTGGCTACATTTAAATAACTAGGATCAGTGGTAGCTCAAGATGCAAAGTTAGATGCAGAGATAACCCAACGAGTGCAGTGCAAATGGAACAACTGGAAGAAGGTATCAGTAGTATTGTGTAATTGAAGAATTAAGGGAAAGGTTAAAGGTGAGCTTTGTAAGACAGTGGTGAGACCAGCAATGATGTATGGAGCTGAGGAATCAGCAGTAAAGGGAGCACAGGAGAAGAAGTCAGATGAGGTAGAATGAGAATGTTCAGATGGATGTTTGGTGATATTAAAAAGGACAGAATAAGAAATAAGACAATTAGAAGTACAACAAAGTATTAGAGATAGATAGATAGATAGATAGATAGATAGATAGATAGATAGATAGATAGATA
>JANRMT010062827.1:36895290-36906230 GCA_026402145.1 Polypterus bichir lapradei | reverse complement strand
AAACCTGCCCAACTTTTGTAAGGAAGCTGTAAGGAATAAGCCTGCCAAATTTCAGCCTTCTACCTACACGGGAAGTTGGAGAATTAGTGATGAGTCAGTCAGTCAGTCAGTCAGTGAGTGAGTGAGGGCTTTGCCGTTTATTAGTATAGATCAGTTCGTTGAATGTTACTTCCTGCGAGATTTATGTCTAGCCAATCAATTTCCACCAGCATTTATATAAAAAAGGGGTAGCTGCTGGGCACAGATGGTCTTTAAGAAACATTTAAAGTGATTCTGTTGGTCAGTTGTTACTCTACATAACACAGGATGCTACCAGTAGGTCTCATGTGGTCTCATGCAGTGTGGTAATGCCCAGAGAAAGAGAAAGCAAAGAGTACACAAAGAGCAGAGGTGTCAGTTGTCACAAGGCCGAGAGTTAGTCAAGTTTGAGCGATGGATGAGGTAGCAGAGATACTGCAGATAGCAATTGGAGGGAACTCCTTTTATGGATGTCCTGTGGCAATATGTTAATGGAGTGGAGTGTTGAAGCAGGAGTTTAGAGTTACTGGGTATTTCATCAGGCTTACCTGTGGGAACGGTGACTAGAGGATGACTTTTGGATCTGTTTTTGATTCCTGGATTGTTTTTTTTAAATGCTTAATATATTTATTGAAGTTTACAAAACACTTTTTTTATTAAAGATGTTTTACTTACTGGACTGCACTTTTTTTTTCCTTATTAAATTAACACTGATTGTGCACCTTTGCAGCTGTGGCTGTCTCTGCCTTGTGACTAGTCCAGCTTTACTCGTGAACTACAAGATGTTCACGCTGGGGTCACTGGCCACTTGGGCATGACACCCCAGAATACATAAAAAAAAAGAATCCAACAACCAAAGTGAAGGCAGGAAAAAAAGAAAAGAACTCATCAGAGAAGTAGTATTGCTTCACTGTTATTTTACTATTAAGTGTGAAATGTTTTTGTAAAGTAATAAATATGCATTTGTACTACTTTTCCATTAGAGGTTTATAGGGATGTTACTGTTGTGTGAATTAATGGACATTTTCAGTTACAAAATTGCGTTATGAGTGTTCACAGGAATTGAATCTCGTTCATAGTCCGAAGCCCACCTGTAATGTTAATTCCCAGGCCCTTCCCCTTTTTTAATGTTTGCACAGTACTTTAGTACAGCTCTTAAATTTTTCTGACTGTGTGTTAAAATAGTTTCTCATTTCACAGATGTCATACTAAAAGTAAAGAACATATTTATTTTACCATTTAGTAATGATATGGATAGTGAATGTCTGAATGTCAGTCAAATCTGGACACCTTGGTTTTGCAATTTTTGTTGTGAACTTTGGGCTCCTAAGCAGAAAAGTTTCAAAAAATTGCTCAGAATGCCCACTATAGGGGAAGAACTGTCAAACCCGGCTAGTAACAAAAGGGAAAACACAGAATCTTTATAAATAAAAAATATTTGTTTTACAGAAATACTTCGTAAACAGTGAAGCTTCTGAGAGCACAAAAAGGCAAAGGAAAGGGCTGACAGAAAAGGCAAAATCAAGACAAGGTCCCAAATACACAAATCCAAACAACAGTCGAAAAACAGAACAAAAGGTCAAAAATCTAGCAAAGCAAAAGACAGTGAAACCTACTAACACCACACACACATTTAATGAACCGCAAGGGACTGTGAGTTTTTGTCAGCCTTTATAGGACTAAGGTCAGACCCTTGACAGGGATGAGATGCCGGCCCCACCTCTTGACAGACTACCCACAAAGCACCTGGTGCAAAGAAAAAGATACTTAGACTAATATAAACTAAATGATCAACAACATTTACATAAAAGAATTAATTAAACAGTGTGGCGAAACGCAGGAGCCCTTACTATGGAAGGACCGGGGAAGAGAGCATTTTCGAAACTGTTTATCCCCCGGACAGGCAGAGGGCAGCCTCCTTGGCTTCCATTGGGTCCATTGGTCATGAGCATGGAAGCTCAACCTTGCTGGGCCCTGTGGCCTCTGCCAGGGGGCACCTGGATGCTTGCAGGGCCCTATTTGGAAGCTCTTCCACCACATCCAGAATTGCTTCCGGAAGAAGGTCGTTGGGCACCTGGACTCCTTCCGGGTGACCTATAAAAGGAGCCAGTCACCACCACTCAATGGCCTGAGTTGGGAGGAAGTGGACGAAGCTCGTGTGGAGGAGTGGAGGCACAAGGTCAGGCTGAAAGAATTGACTGTGCTTTATCTTGTGCTGTGGAGTCCATATTGTAAATAAACCATGTGCTGTGTGGCAATTTGTGTCCTGCCTGTCTGTGTTGGGGTTAGCGAGGCTGTTTGCATCCTGTGGCATCACAACAGACATTAAAGAGACATTTGTACCCCAGCACAGGGACTCAGACTGAAACACAACATCTCCATTTTCATAAATTCAGTTTTGCAATTTGATGTGACTTGATTTTATGGCTTTGAAGATCCCCTTTTGGTAGAACTCTGTTCTGTCTGTATGCAGACATCTAGACAGTATTTCTGCCTCCACTTCCATTGCCCTATGTGTTGATTCTCTCTAACAAGCTCATTGCTTTCTTCTTTGCTGCTCTCAGTAGAGGTGGTTGGCCTCTAACAGGTGCTGATTGCCAATGTGTATTGCTGTGGACTCACAACACAATGCATCTCAGTTCATAAATATACACTGTGGTGAAGTGGTCAGCCTTGAACCCACAATGTCTGGCTCAGATAAGGTCTCCTTACAGCGTCAGCTAATACTGAATAGTGCTGTGAGTTTACAGCACTACACAATATGTCTGTCCTCATTTTTAAAGTGCTTTACTCCTCATCTAACACTTTTAGAGCCCTTGCAGGTGTCATGAAGACATTTTATTATGCATGTCAGCCGCAGGGATTTCCGCCTTTACAAGATATTCAATTACGCTATCAAAAATGACATGTCTTTGTCAGGTATTTTCATGACTCAACTAAGAACGCGTAACTTTGCATTCATGTGTGACATAACCGATTTAAATACTAATTACAATAAGTCACATTTCAATATTTTCGGGAATGTCTTCCAAAATGGCTGTGTTCCAGATATGTTTAAAATTGGCATAGTTAAGTATTTATCTTAAAAAAAGTATTATGGTATCATTGGTAGTTTAAAACCTCTTTCTAACCTATTCTAAAAAAGAGAATCTAGAAAAATCGATAGGCCTAAAATTTTATTTGACTCATTATAGAATGTCTACAGAATACCCTTGGGTTACCTGCTGATGCCCAATGAAACTTCCGTTCCTGTTTTAATTGGTATCAGGGCAGCTTTTGCTACTGTTGATCACAACATCTTAACTCGAACATGGGGATATTGGGTATGTTTGTTAGTGTGATCAAATGTTTTCAGTAACACAATAGGAAATTTTTTTAGCTCAAAGGTTGATCTTTGATGGTTCATTAGACTTAAAAGACATTTTCATTTAGGTTTCATTTAAAAATCAGCTTTGTCATAGATGTTTCTCCTAAAATTCCCTTAGAAGTAATAGCTTTAGACAAAAAGGAGACATGAGGTAAAAGGAGTCAAAATCGAGAATTTGGTTTGAAAAACATGGTATATTTTGTGAGATCTCTTTCTAGTCTGGTTTTAATCTCTTTCACGACTTGATATTTTTAATGGACTGATGCCTTTATCCAAGGTGAATTAAATTTGAGATACGATTGGTTAGGTTTCTTTTGTTTTTCCAATTGGAGCACAGACAAGTCAGGTGACTTGCTCATGTTTACACAGTGGTGTCAGTAGTGGGATTTCAAACCACAAGGATTTGAAGTCCAAAGTCTTAACCACTAGGCCACACTGTCTGCATTTTCTTCCAGATGGCCTAATGGGTGAACAGCAACAAAAATTCGAATAACCCTAATAATATTAATCAGAAGAAAGGAATGCACCTTTGTAATCACAGTAAAACGTGTTATTACAACCATCCATACATTTCACCATTAATAACTGAGCAATGCAAATAAAATCTAAAATCGTGTGACTTTGCTGTGATCTCTGCTGAACCTCAAGAGGAGATTCATGTGTGACTACCGGGTAAAAGTATTCAGGAGAAAAATCTGAGAAGCAGGAGACAAAAGAAAACAAAAATGAAAAAGAATTTTATTTCTTTCTGATCTCATTGCTGTCAAGGAGAACCAAAGAGATATTGAGGAGATCTTTTTTTATGATTTTTCTTTCCTACAGTATTAACCAGTGTCACACACGTGTGAGCAGGAGACAGCTAAAGGGCCTGAATGATAGTAATTCCATACCAGACCAGGGGGCAACAAGGTGGACTGACTTTCTTTTTCAATCCCTTGCAGACCATTCTTGGGAAATCTTGCACGATACTGACGCCTCCGATGAAGTCACTTCCGGTTCGGGTGCCACTGAAGACGTCACTTCCGGTACCAGCGCCTCCTATGATGTCACTTCTGGTTCTGGCGCCTCTGATGACATCAGATCTGGTTCCGGCACCTCCGATGACATCACTTTTGGTTCTGGCAAATAAAACCGCCATCTTCTGCTATCAATGACAGTTCTGTTTTGGACTCTGACCTGTGAACATCTCACAACAATTTACCCATTTTGCAGTCAGGGCATATTACACGGGTGGCTGCCCCAAACCTTTGATGCCTTTTTGTCATTTTTGTGACACCAGAGACAACAAATTTTGTTCTAGTAGGGCCACAGTGGCTACATGTTTTCACTCCAGCTAAATTCCTCATTAGAACCAATTATTATTGTTTATGGAGTGGACGTTTTTGGGGTTAATTTTAGTTTGCTCACGTGTTAAGATTCATAGCCGTAAATTGCTCCTAAGCAGCTCCTCTCATAAGGTGTATTTGCTGTTTCTTTCTCAGCCTTCTTCCAGAATGCAATGAATGTAATAAAGGAGTCAACACCTAACCAGGTAACTCATTCAATTTGCAACCGTCCATGTTCATCAGAAATCTTTCAGTTAATTAAGAACTCACACATTTGATTGACAGAGTCATCTCCATTAATTTGTTCAGTTCCTTCTACTTTCACATTCATAAAATGTTTCAAAATAAAACAAAATATATCAAAAGATGAGCTAGTCTTTTATTGACTTATTATTGCGTTGTTTTTAGTGAGTTATGCCGTTGCAAAAATCGCATGAAAAATAAATGAAAAACTGCATGCAAAAGGAAACTGCATTTTTATTCATCACTACCTATTATAATGTTTTACTTTAATTAAAATCCGTAATGAGGTTTGGGCCACCAAACAAGAACAGTAGCGATATGGAGCATGTTGGTCGACTGTGCAAATAGGAATTTTTTTTTTTTAATTTTATTAATTTTATTGTAATCATTCCATACAAATAGATCAATTTTTACAAAAAATAAGATTGAAAACAAGTCGTCCCCCCACCCCTGAGAGAAAGAGCATGGCCAATGGAGTAAAACTTAAGGCTTGTAAACATACCTAAATTGATGAGTTTAATAGGGCAATAGAGATGAATGGAGAAGAAAAAGAATTGCGGAGATAATTGATTCCTTGGTGCATTAAGAGCTCATTCTAAAATATTATTGGTTACATCCTGCCAGGTTTTGAAAAAAATTCTGTACAGATCCTCTAAATGAATATTTGATTTTTTCCAATTTCAAATAGTATAAAACATTGGTTTCCCGCTGACTTAAGAGAAAAGAGTTAGGATTCTTCCAGTTTAGCAAAATAAGTCTGTGTGCCAATAGTGTAGTGAATGCAATCACAGTTTGTTTGTCCTTCTCTGCTTTAAGCCCATCTGGAAGAACCCCAAACACAGCTGTTAATGGGTTAGGAGGGATTGTGAGACCAAGGCTGTCTGAAAGGCACTTAAAATTTTGATCCAGAATGATGTTAATTTGGTGCAGGCCCAGAACATGTGACCCAGTGAGGCTGGGACTTGATTGCAGTGTTCGCAGGTTGGATCTTGCCCTGGAAACATTTTGGAGAGTTTTGGGCGAGACAGATGTGCTTGATATATAATTTTGAGTTGAATAATTTTATGCTTTACACATATGGAGCTTGAGTGAAGTCTCTGCATTGCTATGCAAATAGGAATTTCAATGTACTCTGCTGACGTGACAATAATAAATGAACTGATGACACAGCATTTTTTATCAAAAAACCTGTACATTTTTTAAGTCTTCTCCTTTACAGCCCAGTCAATGCTCTTTAATTGTTAGAATTTAGGGACCCATACATTTGTTTTCTTTTCCCACCTTGAGATGATCTTATAAACTGCTGCAAAAAAAAACTGCATTATCAGTACAACATCATGTATGTTTACTTAATATTAGAGTTTTTTTTTATTTTAATCTGAGTTGACAGCAGAACTGTATGCATCTCAAGCACTGGCTAATTACAATTTTGAAAGTAAAAAAAAAAAACTTTTTTTCAACATCAAGAAAATTTACCATGAAATTACATACAGTTAATCATAAGCGATTTAGAATAGATTATTCAAATTCTGTCTGTCGTCATATTGTATACTTGTATACAGAAATCCTTCAATGCGTTTTCAAATTTTTCTTCTTTTTGTTTAGGGTTGCAAGTAGCAAAAGTCTATCTTGAAAGTAAGGGGTATAAGTCAGGAAATAACCCTGGATAAGAATCCAGCCCCTCACATGGACATCCATTTACAAGTGGGCCAATGTAGCATAGAGTAGAAGAAACCTGGAGTGTTCAGGAAAAGCAACCCTAATTACAAACAGGAGGCATTCATTTGGCATATTCAGGCATTGACCTGAATCAAAGCACGACTTTAAATAATGCTGGTTGGCAAAAATGTGATATTTCCTTTAAAAATTGTAAAACTGCTGAATCCAAATCTGGTGACAGAATTGCCCTGTCTCATGCGGTTTTTGAAAAATGAAGGTGTAAAATGCAGAGCAAAGTGGCCTCAAGAATTGTGAAATGGAAAACGTTTGGAGCCACCATGATTGTTCCTAGAGCTGAAAACCTGGGCAAGAAGGGCCTTAATCAGATCCTAGCAGTCACTCTAACAGAGCTTCAGAAGTTCTCTACTGAGATGGCATGACCTGTTGGAAGAATGGCCATCTCAGAGCACTACATTGACCAGGCATTTGGCGCTTGTTTAACAGCATTTGAAGGACTGAGGGGAGGAGGAGGAGGTTAGAAGCACGCACTGATACAGCACATTGCTGCATCCACCGCATGACAAATCAACTCAGGATCCCAAATTGGGACCCGAGTGCAGCCATGCAACAGGTAATAATAATAAAACATTTTATTTATTCGTAGGTACCTTTCTAAACACTCAAGGACACCGAACAATAGATGAAACACACATTATAAACAAAACTAAAATACAAAATTTAAAATCAGACAGAGCAATTGTAGTCAAAGAGAAAAAGCAGTCTTAAACTAATGAGTTTTAAGTTTAGATCTGAAAAGTGCGAATGATTCAATATTTCTAAGCTCAGGTGGTAGTGAGTTCCAGAGTTGGGGAGCAGAGCAAATGAATGCTCTGCTATCCCTGGTGGCAAGATGGACAAAGGGGACAGTCAACTAGATGGAGGAAGAGGATCTAAGGGTGAGGGAGGGAATGGCAACATGGAGGAACTTGGACAGATAGGGGCAAGGTTGTGGAGAGCCTTAAAAGTTAGAAGAATTTTGAATTGAATGTGCAACTGAACTGGAAGCCAGTGAAGCTGCTGCAAGTCAGGAGTGATATGGTGAATAGAGGGGGTTCTAGTAATGATGCGGGCAGCTGAATTCTGGACCAGTTGAAGTTTATAAAGAGATTAGCGAGAAAGACCAAAGAAAAGGGAATTGCAATAATCCAGACGAGAAGTGACAAGGCTATGAACAAGGATGGCAGTGGTGTGGGGAGTGAGGGAGGGGCGAATATGATTAATGTTGTGCAAGTGAAAATATTCAGACAGGGAGATATTATTGATGTGGGACTGAAAGATAAAGTACTGTCAAGGGTGACACTGAGAGCATTAAGAAAAAAAATCTTTGGTCTGAAGTCTTGCAAAACCAAAAAAGGTGAGGTCCGCAGCTCATTGCCTTTTAAAATAAATAATAAAGATGGGAAAATGAGAGCCTGTGTCAGTCAATCTGAACCGTAGTGAGTCAAATCACTGTGTCGGAGCTTGTGTCAAAACACCACTGTCATGTGACCCGTGACATTTGAAGCTTCGAACGTCATCAGTGCGTCACAGCGCAATTTATTGGTTTGACAGCATTTCATTGGTTTGACAGCTTTGGCGCTAAATTAGCAGGTAGCCTAAATAAAATTAATCATTCTCATTCAACAATGTTGGGTTGTGAGGAGAGAGAGAGAGAGAGATTTGGAGAGCTTTGGTGACAGATGGCGACTAACAGCGGAAAATGGCGTTCAAAAGTTATAGTATAGTAATAGTATAGTCCATAAAAATTATGAACAGAATCGGTGACAAAGAGCAGCCCTGGCGGAGTCCAACTCTCACTGGAAACGGGCTCGACTTACTGTCGGCAATACGGACCAAACTCTGACACCGGTTGTACAGGGACCGAACAGCTCTTATCAGGGGGTCCGGTACCCCGTACTCCCGGAGCATCCCCCACAGGATTCCCCGAGGGACACGGTCGAACGCCTTTTCCAAGTCCACAAAACACATGTAGACTGGTTGGGCAAACTCCCATGCACCCTTCAGGATTCTGCTAAGGGTGTAGAGCTGGTCCACTGTTCCGCGACCAGGACGAAAACCACACTGTTCTTCCTGAATCTGAGGTTCGACTATTCGATGGACCCTCCTCTCCAGAACCCCTGAATAGACTTTTCCAGGGAGGCTGAGGAGTGTGATCCCTCTGTAGTTGGAACACACCCTCCAGTCCCCCTTTTTAAAGAGGGGGACCACCCCGGTCTGCCAATCCAGAGGCACTGTCCGGGATGTCCATGCGATGTTGCAGAGACGTGTCAACCAAGACAGTCCTACAACATCCAGAGCCTTGAGGAACTCCGGGCGTGTCTCATCCACCCCTGGGGCCCTGCCACCAAGGAGTTTTTTGACCACCTCGGTGACCTCAGTCCCAGAGATGGGAGAGCCCACCTCAGAGTCCCCAGGCTCTGCTTCCTCATTGGAAGGCATGTTAGTGGGATTGAGGAGGTCTTCGAAGTACTCCCCCCACCGACCCACAATGTCCCGAGTCGAGGTCAGCAGTGCACCATCTCCATCATATACGGTGCTGACACTGCACTGCTTCCCCCCTCCTGAGACGCCGGACGGTGGACCAGAATCTCCTCGAAGCCGTCCGAAAGTCGTTCTCCATGGCCTCTCCAAACTCCTCACATGCCTGAGTTTTTGCCTCAGCAACCACCGAAGCTGCATTCCGCTTGGCCTGCTGGTACCTATCGATAGGCAGTTAGCTCTCCGTATTGGGTCAGAATGGGGTTTTAATTGTTGTGGAGGATTAATGGATCACAAATCTTTCTGTGGTTTACTGGATTGATTATATTTTTTTAATGGACTGAGTTTTCATCTTTTGTTTAAATCTTTTCTGTTGTGATAGAAGTATCTGAAAATAAATAACATTTCATTAAAATACCAATAATTGTACAAATATTGCAGAATGTAAAAATTAAGTTCAGCAGTGGTTCATTAAAAATTCTGGTATGACTCACAATAAGCTGACACAAATGCATCTTCTTTAAATCCTTTGTGGATTTGTCTGGTTACTGATAAGAAAGGCAAGTTTACTAGAAAAGGATCATCTCGTCACCAGTCAAATTGTATCTGCTTAATATAATTCCAGATCTGACCCTTTTGATCTAGTAAAATTGATTTTTTCATCTCAATTCCTATTTAGAGTCGTGTAATGCACTAGTGCATCGTCCAGAGTTGGGGTTTTCCCCCCTGAAGATGATAAGAAAGACTCCAGGCCAACCAACCCTTAATTGGATTAAGTAGCTTTGAGAATGTTAAGTTAATTTCCTTTTATTTTTATAGTGCTTTTGCAGTTATCATACATTTGAGGACAAGACTTATGCCCAGTTTAATTTGGTGTACGATAACAGTTCTCTAGCTCATTTAAATCCAGTTCAGGGTCGTAGGCAGCCAGAGCATATCCTGGCAGTATCAGCAAGAGGCGGAAATCGGCCCTGGATAAGCCACAGATCAACATAGAGCCCCCAACACATCCATGGGATCACTTTAAAATTGTCCATTAGCCTGAGCAAAAAGAAAGGCTTTTGAGATTCGAGATGAAAGCCGAAACACACAGAGAAAAACTTATTTAGTCACAGGGAAAACTGCAGACACCATACTGGCAACATCAGGGGGCTGGTTCTGAATCCAGGATGGTGGATGGACGAGACGCTACACCACCATGCCACTACCCAGTCTCATATTCCTTGCTTTATTATTTTTTTTTTACAAATCCTCTTACTGCTTGACATTAAAAGTGTAGAAAGATAGTGAAAGATACTATATAAGACTAGGAGGATTAAAAGACAGATAGCTTAATCCAGTAAAGTCTCCTGAGAAAATAATAGCCATCAATGTGACATTTAAAATGAAGCAAATTGCAGAACCCAAATGGAATTGCAATCCTTCCAGCTTTTGAAGCTCTGTAAGTGTGGAAAAGGTGCTATGTAAAAAATATACAGTGGATTAAGAAAGTATTCTGAAATTTTACTTTTCTCACATTTTAGATAGATAGATATCAAATATACAACAGATAGACAGATATGAATGGCACTATATGAAAAGTGCAATAGATAGATAGATAGATAGATAGATAGATAGATAGATAGATAGATAGATAGATAGATAGATAGATAGATAGATAGAACTGAAGAGCACTATATGGAAGATATGAATGGCACTATATGAAAAGTACAATAGATAGATAGATAATGAAAGGCACTATATGATAGATAGATAGATAGATAGATAGATAGATAGATAGATAGATAGAT
>JANRMT010062827.1:36868939-36895280 GCA_026402145.1 Polypterus bichir lapradei | reverse complement strand
TAGATAGATAGATAGATAGATAGATAGATAGATAGATAGATAGATAGTGTACCTCCAATACAGTAATAATATAAATTAGAAATAAACTGAAAATAAGACAGCATTGTGAAAGAAGTAAGATTTTACAGAAAATAAAACATTTTGCAGGGAGTTTTGTTTTGCTGGACTTGTGTTTATTAAATGCGAATAACTGGGTTGGCACCCCAATATTTTCTCTTTGGTGGGCCTGCAGTTCTTCCAGTGACCACACATAACAGACAGATAGATGTGAAAGAGTCAAAAAGGAAAGCTGATTTCAATGTTGTGTATGGTCCTAGACGTTTGACAAAATACAGTATCTAACTGCTAGATGGCACTATTCAGTAGTAAACCACTTTTAAAACAGAAGGTGAAGTCAAACGAATTTATTCCAAAAAATATAAAGCAGCTTGTGAAATCAGACATTAAAAAATGTTTAAAAAGTCCTTTACAATCCCCTCTAGCTTTCTACTTTTGCTGAGTATTTTTAATAAAGTTTAAAGCATTATGTATATTTCTTTACTTTTATATTGCATAAATATCTTCCCATTTATTTCCTATTGTGGGAAAAAAGCTATCATTGCTGCTTGAGAACAGCTCAGAAGAAGAAATGAGATAATTGCAAGACACGTTCATAAACACAATTATTTAAAATTGATGCAGTATAGAAATACAATATAATATGTATATTATTACACAGTTATACATACATTCTAACCAGTATTTTGGAGAACATCAGTCCACACTTCAGCTTGGGTTAAGAGATATCTTACTATGAAACACTGAAGGCATGTTTTGCTCTTTCTAGACACGTGTGCTTTAATCATCTATACAAGGAAAGAAACAAATTCACGCAGTATGACGGCTCAATAAACTGCTATCACTCATGTGTTGGTCTGTAAACAAATGCCTGTTCCCTAACACTTAAGGTGAGTAATTGTACAGAGTCCTTCCCTCAAAAATTACTGAGGACTTGACTACTTCGCTTTTTGATTCCCTTTTCTGTTGTCTTTAAATGGACTCCCATGCCCATCCCAACAGGCAATTTTCCTCTGCAACCCAAATCAATGCTCACTGTCCCAATGATATCTTGACCACTTATTTCAAGTTTCAGGTCCATTTTATTGAGGTGAGTTACCCTACAGTCAGTTTCTAATAATCTCCTCAACACAACTTTATGCTAAATGCTCCAAAAACCTTCTCCACTTTTTGTCAAATCATTGTTCTGTACACAGATTTGAGCTTCCACCATGCCATAGTGTTGTTAAGCAGTCAAGTCTGGAAAATGGCACATATGGTCCAATGTGCCCATTCCTTCAGTTCCTCCAGAGCAGTGAGCCATTAACCTGATCATCAATGACTTGCCTGATGGGCCAATGAGAAAAGCTGAAGTCAGAATAGTTAAAACAAGGCACCCAGCGCATAAAAGACTTCAATCAGGTACAATCACAAAAGACTTATCAAAAGACTGGGATGAATTGCAATGAAGATGTTCAGAATGACAAACCTAACATGCTAATACATGAGTTTGTGTGATAGCAGAGTATTCCATGTCACCAGGTAAATCTGGTAGGCTGGAATTTGAAGAGCAATAGTGACAAGGAAGCGTGGTTTACAGTGCTTATAAGAAAGTATTCTTCTTCTTGGAAGTTTGTGCATTTATTTGTTATACGAGGTGTGGCAGAAAAGTAATGAGACTGATTTTTTATTTACCAAAGTTTTTATTTTTTTCAAGCATCAATGTTATCCCCTTCAAAGTAGTTCCCTTGGGCAGCTACACACCGATGGAGACGTTGTTCCCACTGTTGGTAGCAGCGCTGGACCGGTATGGTCTTCAGCATGTCCGTTACACTCTTTTGGATGTTTTCTAAAGTCCCGAAATGACGTCCTTTGAGGACATTTTTCAGTTTAGGAAAAAGGAAAAAGTCACATGGACTGAGGTCAGGTGAATAAGGGGGCTGGGCAACCACAGGAATGCGTTTTTTCGATTGTCCTTCTGCTCAATTGTGAGGTTTTTCAGCACCATTTTGGCACAGACCTTTCGCATGTGCAAATGTTCAGTCAAAATTTGATGAACGGTAAATCTGTTCAAATTTAATTGTTCACTCAACATTCTTAATGTTAAACGACGGTCTGATCTCACAAGAGTGTTCACATGTTCGATGTTTTCATTGGTTTTCGAAGTTGAAGGCCTCCCTGAAAAACTTGAGCTCGGGATAAAGAATGTTCCCCATAGGCCTGTTTTAACTTTTCAAACGTCACACTTGCCGATTCTCCAAGCTTAACACAAAATTTAATGGCACAACGTTGCCCCAAATTCCACTGTTCCATTTTGCGTGACGCACAACCAAAAACACAACTTCGCTAATAGCAGTCACAAAAATCACGTAGTTAACGGAAGGAGTTGAAACTCGCACTGAGCTATGGGAGGGTACTGATACACGTGCTCTATCAAGGACAACAGCGCAGCGTTGCCAGATCGCTTGCAGTGTTGCCAGTCTCATTACTTTTCTGCCACACCTCGTATAACTTTTAATCACGGTGTAGCGGGGCTACATAGGTTGTGTCGTCGAATATTAGTACTGAGTGCGTCTCGTTTCATTGTCCCAATTGCTGTTTGTGTGTGTATCAGTAAATGCCGTCCCCGTAAAGGGGGACAGATAATGGAAGAAGACCACAGCCTCAAAAATGGAAAACACCTGCTCGCTATTAATCAATTACAGCCGTCACAGGACTATTTAAGCCATCAGGAGGGAATAGCCAAGGAAAAGGAGAGAAAGGAAGAGAGAGGAGGAAGAGAGGAGGAAACTTTCATTTCACGACCACGAGCCATCTATACCTGCCGAATTCCACCATGTGCATTTCATCCAGTTTGTTTTTCAATTTGCCGGACTGACTTCAATATCCTCATCACAAGAGACCCCGGGGTCGGACTTCATCATCCACCACGCACCGAGGATCCACGGTGAGGCTGTTCTATTTTGTTCCGGGAAAATCAAACGACTCATTTACCATTAGTTCAGTCAACCGTATTCAGGACAGTTTTTATAACCGGACTCAAGTTCATAATCATTTCCGTATCTCATTCATTTTTGTTATTTGTATTGTTTGTTATATGTTACAGGGGCAAGGGAGAGTTTTGTTGTATTAATATACGGTGGTGTCTCGTTGTAGATGTGGTGGAGGGATATTTATATTTAAGTTTCTTTCTATTTTTTGCATTTGTCTTGTTGTTTCATTTAATACATTTAATCAGTATAATTTTACATATCTGCTTTTGTGAGTTTTATATTTACACCATCGATTGTGGGGAAAAGTGTACTTTGTTAGAGGTACGGCTTGATAGTTAGATTCATCTCAATAAATTATCCAGGCCACAGGTCTTGGAGGTGTAGCTGCCGGCTGGGTAAAGGGTCAGCCGTTGATTTAACTTCGCTTTTTTGGCACTAATCAACTAAAAACCCTTAGACTCTTTAATGTCAAAGTGAACACAGAAGTATAGCTCAGAGGTGACCTGACATCTCTCCAGGGACCCCTCTGCACAATTCTTGAGCCAGAAGGTGTGAAATGGACTCAAGTAAGAACAAAGACCTATAAAGGAATGACAACTAAGATGGACAAAAGACCTCACCTATTAGGTTCAACCTTCCTTTAAAACCACATGCACCCCATCTCTAAAAGAGTGAGAAGAAAGGAGAGGAGAGAATGGCAGGTTAAGAGAAGTTCATGGATTCTCTCTGGGAAGGGGAAATATGCAAAATGACCTTCTGAAACCTGGCCTGTGAAACCTAAAAAGATATGAGCTGCTATTCCTTGGGGAGCCAAATCCAGGAAAGTCTTCTCTTTGTGTGCCTTAGAGCTGAGGTCTACTCTGCCAATCCAAAGCTGTGTGCCAGTAGATAGATAGATAGATAGAAGTCTGACAAGAACCTTTTACTTCAAGAAGGAAGCTTCACCACTTAAACTTTTGGGGCAAAATGAGTAATGCCTTTTTTCTAAGAAGTGGTAAAAGATAGTAAAAGATAAGCTGAGGAAGCAGCAGCATAGCACTGACAAGGATCATGCAGCACAGAGAAAATATGCACTCCACTTGAGCCCGGAGCAGCAACAAAACAACAACTCCAGACAATATTAGATGTCATCCCCAAAAAGACTTGGAATAGTAAAACTATTTAGACCTCTCAATAGCAGTAAACAGCCCGCATATATGTTATATGTTTGACTGTCTATGTCCAGTCTTATATTTCAACATATACACTCACCGGCCACTTTATTAGGTACACCTGTTCAACGGCTTCTTAATGCAAATATCTAGTCAGCCAGTCACAGGGCTGCAGTTCAATGCATTTCAGCATGTAGAGCTTGTCAAGATGATCTGCTGAAGTGCAAACCAAGCATTAGAATGGGATTAAAAGGGATTTAAGTGACTTTGAACGTTGCATGGCTTTTGGTGCCAAATGGGCTGGTCTGAGTATTTCAGACGCTGCTTATCTACATTGATCTTCATTCACAACCATCTCTAGAGTTTACAGAGAATGGTCTGAAAAAGGGAAAATATCCAGCGAGAGTCAGTTCTCTGGGTGAAAATGCCTTGTTGATGCCTGGTCAGAGGAGAATTGCCAGGCTGGTTCGAGCTAATAGAAAGACAACAGTAACTCATATAACCACTTGTTACAACTGAGGTGTGTAGAAGAGCAGCACTGAACACACAGCACGTAGAACCTTGAAGTAGATGGGCTACAGCAGCAGGAGACCACACCAGGTGCCACTCCTGTCAGCTAAGAACAGGCAACTGAGACTACAATTTGCACAGGCTCACCAAATTGGACAATAGAAGACTGGAAAAATGTTGCCTCGTCTGATGAGTCTCGATTTCTGCTCCGACATTCACATGGTAGGTCAGAATTTGGCATCAACAATATGAAAGCATGGATCCATTCTGCCTTGTATCAATGGTTCAGGCTGGTGGTGGTGGTGTAATGGTGTGGGAAATATATTTTCTTGGCACAGTTTGGGTCCCTTATTACCAACTGCGCATCATTTAAATGCCACAGCCTACCTGATTATTGTTGCCGATCATGTCCATCCCTTCATGACTGCAGTGTCCCCATCTTCTAATGGCTACTTTCAGCAGGATAACGCGCCATGTCACAAAACTGAAATCATCTCAAATTGGTTCCTTGAACATGACAATGAGTTTACTGGGCTTAAATGGCCTCCACAGTCACCAGATTTCAATCCAATACAGCACCTTTGGGATGTGGTGGAACGGGAGATTTGCATCATGGATGTGCAGCTGACAAATTTGCAGCAACTGCGTGATGCTATCATGTCAATATGAGCCAAAATCCCTGAGGAATGTCATGCCATGAAGAATTATGGCCGTTATGAAGGTAAAAGGGGGTCCAACCTGGTATTAGCAAGGTTTACCTAATAAAGTGGCTGGTGAGTATATAGGTATATGCAGTTATTGTACTTCTATAATCCTTGTGTTTATTAATAAACTGTATTATTATGTTCCTTAAAATGAATGTGCTTCAGTTACCTTGATATAGGACTAAAGGCCAGAGACCCACCTCATACAATAGAGAAAGGTAAGGTAAATAAAGTAGGAGCCTTGCCAAATAATATGAGTAATTATCGGTATTGCAGGTAAGGTAAAACTTATAATTAGCCAACTTAAAATTCACTCAATTCCTAAATTTAAATTGACTATTCATGGGTGGATATGTTAAAATTTCTTTTCCAAATCCTATGGCAGCCACCCAAAAATAAACAGATTCCCAAATCAAATCCACACATAGTTAAAGGTCCAATACTCTAATAATCTGTCTACTACATAATAAAACAATAAAGTCAGTCTGTCCAGTCCATCTGAGAAATGTGATTGATCAGTTTGGCTTCAGTGATGTTATGGAAGAGGAAATGTGAGTGTGTGACATACAAGGACGAGTAAAGACTCATAATGAGAGAGTCGCTTTTAAAGATGTTGTCATGGGCTGGTATTTCTTACCCAGCTGGAATCCCAGTTCAATGGAAGGACAGGGGGAGACTAATCACATGGATTATTTGCTCCCCCAATACAATAGATGTCAGTCTTCGTGAGCTAAGGTACCTGCATGGATACCCGCAGGGCAGGCTGGGAATTGCAGACCCGTGAGACAGCCCTCTTGGGGTGCTTGGGTGCCACCAGAGGGAGCTGTAGGAGCAGACCATCCCCACTTTAAAGAACTCTTGTCCTGGAAGCACTCCCAGGGCTGGCACAAAAGAAGATAAGTTTCCTGTATGGGTAGGCAGAGTCAGGGGGAGAGTGGATGAGACTAAGTGGGAGGTGTGGAAGGAGACAAGAAGATTTTGTATTTATGGATGGAGGCAAGAATTTTTTGTATTGTAGTATTATGGGAAGGAATTGGAAGTACTGTAAAACAAATGTCTTCTGTTTGAACCCAGCACTGTATTTTATAGTTATGTTTGGGGGTTTGGGGCACTGCTTCACCCACTACTGCTCACAACGGAAGTATAAAACCAGACAAGGAGGTGAGAAAGGTTTCTCAAAAATAATGACAAAGAGTCTGAGAAAAAGGCTTTCTGGGAGAGGAAATGTCAGTGAAGGGAGCTTCACACAGGCAAATACAGAGAAAAGTACTGAAGGTACATGTAGAGCAAGAGATAACAAACATTTTTTATTTATTCTTATACCTGTCTACAGCAGGTACTGTGGCAAGTGTTAATAATAAAAGCTTAAAAGAATTCATGGTGCCTTCTGTTATTCTTGTTCTCCCTGAGATCTCAGGCACAACAAAAACTGTGCAGACAGAATGGTGCAGCAGCTCTCAGACAAGTAAGAGTCATTCAAGGCAAATTCACCTCAATGTGGTAGAACTGAGAAGCCACCAAAGGTCTTTTAAAACTGAAGAAAACATAAACAATTTGACTTTATTAGCAATTTTATTTTTTACAGATTTATTTTTCTGCATATGAAAAATTATTTTTGAAACAAATGTAAAGGCTATAATAACACATCTACAGTAGAATATGATTTCTGAACTTATTGACAGGTTATATTTTCATTTAGAATTCAGTCATCTAAACATATAATGCATCTTTTTGCTTTATAAAATGGTAATAAGTTCTTTGATCTTGAATATGCAACTCTCAAGTCAAGAATAATTTTCAATATTTTAATCTGATTTTCAAGCTGACATAGCTCTATAAAACAATAAAGGTACTGTACTAGGTATTCTCTTTGAACTAAAATAAAATTCTTCTAGTATGAAATCTGTCCATCCCCCTTTGAAAACAATTAAAAAGTCTAATCTTGCATTTACAATTATTATTACTTACAGTATGTGTAAACAGGTTACTTTTTTGTCACGTCCATTTAAAGGTAAGGTAGCGTAAAATTATAAAGGTGTGAGGGGTGGGATTTTTAAGGTTTTGACCTGGCATTCATGACTCTGAGCTGACTTACAAGTTGACATTCAAAGTATTTAGTCTGTACTGTATGACTTTGGTACTACTCATAGCCCATTTTTAAGAATAATGTTTTTGGAACGCAACAGACAATGCAGCATAAAAGGTTGGGGTCTTCTCTGGACATCCTGATTAAGAGCAACAATGCTAATAAATGTTTGAATAAAGAAAGCAAAGAACAAAAGAGATCTGAACAACACCCCAGTGATAAAATTTCCAATTTTCTGCAGGCTAACGTGGCTATGACAGACACAGGTTTGAAAATAAATACCAGGCTCGGGCTGCTTCTCTTCTTTTAAACTCTCAAAAGTGGAAGAGTTGGGTCTTTAGTGGTATGACAGAAGTAATGTCACTCATCTTCAGTGGATTTTTCATCTGCTCTAGGGTGAAAGAAGGGAGAGAGGTTAGTGCCTGCATCTTGCCAAGTCCCATCTCCCCATTTAACTTTGTTTGCAAATAATAAACTCCCAATAGCGGGCCAGCTCCGAACGGGCGCAGGCGTGTGCCAGATGGTGGCTCCAGGGTTTCTCCAGGGTTGATTGCAGTGCTTGGCTGATAGCACTCACATGCAAATGCAGGTGAATCAGTTGGTGCCACATTCTCACCTCGGAGTGTGCAGAGTGTCACATCTGCACCCAATCCATATAAGAGGAGCCTGCAAAGCAGAGAGGTGACAGACAGAAAGAAAGGAAAGAAAGACTGGTAGAACAAAAAAAAGGAGGATAAAAGAGAGATGGAGGTTAAAGTGAATGTTTTACGGAGATGAAGGCAGGATCTGGAGACTCCAGGGTGCAGATGAGAGGAGGCAGGCAGCTGGGAGCAGAGCCCTCAGGAGAAGCATAGACCTGATGTTCAAGGAAGCTGGAGGGCCACTCAAGCTATTTGAAGTAGCTGGAGTGGCCTGATGCTCGCTCTTGTATAATACTGAGGAGTGGCAGAGAAAGTTGCAAAAGCGAAGCCTGGGAGCCTGGGGGACAGCAGGGAGCTGAGACTGTGAAGAAGGTTGGCTGTGCCTGTCAGCTGGATGTCTCCTCTGCCTTAAGGTCCCACGTGGGGTAAGCAGAGGAGACGTCGGGTTTCGAAGGACACACCAAGACACGCAAGTTTTTATGGGACAGCTTCCTGCCACCAATTTTATCCTTGTTTTTGGATTATTTATTTATGACGTTTTAACCTCCATAATCACTTGGATTGTATTAGATTATTTATTTAATGATTGGATGGACTGCACTTTAATTTGAACACTGTTTTTGGGATTGATTTTAATAAAAACACTGAAGACTTTTTCACTTACCCCTTGCTGTAAATGTCTGTTCTCATTTGCTTGGCCCCCTAAGTTTTGATACATTTGTCAATCCAAAAAATTAACTTGAAGACATGAATACACTGACACATTTCCAGTTTTCTTCTGTGTTCACATTTTGCATTTAAATGTATTCTACTAATTGTTAGCACACCCATAAAACATTTCTTATTAAATACAAACTGGAAGAAGACATTAATCCAGCAACCAGTTGATCCAGTATTCATCCACCACTAGAATCAGTGTTCTGTACTTGGTGAGGGGCTGTAACATCCAACATTGGCTACTACAGCTTTGTGATGCCATGCTGGCCTCACAAAGCATCATGGGGCACTGGGAAAAAAAAAAATCTGTCTAAGCCAGCCATATGATGAATTCCTTAGGGAAATATTTGTCAAACAAGGTTGTCGGTGGAACCAGCAAATTCGCTGCAAAACTATTTTGGCAAATTTCACTGATCAACATTAGTTCTTACCTTAGTACTTTGTTTTTTTATGAATTCTGTACATTTTCACCTTGTTTTCTGAATTCTTTGATCTTTTAGCTTTGACTTTGAGTAGGTCAAACATTTTTAATCTTCTGAGCAAACTTCACATATTAAAAAAAAATTCTTGCTGAGTGTTTTAAATACATAGCTTATGAACTAAAAAATATAAAGCTGAAAATCCAGATATGCATTTGCTAGTGCCATAAAAGACAGCTGGGTATGCCAGCTGGACAGGCACATGAGTTCTTTCCAGAGGGTTTTAAAGGATGGACCAGATGGAGTTCCATTCCCCAGCGGTACTCCTGAGGTGTCCCTATTTGGACACTCACAAGGATACTGGGAGTTGGAGTCCAGAAGTGCAGCCCTGTTGGGGTCCCTGGGAGCCATTAGAAGGCACTGGTGGGGGAAGATATCCCTGGTTTACACTTGACCCAGAAGTGCTACCAAGAGGACACACAATGATGTAGGAATCATTCCCAGGTGCTGCTTAAAAGGACGCAGAGATAAGTCAGAATTGGGAAGCAGTAGGTGAGAAGGAGAGAAAGAAGAGACACTTATTTGTATTTGTGGTGTTGTTGGTTATGCATGTTGGTGATTCATATTGGTTTATGTGAACACAGGACTGTGTTGGGTAGTGTTATGTCTGAAGTTTGGGGCTCGGTGGCACCCCCTTGTGCTCACACATTATAATCATAGTCATATTGTTGTGTTCTGACTCAGTGGTCGTTGGACAAGTGAGCAGCTGAAAAAGCAAAATCACTGCAGTGTGGTAGTTGCCAATATTTAATGACTTGAAATGGGTATTCTAATATTGATTTATAAAGAACACCAAAACATGATTTATTCAGGATCTTTTTAAAAATATTGTTAGTGATGTTTTTTTTTTTTCCAAACTTACCTTCAGTACTCCGGCCTGATTTATTCCGCAGGTGCACAAATCTGTGTTGACATTTTCCTCACTTGATTCATTTGCAGCTTGCTGTCTCTGTGAAAAGGTCTTTTAAAAAGCTAATTAATTTGTAGACCAGTGTCTGTCTAAAAAAGTTTTCCCCAAAAAAAGTAGACCACTTTCACCTGACAGATGGGCAATTAGGACAGAAAGATCAATGGGCAATTGAGTGGATATACACGTGTGACATTAGTGTTTGTGACGTTGGCAGCATCGGGATGATTAATTAACAGACTGTATTGAATGCACAGCTAATATATTACACAGTGAACGGAAAATCTATGGTTACTGTATAACATTCAATAAGGAAATGCTTTACAGCTTCTTATCTGTGCCCACCTTCTCATTAAATTAGAGAATTTCAGAATATCATATGCAGGCTTTACAGAAATTAGGTTGAAGGTTCTACTTTCATAATGATCAGGAAGAGTTTTGAGAAGAATCTTCCAAAATTATCGGTGCATTCATTTTAACAATGAGGTTAAATCTCTGACAGATACTGTGAAAGAGCTTTCATTTGCATTCTTCTTTGACAGTTTTTGCTCCAGTTTGTATTTTGCTTCGACATTTATTTGTCATTACTAAACTATTATCGTCCCCATTTTTGATTCTTCATGGCCACCATGATTTGTTGTTTTAGAAAAGATCCAGGATCATGTGGTGTGTAACGTCATCAAAGCAACAGGATAAAATGTCACCGCTGAGGTCCTGCCTTTATCCGAGATTGCAGATAATTCTAAAAACTGTACTGCTTCAAATATACAGCTAGGAATGCAACTTTTGTCGCTTCTCTGAATAGGCTTATGGGAACATCAGCTTTCAATTTTATTTATTTTTGCAATATTATTATTTCTAAAAGATTATTGTTATTTTTTTCCCATCATGCTGCAACATAATTTTGTCTCTTGCTTCGATTTGGTTTTTTCATTGTTGTTAGAATAATCGAGATGAGAACAGCCATTCAACCCAATAAAGCTGGCTAGTCCTGTCCACTTAATTCTTCTAAAATAACATCAAGATGAGTTTTGAAAGTCCCTAAAGTCCTACTGTTTACCACACTAATTGGTCTCTTATTCCAAGTGTCTGTGGTTCTCTGTGTGAAGAAAAACTTCCTAATGTTTGTGTGAAATTTACCCATAACAAGTTTCCAACTATGTCTCCGTGTTCTTGATGAACTCATTTTAAAGTCATAGTCTCGATCCACTGCACTAATTCCCTTCATAATTTTAAACACTTCAGTCAGGTCTCCTCTTAATCTTGTTTTTCTTTATTAGAAATGCTCAGCTCTTTAAATCTTTCCTCATAACTCATCCCCTGTAGCCCTGGAATCAGCCCGATCACTGTCACGTCATCTGTAGGCTTGGCCATGTTGTCATCAGGAACATTGTTCTTTGTTAAGCACGTGACCTGACACTGTCCAGGTTGTGACTTCAGTGCACAGATCATATTTACGATGGTAAGGTCATCTGATGTTAAAGTTTTTGAAGAAAAGCAAAAAACAAACCAAAAAAAGTGCACGTGTGACTAGGAATCCTACATTTGTTACAGAGAATTCTTTTACTGTGCGACTTTTGACCTTGATTTATCTAATCTTGTTTTAATTTAGATTTTTTTGCTGTATTTATTCTGGTGTTTCATGTCTTGCTTTGTTTCGCAGGTACCGTTTCTGCTTTTCTTTATCTACCGGAGTCTCATTTGCATAAAACTTTGCATGATTCGAATGTGAACCCATGCAAACATGGCAACAAAATGCATACAACGAAACAAAAATCAGATTTATTAAACCTTCCGTACACACATTTGTACAAAATATATCTTTTATAAATCACAATCATCTTGTATATGTGCATATGTGACAGTACCTCAAAACCCACCTGATTGCCACAACCATATGTGGACTATGCTAATCAACTTTGTACATGTATATATTATCGTAGGATTTGTGAGACTTACAAGGTTTAAAATTCAGTGTGGCCTACTCACACAGAGATTCTAACCAGATAATGTCTTGGGTGACGTCAATTGCCCGTCACCCTGCAATATTCCACATAGGATTCCCTTAACACTCATACATATGGAGATCCTAGCCAATAAAAGTCTTGAGTGGTGCCAATTGCCAGTCACTTGGCAATATTCTGCATAGAATTCTCTATATAGAGACTCACTGTCACCACTGTTAACAAACATGCAGGTGTCCTCGTGACACACATAAAAGCTCAATTCTTTTGGTTATTTGTCACTTACCAACCAACGAATGTCTTACTTTTATTGGAGTTGTCTTAATTATTGAAGAGTGACCTCAAAAGCATCGATAAACCCTGCTATCGTTGTTCTTCATACGTTACATTCTCTGACATCCAGATGAAATGGTTATACGTGTCTTGATCTCTGACATCACTTGCTCTGTTACCTTTTTGTTTTTGTCTACTTTGGTCTCTCAAATGAGCCATATTTATTTTAAAACACACAAGTGGAATTCTGGGACATGTGACATTATACTCATTTGATTGTCTATTTTCTTCTTACAATGAGTGACTGATCAGAGTGTTTGATCTTTTAAGTACCTCCATATTCCTTCCTTTCTCAAATTACAAACTAATTCTGTAACTTCTAGTCCTGTTGCATCCATCCTTTTCCAATTTTTAAAGTAATTGAAACATCTGCAGTAATAAACCAACTGAAAGAGATACACTAAAGTTATAATTTACTGCTGCAATATGTGAAGATTGTACAGAAAAGATATGCTTGCAATGCCTGTACTGTAATTAAAGCCCTGTAAATTCAGTTCATCCTGATTCGTTTGAGCAAAACAATTAAATCTTAATATAAGCAGTCTGCAGTTTGAAAAAACTGAAAATTTTCCACTCTAAGACAATATATAATTAACAGGTTTACCCATAAGTTTAGACAACGGAGGCAAGAAAAGTGAGGAAAAATGCAAAAACTTTGAAGAGTATGTAGCTACAATATGGGAAGGATGGGCATCCCAGCTAACAGGTGGGAAGAATCCTTACCCGGACGAGAAGCCCCATGTGGATGGGCTGGCATCCCAACCAGGAGAGAAAAGGTTCCCTTGCCCGGGGTAGGATGCCTCCAGCAGCTGGACAGGTATCCTGACTGGTTATATCTGTGGTACCTTTCTTGGATGGGATAGAAAGGAAGGACAGGAAAGGACTGTCTCTGGGGGCTGTTTTATCCCCGGGACATTAGATGGCAGCAGACCTGGATATCAGTGCCTGTTTGGACACCAGCAGGAAATGCAGCAGCCCTAATATTTGGGACTTCCATATGACCCACAAGTGCTTCCACAAGCCCGGGTACTGGAAGTATACCTAAGTCCTCAATAACAGGGACTATACTGCCTTGTCCAGGCGAGTCGGAGCTGGGAAGAAGGAAGGCCACACTCAACTGGTGGTAGAAGGGGGAGAGAAGGAGAAAGAATGAAGAAACTTGTGTTTGTGTTTACAACATATCTGTAATAAACCCCTCCTTTATTTGAACCCGGGTCTGTCTTGTGTGTTCGTGTTTGGGGCTCACTGGTGCCCCCTAGCGTTCACATGTATGACACAGAAGTTCTTGTTATCTTTTAAGATTTCCCACCTGTAATTGTGGGGGTGGCACAGTGGTAGCGCTTGCAGTAAAGGGCCCAGGGCTTACACCCTGCATGTGCTTGGGGTTTCCTCCGGGTGCTCCGGTTTCCTCCCACAGTCCAAAGACATGCAGGTTAGATGGAATGGTGATCCTAAATTAGACCTAGCGTGTGGTTAGTGTGTGTATTTTCACTCTGTGATGAGATGCCTTGCACCCTATGCTAACTTCAGCAACCCTCGTGACCCTGTTCGGGACCAGGCGGATCAGAAAATGACTGACTGTTTTTAATGCCCCCATAGTAGAAATAACACACAAACATGTCTCATTTTAGATCTTTAGGTATTCATCATAAACTATTTGGTTTAATAAAATATTTGGAATAGGAATAAGTGAAGGACTGAGAATTACTCATCAACTACAGGTTACAAATCATCTAGAAGACATTCTTGGAAAGGGAAAAATGTATGACATAAGAATGATCCGACATGGTAGAATGAAAACTCTAACAAGTCCTAAATTTAAATATGTGTTATTACTGCCAAAGGCTGGTTTCTCATTAAACGATCAAGCTGAAACCAAAACCTGCAGCCACTACAGTCCTCCAGAACGAATGCTGCAGACCCTTGGTCTAGGCTAAAATTGAAGTTGTAAGAAACCTAAAGTGAAGAACATGATCCCTTCTATTTGATTTTACTTGGTAAAGTCAAGCCTTTTGCAAAGGCGTTCCTGTGAAGATTTGATTTTTCAAGTTCAGAATCTTCAGTGCAGTGCATCGTTGTCTTTTACAGCAAAGCCAGTGACGTGCCATATGCTAAACCACAAAGTGGAGGCACCCATAAGAAGAAAAAATTGAAGCACTGAATAAAAATAATAACATGAAATGAACAAATTAAGAAAGTATTCTTGAAAGTATTGAAATCCTGTCCAAACTTTGCATAAGGGAAAAACACTTTCTGTGAGAGAAGCATTCTTGATCATAAACAATAAATAAATAGTGAATACACACAGTGGATCCAAAAAGTATTCAGGCCCCTTCACTTTGTACACATTTTGTTGCGTTGCATCCTTGCTCTAAAATCATTTAAATTCGTTTATTTCCCCTCATCAAGCAACACTCAATATCTTAGAATGACAAACAGGATTTCAAACATTTTCACAAATTTATTATAAGAACAAAAAAAACGGAAATCTCACTTTGATAGAGGTATTCAGACATGAAATCTGGCTCAGGTGCATCCCATTCTGTCTCTTTCCCATTCTGACCATTGTTGAGATGTTTCTACACCTTGTTTGGTGTGCGCCTGTGGTCAGTTCAATTGATTAGACATGATTAGGAGAGGCACACATTTATCTAGAGAAGGTCCGAGGTTGAAGAAATTGTCTACATACAGTAGTTACAGACAGGATTGAGATCTGAGAAAGACTACAAAACATTCCTGCAGCATTGAAGGGTCCCACAACCACTGTGGCCTTCACAATACTTAAATGAATGAAGTTTAGAACAACCACAACTCTTCCTAAAGCTTGCCACGTATCCAGTTATCAATTGAAAGAGAAAAGCTATAATAAGAGAGGTGACCAAGAATTTGATTATGTCACATATGTGCATCTGGGGAACACATTCCTGGCTCTGCTGAGGTAAGCAATTCCAAAAATGCAACTAACATTATCTTCTGAAAAGATGCTCAGGGAAGACGCCTGACCCAGCCCTGCCTCCAATAGAAGGCTTCACCCCTTCTGGTCCCAGCCCTATAAAGCCAGCCCATTCCTTGAAGATGGCGTCTGACTCTCATAAAGGACAGAGCTCTTGAATGCTTGCCCTTGTGATTGACTCACACTTTGTCTTTTTTTGAGCTGTTGGTCAGCTGTCTTTTTTGTTCACATTAAAAGAAGTTACCAGAGTGGCACCCCAAGCTTTCTTTGGCTTTTCAGGTTGTTTGCTTTACCAGACACCAATGCATTGGTTACACTGGCTGAGCTTGTGTGGAGAAGGCAGAAACTTCCAGAAGGACAACCATCACTGTAACAGTCCACCGATCTGGGCTTTATGAAAGAAAATCTACACAGAAGCTACTCCTAAATAAGAGACATATGGAAGCCCACATGGAGTTTGCAAAAAACACACCTAATGGACTCTTAGGCTATGAGAAACAAGATTCTCAAGTCTGGTGTAACCAAGATTAGTGTAATTAATTTCTGGTGGAAACAGGCACCACTCATCACCTGTGCAATACCATTCCATCAGTGAAGCATGGTGAACGGTGAAGCAAACTGAACAATGCTCATCACAGCAGTGGCTTAGGGACAAATCTCAGAATGTCTTTAAGCTGCCTAGCCAGAGCTTGCACATGAACCCAATTAAACATTTCTGGAGAGAGCTTTAAAATAGCTGTCCACTGATGGCCTCCATCCAAACTGACAGAGATTAAGCCAATCTGCGTAGAAAAATGGCAGAAAATCACCAAAAAAACATCAGGCTGGAATCGCTGCCAACTGGGCTTCAACAATGGACTGAGCAAAGAGTTTGAATGCTTGTGTCAATGTGATATTTCGGTTGTAATTTGTAAAAATTTTTTTTGCGTTTTGTTATTTTGAAGTTGTCACAAGAATGAGCAGGAGACATAAAAGGGTTTGAGGCAGCCACCCATGTATTATGCCCTGGCTGCAAAAAGGGTTAAATTTTGAAGAGTTGTGTCTGGTTCAAGATCCAAAACAGAAGTGAAGACATGTTGCAAAGATGGCAGCTTTAAAGGTCTGGACCGGAAGTGATGCCAATAGGACCAGAAGTGGCTCCATTACGGGCACCTGAACCGGAAGTGCCATCATCATGGGTGTCAGAACCAGAAGTGACGTGGTGACTGGGCACCCGAACCGGAAATGATGTTATCGGGACAGGAAATGGTGTCATCACTTGCACCGGAACCCTGTGGAATTCCCCGAGAATGGTCTGCAGAGGTTTGAGAGAAAAAGTCAGTGCACCTCGCCACCGTCTAGTCAGGCATGGAACTGTCACTATTCAAACCCTTTAGCTGCCTCCCATGCGCATGTGTGTGACAGGGTATTAAGTACTGCTTGATGAGGGGAAAATATGAATTTCAATAATATTAGAATAAGGCTGCAACAGAGCAAAATGTGAAAATAGTGAAGGGGTCTGAATACATTCTGAAGGCACAGTAAATTTCAACATTGAGTGTGAGTTTTATCCAGTAATACCTGACAAAAGATTTCTGTTACTTAATGCCGTGACCCTTGCTCGTTATTTTTAATCTCACATTTCTATTTGTTTTGTCAAACTTTCTTGAATTGTCTGCTATTTGTGGTCAGATCTTGCCATCCATCTCTAGAATTCTGTTATCACCACTTCAAATGTCTTTATTCCCTGTCCATATAATACTTGGTCATTTCTTGGAATTGACATTGGCTCCCTGTGATATTGAACCGAAAAAGTGGGTTACAAAATTTGGTGGCTGGATGGATTCAATAACTGAAATGCATTATGCTCTCCTAAAAATTATAGATTTTTTTTTAACAATAAAAAAAACAATATGCATCTCACAGAGTTACCAAGTTGTGGATGTAAGTGATGAAAATTTCCAGGTTTTTATGGCTAAGTTCAAGAAGGATTAAAAATAAAGAGTAACAGAGTGGCCCCATCTTCTGCTAGCAGTTATTGACGTTCCAGTCCTGCAGAGGGCATGCACAAGTAAAGAATGCTGAGAAGAAATTGTTATTATTGAAACAAACAGCAGTTTGAATTCACAGCTTCTTTTAGTTATAGCAGAAACTGCAGGGTAGACTGTAAAATAGTCAGTTCCTGATGAGGCTTACACTTGGTGACTTTTGAATCTTCTTGTGTGCTCCAAATTATTCAGTTTAGGCCCAGGGTGGGTCATCTTAATGCAAAGGTTTTACATATTCTCAGTTCATTTTAATAATTGCTGCTCACTTAATTGACTCAATGGCAATTGTTTGTAGTGTAAAGGATGGCACACCTTGGCAGGCTTTCCAGCCAGGATAGGGCAAGGTTCCTTCCCTGGACGGCAAGTCAGCCCATTTGAAGCTCAAGAAGAAACACAGGGTGTTCTCTGCCCTAGCCAGAAAGATAGCAGAAGATGCCAACTTGGAATTAGGAATGGTGGGGTCCCAGCAGGGTTAGATCGAGAAACAATACCTAATTGAGAGATCAGTGTGATAGAAGAACCCGGGGGTGACCACTTATCATGGCTATATACTCTCCTGTTACATTAAATGGCAGCATCCCTGGATAGCGCTACCTGTATGGACACCCACAAGGCATGCTGGGAAAAGTTAGGTTCCAGTGGGGTGCTGCCAAATGGTTCTGTGAGGGTTTGTGATCCTTACTGTCAGGGACTTCCACTTGATGCATAAGTGCTTCCATTGGGCTCCTGGGTCTAAGATAAAGGAAGCTTCTTGACCTCATTCAGGTGAGACGGAGTCAGAAGAGGAGCTGGACAACACTCACCTGGGAGAAGTGGAGGAATAAGAATATTTGTGTATACCAACGAGTAAGAACCTTGTTGTAAGGTAGTTTGGTTAAGAAACCTGTTTTATTTGAACCCAGGACTTGTCTTGTGTAGTGTTGTTGTGTTTGGGATTTGGGGTGCTGCAACACCCCCTACTGGTCACAATAGCCATGTATTTAATATGCTCTGTGTTTAGATTTTATTTGGGGTCACTCTAACCCTGACATAGATGAAGCATATCATAAAAAACAAGTGGATTGAACTTTTCACTTTAATTCTTTTTAAATTAAGGTAATTCTGGTTTTCCCCTGGCAACACAGTGATCCCTCACAGTTCCAGGTGGCTGGGTTTGAATCCTGACTCAAGGACTTTGCCCTTTCTTTCAGTGTCCATCTATATTTCTTTTTATGGGAATTCAGAAAGATGTGTGGTGGTTGGCAGCTGTGAATTTGCTTATTAGAAATGGGTGTACATGTAAGTGTGCTTCATGATGGACTGGCCTTGTGCCCCATACTCTAAGACAGGAATGTCCTTTGGACATTTTTAAAGCAGCCCACATCATCGATATTCAAAATATGTCATATACAGCCCACAATAACCATGAGTTTTCTCAAAGACACTGTTTGACACGGATTACATAGATTATACCTCTATATGATTACATTTACACCTGGTATTCTACTTGTGTTTATCTGTGCAGCACAGCGCATCGCAGCTAATGACTTGTAGTTAGAATGGAAAGTGGCCGATCATAATGACCCAACAAAAAGTGAAAAGAAGGTGACATGCCCCACTGCCGTAAATGACTTTACTGTTTTTGCATAACTTCAGGTTAGGCAAATAAGACTATATGGCCAAAATGGATAAAGAAGGGCATTATTGAAAAAGAAAAGCTAAAAAGATCACTGTGTAAAAGAATTAAAAAACAGCCAAGTAATACCAGACGCTACAGCAAGAGAAAAAAAATTCTAAAGGTCAAAAGGGAAACTGAAAAACCAAAATTGCTAGAGAAGCCAAAACAAATAGCAAGCTATTTTGTGAGTAATACTGTAATAAAAAGATGATAAAAGAGAAATCATTGAAAATAAGTAGGAAATTGCAAAGGAACTGAACAAATACTTTACCTATGTATTTGTAAAAGAAGAAACAAATATAATACTCCATGCAGAAGTAAAAACAGGCTTTGGGTTCCTAAATTTTAAAATAGAGGAATCACATGTGCTTCAAGCCAATGCACTGAAGACTCTTAAAACCTCCTGATGGGATTTTATCAGTTGTACTGAAAGAAATAAAGTATGTCATCTCTAAACCCTTATTTGGCATATTTAAGCAATCATTTGAGAAAGGAGAAGTACCTGAGGTCTGGAAAGTTGCAAGTGTGACTTTAATTTTCAAGAAGGGAAGAAAAATTGATCCTGAATATTATCGATTAATACATTTTACTTCTTTACCATGTCAAATTATGAAAACTATAATGATAAATAAATTAGAAATGTACCGTTATGAAAATAACATCTTTTATATAAACTTCTATGTGTGGAAGTGTGTGTGTCTGTCTGTCCAGCCCAGAAGTGCAAGGCGGCCCAGAAGTGCAAGGCTACAGCGTGAAGCTCAAACAAAGCAACTCTGTTGCCAAAGCAAAACCGCTGACAAAAAAGGAACTCATTTAACTGCTAATACACAAGCGAGGAGAGAGAAACTCGCTTAGCTGCTGATAGACAACGGAGGCGAGCATGTTGGTAAAATGAAACCACTGAGGAAAGAAAACCTCACGTAAAATGAAACCTCAGAGGAGGGGGAAACCCGCTTAGCTGCTGAAAGTCAACCGAGGCGAGCACATTGGCAAAATGAAACCGCTGAGGAAAGAGAACCTCACTTAAAACAAAACCTCAGAGGAAAGAAAACCTCACTCAGCTGCTAATGCACAACCGATGCGATTGATTGATTGAAGTGCCAGAATCCATGGTTTCTAGTAGCCCAGGCTTTTTACAGCACGGACTTACACAGCTAATAATAAATAACCAGCACTGTGGGTTTATGAGAGGAATATCTTGCCGTATCTTAGGTGCTTCCCTTCATACATCTCACAGGTTGCATCTGGCAAAGGCACAGTCAGAGCTAAGATTAATACAGCCCACAGACCGCTAGACCACAAAACCAAGTTTGATCTGAAGGCTGTGTGATAAGGATGAGACAAAGACAGCCATCCATATATTGTTCCATGGCTGCAAAATAGTTTTGAAATTGAACAGAAATGTTCACTGGTCTTAGTCCAAGACAGAACTGATTATTTGGAGGCAAGATGGTGGCTTTAAAGTCCAGTACAGAAAGTGACGTCATCGTCGGTGCTTGAACCGGAAGTGATGTCATCATTGGGGCGGAAACCAGAAGTTATGTCTTTGGAACCGGAAGTACCATCATCAGAGGTACCGGAACCTGGCGGGATTTCCCGAGAATGGTCTGCAAGGAACTGAGAGAGACAGTCAGCGCACCCTGCCGCCCCCTGGTCTGTTGTAGAATTACAATTATTCAGGCCCTTTAGCGGCCTCCTACTCACACGTGTATGACAGCTGCAGTGGCTATCTCTGGTGGAATTATTAGCCTTCTATAAAGGTCAACAGTTATATTCCAAACACATGATGCTTCCAGTATGCTTGAGGCAGTGACTCTCCTTGCTGGACAAAAGAGATTCTAGTCGTATTGACCATGTGGGTCATTGAGTTGTTTTTCAGCCTTTGCTTCTCTGCCAAGATGAGACAGTCTCCTGAAGGTGATGTTACCTCAACTTCACACATATGCTGTTGATGCCAATCTGCTCCCTGTTTGAAGCCACCCTCCTGCCACTTACCTGACTGCTACCACCACCCAAAAAACATTTTTATCTTTTCTTTTGGTCTGTTGCATGTGGAGAGAAAACACATTTGCATTGCCATTTCCATTTGTGTTAAATGAGATCTCTATCCGTTTCTGACCAACTCCGAATGTGGCCTGTGAGATCCAATGACAAGACGTTTAGTTTTTAAAAATGCGAAGTGCCCTCTAATTGCTTACTAATTCAGGCGTATACAGATATACTTTGTTTTAGCTACAAATTCTCACATGACTGCCACTCTTACTCGATTTTATGTTTTGAGGCAATTTTTTCACTCATTATTGATATTTGGTCCTGTGGTAACTTTCTAACCAGCAGCAATATTCAAAAAAAGAAAAGCTAATAAAGAGGAAGGACAGTTTCAAGAGAGATGTGACATGGAATATATACAATTGTCATGAGCGGAGAGGTGCCTGTGTGGCGCCATTAGCTGGTTGTTGATATATTCCAGCCCACCTCAGCTATCTAAAATGTTATTCTTGGCCTTCAATTAAAATTGAGTTTGACATCCCTGTTCGAAGGACAGACACTGAAACTCCACAACCCTAAATTCAAATATGTATGTTGACACAAATGAATGGATGCAGATTGCTCTCTTAATCTCTTGCTGCACTTCAGCTTTTTGGCAGAATTCAAACACAATAAAAACAGGATTAGTGTGAGGAGCCATTTAATTTTAAGTGAAGATTTTCAGTCTTCTCTGGCAAGCAGCTCAAACTAGTAAGTTTTCAAATATATACACAAGTCTGACTTTGTCTCAGGTACAGTTTTAGCAAAAAATCATACCGCCTGCCATCACAAATGGATGAAAAGTGTTGCACCTTTCTATTCCAAGTATAGATGACTTCAGTACCCAGGGATGCATGACTGGCAAGCTCGATGTGAAATTCACAGAAAAAAATCTCTGACTGTCACTAAAATTTCACTCAAGCTGCATCAGTCTTTCAGGAAATAGAGAAGGTGTCATTGTGGCATCTGTACACACAAGCAGATGACTTTCAGAGTTTCAGATGCAGAATAGGGCACAAACAAGTAACTGAGTAGACAGTGAGGCTTAATGGCAAGGTTTTAGATTGTAAACCAGAAGAATGCTAGTTTAGTCTACACAACTAACTCAACTAAACTTCTGTACCCTATGTGTAAAGCCTATATGAATTCACTCACTGTGAAAGGTCCTAAATAAATAAATAAAAGTAATGAGTTAAAAAAGTATAGCTTTTCTGTAGCAAAGAATGTTAATTAAGTCCTGAAAGTTGACGCAAACAGTTCCTACAAGTGTCCCAACTTTTGTTGATTACTTACCAGCCCTCTGTCTGAATAAGAGAAGTGTTGGAACAAACACTACACTATGCCCTCTGGAACATTAATTGAACAATATTCCTATCATAATGGCAAGAAAAAGACAATTAACAAAGGAAAACAGGTAGACCATTCTAACTCTTAAAACTGTAGGTCAATCCTTTACAGAAATGACAAAGAAAGCCATGGTGTCCATGAGTACAGTTTCCTACGCCACCAAAAGAAGATTGGAAACTCTGACAGGACCAGAAGACAACTTTCTGAGTCAACAGTTGTTTTATTCCTGTGATCCTCATTTGCTGATTCTCTTGATGCATTAACAAAAGTGGCAACAAAAGCGGGGTGGTGACAAATGTATGGAGCTAGTGAGTTGTTTTTTCCATCTTGGATATCGCTGTGGCAAAAAGTGCAGTAATTTAAAATAGCAGACTCTTATAAAAATGATAAAACGGTTAATGTGTTATTAGCCTTTAAATTTTGTGCCATGCTTATGAGCAGCTTGAGGAAACTTTCCTTCCAGAGCTTAAGCTATCCAAATCAAGATATTTCCAGCATAACAGTCACCTCAGCAATTAATAACAACATGCAGAAAGGTGCCACTTTTAGACCTTTATTTAAATGGTTTATATACACTCACCTAAAGGATTATTAGGAACACCATACTAATACGGTGTTGGACCCCCTTTCGCCTTCAGAACTGCCTTAATTCTATGTGGCATTGATTCAACAAGGTGCTGAAAGCATTCTTTAGAAATGTTGGCCCATATTGATAGGATAGCACCTTGCAGTTGATGGTGATTTGTGGGATGCACATCCAGGGCACGAAGCTCCTGTTCCACCACATCCTAAAGATGCTCTATTAGGTTGAGATCTGGTGACTGTGGGGGCCATTTTAGTACAGTGAACTAATTGTCATGTTCAAGAAACAAATTTGAAATGATTCGAGCTTTGTGACATGGTGCATTATCCTGCTGGAAGTAGCCATTAGAGGATGGGTACATGGTGGTCATGAAGGGATGGACATGGTCAGAAACAATGCTCAGGTAGCTCGTGGCATTTAAACAATGCCCAATTGGCACTAAGGGGCCTAAAGTGTGCCAAGAAAACATCCCCCACACCATTACACCACCACCACCAGCCTGCACAGTGGTAACAAGGCATGATGGATCCATGTTCTCATTCTGTTTACGCCAAATTCTGACTCTACCATTTGAATGTCTCAACAGAAATCGAGACTCATCAGACCAGGCAACGTTTTTCCAGTCTTCAACTGTCCAATTTTGGTGAGCTCGTGCAAATTGTAGCCTCTTTATTCCTATTTGTAGTGGAGATGAGTGGTACCCGGTGGGGTCTTCTGCTGTTGTAGCCCATCCGCCTCAAGGTTGTGCGTGTTGTGGCTTCACAAATGGTTTGCTGTATACCTCGGTTGTAACGAGTGGTTATTTCAGTCAAAGTTGCTCTTCTATCAGCTTGAATCAGTCGGCCCATTCTCCTCTGACCTCCAGCATCAACAAGGCGTTTTCGCCCACAGGACTGCCGCATACTGGATGTTTTTCCCTTTTCACACATTCTTTGTAAACCCTAGAAATGGTTGTGCGTGAAAATCCCAGTAACTGAGCAGATTGTGAAATACTCAGACCGGCCCGTCTGGCACCAACAACCATGCCACGCTCAAAATTGCTTAAATCACCTTTCTTTCCCATTCTGACATTCAGTTTGGAGTTCAGGAGATTGTCTTGACCAGGACCACACCCCTAAATGCATAGAAGCAACTGCCATGTGATTGGTTGATTAGATAATTGCATTAATGAGAAATTGAACAGGTGTTCCTAATAATCCTTTAGGTGAGTGTATACTGTCACGCATGTGCAGCAGAGGACCTTCTTAGGGTCTCTGTGGAGGTATGTGATGACCTGCCAAGATGAAAGGTGGCACTATCGCTAACCCTGCCCCTTCTGGTTCCCCAACTATATTGACCCACAGGTTTCCAGATGGTGACGTCATTTGGTCAACGGACTACCCATGATACAGAGCTCCTGAAGCACTGACTAAACCAACCCTTTTGAGATTTCTACTTTCTTTTGGCTCAGAAGCCTGGGCAATGACACCAAGATGGGCATAACTTTTATTTATTTTTGGTATATATTAAATGGGACGAACCGGTTGGTACCCCAAATCTCATCAAGTCGTCTGTCATTCCTGCACCTGGCCACAGCATATACTAGCATAGTGAAAAGCCTGTTTATTAAAATGACCTTAATGGTACAATGGTAGGTCTGCCTGTTTACATCACATCATGCATTCATGAACCTCTGTGCACTGGATATGCCTCACGTCCTTCTTTCTTTTTGCGTCTTATTTCCTTTCTTCGTCAGACATTGAACAGTCCAGCCCTGTTGTGGATGGCAGATGACATGATGCCTGGAAATATGGACATTCACAGCACAGTTTACTGCCTTATATCAGCCACTTTCTTCTGTTTACGGAATATTACCACCCTCTTGTGGATGCTGGTTGACATTACAGTAGACCCTGGTACAGATGCCAGATTATGATAGTCAAATGATTAAAAACTTTAATCACAAAATGGGATTCAATGATGTTTAACTAAGGCATTTCACCAATGTCCATTAGTTCCCTGTGAATGTGACTGTTGTACAACTACTTAGCTGCTCAAAAAGCAAAGATTTAACCCTTGTATGTAAATCCTTGATATTAGACATATTTGTCCCATTTGGAGGTAATTGAAGAATTGTCAGACCTCTGTAAATGACATCTCTCATCTCATATTTTTTTCAATGTAAAATCAGTAGCATGTTTTAATAAGTAAAAAATTAGAAAGCCTAAAATTTCCATATTTTTAATTTATAAAACTTGTATAGTTACATATGAATTCAAATCAAAAGAAGCAGAAAAACAACTCAAGTTACATATAACTAAAAAAAAGGAGGAGGAAAACAACTTAAAATTAATTGTAAAAGCTGTGTGACCACGTTGTGTAGTGTCATACGTGTAATTTATGTCTTTGTGTTTTATAGGCTCATTATTGTCATGTCGGGTTGCATTTTTCACAATCTTTAAAGAAAGGATGAATATTGCCAAATAACTGCGACACTTTCTGAAGCAGTTGGCAGTGGACTCCAGCTTCATTTGCTTGTTTTCAAGTCTGGTCTAATATTCAGCTCATAAAAAGTAGATCAGAGTTCACTGCTCTTTTTTATTGCAAATGAAGGGCAGAGAACAAGAGAAAGTGAATGATGAAGGTAAAAATTTTAACATTGTACCTACAAACACATAGCCTTATACGGTATATCATAATTGAAGTTATATTTATGTATACTGTATATCTAATGGAGAAATTATTACCAAAGGGAGTTTACTAGCTGCATGCTTTTGTCATTACGTGCATTTTCCTCAGCCCATTTTTGTCATGCTTTAGTTCTACATGCTGTAGCCGTACCACTGATTCTCTCTTTTATAACCACATTGATGTTTTTCTTTGTTGCTCTTAGTACCAGCAGTTTTCCATGGCCACCTTTTGTGTGTTATCCGTGTATATTTGTTTATTTTGAAGTTTTTACAATTCAAGAATCCATTTCTAAGGTGTATTTCACAAGTGGAATTAAATTAGCAAAGTTCTTTCATTATCACGTTTTTCGCTGTTTACTACTTAGAATTCATTATGTGAACTTTTTTTCAGTTTGCCAGAAACCACACTGTGTATTGTTCATCGGTAGATAAAGCCAACCTGAAGAATCTTTAGTGTGTGTTAGCTTATTTCTGAAGTAAGACCTCGAATTAGGAGTATGTTCTAGTGCAGCGGTTCTCAAACTGCGGGGGGGTGCTGAAGCTGTACAAGGGAGGT
>JANRMT010062827.1:36834348-36860397 GCA_026402145.1 Polypterus bichir lapradei | reverse complement strand
TCTATCTATCTATCTATCTATCTATCTATCTATCTATCTATCTATCTTATTTATCATACATACATAGGCCTATATTGCAGTGTCCTGATAATAAATGGTCCAGCAGTCAATGTGTTAATGGCGAATGGAGATAACATTGTTGATAGGATAGTCATCTATGGTGACCATCCTTGGGCAATATATAAATATCCATGAAAAAATCTCACATTACTCGTGACGCATAATCCACATGTCTAATCACTCAGTTGCAAAATGCATGGTTGTTTTTACAAAAAATATGGTTAAATAAATTACTCCTGAAAATGAAATTAGTCCACAAGTAGGAAACTCAGGCACACAGACTCATGCTTTAGAATTGAAGTCCTATTTCTCCCCCTCATTCATTGGTCAAGAGTCCTGTCTTTGTGTCTTTTCTGGCAGATCACCCATTAAGACTTCTCTTCTTTTGAGTTTCAGGTAATGAAAAACACAGAAAGGTGTTAAGACAAAAAAAATACTAATAATCACATAAATGAAATGCCATCATCACTGGGGCTGGAACTGTAAGTGCTGTCATCAGTAGGGCTGGAACTGGAAGTGATGTCATTGGACTCCGGAACTAGAAATGACATTATCAGTGGGGGTTTGGGGGTATTATGGGGTACTGGAAGTGCCATCATTGAGCCCAGACCCGGAACTAGAAATAACATCATTGAGTCCGGAACCCGAAATGATATCATAGGGGTCAGGCGGAATTTGCCGTAGCTGGTCTACAGAGAAGTGATATAAAGAGTTAGTGCACTCCACCACCCCATGGTCTAGCATGGAATTACTCTCATTCAGGCCCTTTAGCTGCCTCCCATGCACACGTGTGTGACAATAGGTAAAGTGATTTTAAAGCATGTTAATTCCAAGTTGATGAAGTGTACACCAATGATAAAATGCCATTTGTTTGTTAAATTTCCATGTTGAAGCAAAAATGGTTAACAGTTATTGAACCTAACAAAAAGAAGGTGTCATGAACCTATAAATACACAACTGGGGATATTTCTTTAAAGACAATGTCAAAAATATTAACAGATATAGTCACTTTGGCACGTTCCAGGGTCCTCCCTGTGTGGAGTGTGAACGTTCTTGCTGTGTCTGCACTGGGTTTCCTCTGAGGGCTTCCGGTCTCCTCCCACTGTCCAAAGACATGCCAGTTAGGTGACTTGGTGACACTAAGCTAACCCTAGTGTGTGTTAGGTGTGTGCATTTGCCCTACAATGGACTGGCACCCTGGTGGTGTGACCCCAATCTAGAATAAATGGGTTTGAAACCAATTTTGGCATAATAGGGTTCTTAATGAAGTATATACGCAATCTAAAATATTGTTAGCAAAGTCATCCTTTCTACTTTGTTTAATGACTGCTACACTTTTCATAAAAATTCATACTTCCAGTTGTTAAAAAGGTAGTTTTGATTTTATTCTAGCATTCTGTCTGCAATTAGTACTAGAGTTACTATCACAAGTCTGCTTTGAACTAATCAAAATAATTTTCAGCATCTAATGAGATTAAGCAGTCCTGACACAGTGATAAATTAATCTCTTTGTAATCTTATAATACATTATATCTAGGACTGTGACTGAAATAAAAATACTGCATACAAATGAATGCCATCCTGTGATTCTTATTTTTGTAACAGTTGAGTATATGCCTCCGCTCTCAGACCCTCTAGGTATTCTGGATTCAGAGCAACAGTGAAAACATTGCGGCCGCTCTTAATATCCAGATTGTATGGAATACAACTGTTCTTTTCAGGAGCATATGCGGCATAGTTTGTAATTTTCTGAGCAATGGAGATGGAGGAACCTTCGAATACAGTAATATGGTTATATACACTGTGTGGACTATGGCCGGCCATTCATCCCGGCCAATACCCCCAGGCTGCCAGTGGGAGCCCTCCCTGTGACATGGAGATGCCCCGAATTCCAGCAGGGCATCATGGACTATGGAGTTTTAGTGCACAGCCCTGCTGGATAACGTCGGGGCCACCAGGGGACACTGCAGGGAGGCACAGAGGCGTTAATTTTCCATATGACCCGGAAGTACTTCCATGTCACAAGGACGGAAGAAATAAAGTGCTTCCGGGCTGACGAAGAAAAGGAGTTTCACCTGACTTTCACCTGAGGGACCAGAAGGACTTCCGGGTCATGGACTATAAAAGACTGTTGGAGATCCCAGATGGGCGAGCTGAGTCTGGTGGAAGGGTGACAATGCGTCTGGGAGTGGAGGATTGATTATTGTGTATGGTTTGTTTGTGTTTATGAGTATAGTGGAGTGGAGGGTGCTTTGTGCACATTATTGTTCAAATAAATTTAATATGTGTTCTTTTACCTGGTGTCTGGCGTCTGATCTGAGGGTTCAAGGGGATGACAGTGCCCCCTATCTGACAAAACTGGAACCAGTAGGGGATGCCACTGAGCTCTAAACTCCAGACACAATCACACCCAAACCATTTACGTGTTCAAATACAGTCCCTTTTTATTCATAAACGTTAACTTAACACACAGGTTAAGACAAAGTATAAACAGCACAGAAAACAATTCTGTTCTTTCACACTCACCCTCTGAATCCTTGTCCACTGTCTCCCGACTCTGACTGCCTGGTCAAAGTGAAGCGGCTCCTTTTATTTATGACCCAGGAGTACTTCAGGGCTAGGATATGGTCCATTGGATGCAGATGGGAGTTGCACAAAGTTGGGAACCATATGCCCCTGCAGTGTCCCCTGGTAGTACCCACAGAATCCAACAGTCTTATGTTCTGGATCTCCAACTCCCATGATGCCATGTGGGTATCTGAAGGGGACACTGCCTTTTTTAGCTTTTCAGGGGATACAACACCCAGATGCTGTTGTGTCCCCTGGTCTTTCACTGCTGAATGAGGATTCTTGTTCTCATCCGGTCAGAGAGCCTATCCTTCTTTAATCATGGCATCTCATCCTTTGGCACTCACAGTACACACATCTTATGAAAAGGTTTTTTTTTTTTCTAATATCCTGGCTAAAATGCCCACAACGGCCTTGTCATTTCAGGCCCCTAATCATCCTCTTTCTTGAATCGGCCATCTCACCCTTTCACTACCTTGCAGCTAATGTGTGGTGAGTATACTGGTGCAATAATGGTTGCCATTACATCATGCAGGTTGGCATTATACATTGATGGGTGGTTGAACTGGTTCTCCTCTGACTATGTAAAACACTGAATAGTGAGAAAAGTGGTATATCAATTTAATAATTTATTAATATTAGCCTTATAATCTTTTTTAGTGTGTACTTACTGCTTTGTGCATGTTCACTGCATGTATTTCCAGCTGTTATGCATTCAATTCTGGAAGCTGTGCTGCTTGATGCTATATGTTGCTTGTGAATCTACCCACAACATTTACATTCACAAAATCTAAAATGTCATCCTGTGCTAACTGAAAGCTAAAAACTGTTCATAATGAAACACACAACACTAGTTTCAACACAGTCCCCCGACTGCTGTTTACTCAGTTATGTTGAATTCTTTGTTAGTCGCTTTGCATAAAAGCATCTGCTAAGTAAATAAATGAGAACCTGCTGATTTAATTTGTGCAAAGCAGCACAATCTGCTGGTAATGATGGGCAGTGCAGAGAGGCCACTGAAGGTTTCACATGCACAAAATATTGTGATTGCATTTCAGTGGATCAGTCTAATTATATTCCGTAACCATTGCCTGCAAAATAATAAATTAATTCAAAAATCTATCCATTATGTAAATGAAGTCACTCCAGACACCATTACATTTACAATAAGAAGACAAACATCCATCTTTAAAACACAATGAGAAAAAATTCCATCATTAAAAATATATGTTAATGACATCCAAAGTGTTTTTAAGCATGTTTGTTCTTTTCAGACAAATCTGACTGATGTAGTAAAATTGTCAGAGTAAAACACAATTGCCTATAAAATAAACATTTGAAAACAAAAGGCTCTGTAGGAAGTTACAATAATGAGCCAAATGGTCCGGGCAGATGCACATTTCAGATTTCTCCACCTACCCTCTGTCATTTTCCCAGAGGCATATAATACCAGCCTCCATTACATTTCCTTAAAATAACTTGCAGCCCCTGACAATTTGGGATGAACGTAAGCCATATAGACACGATCTCCTGCAAACTCCACAACAGAAAGTCAGTAAACAGTTTAAAAAACAATGAAGGACATTGATTCCATGCTGTGTTTGGAGAGAAAAAAAAGTGTTTACTGTCTTGTTTAAATTAAATCAATCAGAACTCTAACTGAGAAAGGACAATGTCGCTGTAAATTAAACGAGAGCCATGATGTCTCCAGTTTTCTAAATTAAAAGTCAATACCACTCATTACTTTTCATTACTTTTCGACACCCACTAATTCTAGCACAAGGCCTTCACTCCAATACTATATGCTTATTTCTTTTCTGTAAAGAAAATAACTTATTGTCTATTTAATTTTTTTTTCTTTTTAACTTTTAAGACAAAAGAATTTTTAAACAAACGGAGATTTTTCACAACCCTCTGGCGCATATTTTGCAGTCCACTTGATACTAGCAATACAGTTTATCAGAATTTATGGATCATTATAGATAGATAGATAGATAGATAGATAGATAGATAGATAGATAGATACTTTATTAATGCCAAGGGGAAATTCACATATATATATATTTTAATATTTTAAGATCAAAATATATTTTTACAGTCATCTATCAAAATGGAGTACACTTTTCTGTTCTTGAGATGTAACCAAAGTGTTTGGCCAACGTGTTGATCAAAGTACTGCCAAGACAAAAAGGGTGCTTAGCTAATGGTGAAGCCAGCTGGGAAATTGCGTAACTCAGGATTTTATACAAAAACAGGATATCTGATCAAACATAGTAAGAAAAATTAATAATCACAGAAATAAATGCCAAGCCTCTGTTTCTCTATTGCTAGAAAACTACACCAGTACCAGAACATGTAAACATTTACACATCATCATCACGCCATGCTGAACGATCCAATATAAATTAATCCAATATAAACAACTGTTATTAATTAATTCAACTGAAATATAAAAATCCATAATTGTTTCACTAAAGATGTTTAAATAAACAAATGTTGGGCTGCATTATATCTTTTTTTTACTGATTTTTCAAACCTAAAGTCATTTGAATCTCTAATCCACTTAATCTAGAAAAGGGTCACAGGGTGATGGAGCCAATCCTAGCTACCACCGAGCGCAAGGCAGGAACACTAGCAAACACACAGTCACACAGACACACTAGGGCCAGTGTAGAGTCACCAGTTCACCTAACGTGCATGTCTTTGGGCAGTGGGAGAAAACAGGACCACCAGGAGGAAATCCACGCTGACACAGGGAAAACGCCATGTAGGAAGGACCCAGGATGTAAGCCCAGGACCCCTTACTGCAGTAGGCTGCAGTGCTACCACTCCGGCACCATGCCACCCTCACAATTAAAAGGTGGGAAATCTTAAAAGATAACAAGAACTTCTATCCTATAAACTCTTCAAAGTTTTTGTTTTTTTTCTTCTGATCTTCACACTACCTCCGTGCCACCTCATACCCCTCTCAAAACTAAAGAGACATCATAAATTTGGACTTGATTTTGGATATCAAAATTGATGAAACCTTCAGATGCTTATCTTAAGAGTGGAGATCATTTATAATGAGGTTATTGACTTTTGCGCCAGCCAATTTAGGATACAGTTATGCTATTTTAAGCAACTTTCACGCCTATTTTTTCATTTCTACTTACTGTCTACAGACACTCATATCTAGTAAACAGAGTTAGGAAAGGAAAGTACAGACAGATATGGCAGTTTACATCACAGAATAAGCAATGGTCTTTTTTAATGGCCAAACATCGCCGCCTTTGTCCGAAGTGCTAAGCCATCCCTTCACCTCTCACCGCTGGGTCATCACAATTTGTAGCTGTATTCCTCCTGTGCTACAACTTCTTCTGATAATGGCATTTATATAACAAACTCCTCGGAGCACCTATTGCTAAGACACAGGTGGTGGTTGCTAGGCTATGCCCTTGGCAGTTGTGTCATGTGACATCACTCACGCCATGTTGTTTAAGCTGTCGTTGCTCTGGGTTGTTTGACCAAAATGAGGATTCACCAAAACCTTATGGCGATCATTTCATTGTTGTTTTTGAAGGTTCTATGTTACTAAATACTGCTCCTATTGTGTTAGAGTCAGAGTTATGTTTGTTTTCTGTTTTATTGTTATTTTTTTCTGGAATTATCATTTTCTATATGTTTTGCTTTTTCTTTAGTATTTTTAATTATGGTTTAGCATTTAGCTGGAGTTGCTGTGGGTGAGAGGTGTCGGGCATGGGTGGGCTTGCTTATGGCCCCCCGGCCAGAGGCCTGTACGTTGGAGTTTTCCCCGTTGGACGAGAGGGTTGTTTCACTATGACTTCGAGTTGGGGGAAGGACTCTGACTGTTGTTTGCGCTTATGCGCCGAACAACAGTTCAGAGTACCCAGCCTTTTTGGAGTCCCTGGAAGAGGCGCTGCAAGGTGCAGCTCCTGGGGACTCTATCGTCCTGCTGGGAGACTTAAACGCTCACGTCGGCAATGACAGTTAAAACCTGGAGAGGTGTGATTGGGAGGAACGGTCTCCCTGATCTAAACTCGAGTGGTGTTCAGTTGTTGTTGAACACCATGTTCGAGTATAAGGGTGTCCATAAGTGCACTTGGCGCCAGGATGCCCAAGGTCGCAGCTCGATGATCGACTTTGTAACCGTGTCATCAGATCTGTGACTTTATGTCTTGGACACTCGGGTGAAGAGAGGGGCTGAGCTGTCAACTGATCACCACCTGGTGGTAAGTTGGATCAGATGACGGGAAAGGCTGCCAGGCAGACAAGGCAGACCCAAACGAATAATGAGGGTCTGCTGGAAACGTATGGCGGAGGAACCCATCAGAAAGATCTTTAACTGCCACCTCCGGCAGAACTTCAACCTCATTCTGAGGGAGGCGAAGGACATTGGGTCTGAATGGGCCATGTTCTGAGCCTCCATTGTCGAAGCAACAGAACGGAGCTGTGGCCGCAAGGTTGTCGGTGCCTCTCGTGGCAGCAATCCACAAACCCGGTGGTGGACACCTAAGGTTTGAGAAGCCGTCAAGCTGAAGAAAGAGTCCTATCGGGTCTGGTTGACCAGTGGGACTCCAGAGGCAGCTGAAGGGTACCGGCGGGCCAAGCATGTGGCGGCATCGGCTGTTGCAGAGGCAAAAACTCGGGCATGGGAGGAATTTGGGGAAGCCATTTAAAACAACTTTCGGTCGGCACCGAGAAGGTTCTGGCAAACCGTCGGGCGCCTCAGGAGGGGAAAGTGGTGCTACACCAACACTGTGTACAGTGGAGATGGGGCCCTGCTGACTTCAACTGTAGACGTTATTGACTGGTGGAAGGAATACTTTGAGGATCTTCTCAATCCCACCAGCATGTCTTCCTTAGAGGAAGCAGAGCTGGAGGACTCCAGGGGGGGCCCGTCCATAACAGGGGCTGAGTTCGCCAAGGTAGTTAAAAAGCTCTGAGGTGGCAGGGCCCCTGGAGTGGACGAGGTTCACCCTGGAATCCTCAAGGCTGTGGATGTTGTGGGGCTGTCCTGGTTGACATGTCTCTGCAACATCGCATGGACATCGGGGGAAGTGCATCTGAATTGGCAAACCGGGGTGGTGGTTCCCCTTTTTAAGAAGGGTGACCAGAGGATGTGCTCCAACTATAGGGGGATCACATTCCTCAGCCTCCCCGGTATCGAATCTTGGATTCAAGAGGAACAATGCGGATTCCGTCCCGGCTGTGGAACACTGGACCAGCTCTACACCCTGGCCAGGATCCTGGAGGGGCCATGGGAGTTTGCCCAACCAGTCCACATGTTTTTTGTGGATTTGGAGAAGGCATTCGACCGTGTCCCTCAAAGCATCCTATGGGGTGTGCTCCAAGAGTACGGGTTACAAGGCTCGTTGTTACGAGCCATCCAGTCCCTGTACAGGAGGAGCAGGAGCTTGGTCCGCATTGCCGGTAATAAGTCGGATTCATTTCCTGTTGAGGCTGGACTCCGCCAGGGCTGCCCTTTGTCACCAATTCTGTTCATAAGTTATATGGACAGAATTTCTAGGCGCAGCCAAGGAGGAGAGAGGGTCTTTATCGGTGACCTCATAATCTTGTCTCTGCTATTTGCGGATGATGTGGTTCTGTTGGCTTCATCGGACAGTGACCTCCAGCTCTCACTGGAATGGTTTGCAGCTGAGTGTGAAGCAGCAGGGATGAGAGTCAGCACCTCTAAATCCGAGGCCATGGTTCTCAGCTGGAGAAGGGTGGAATGATTTCTCCGGGTTGGGAGCACAGTACTCCCTCAAGTGGAGGAGTTCAAGTATCTCGGGGTCTTGTTCACTAGTGAGGGAAGAATGGAGAGGGAGGTTGACAGACGGGTTGGTGCGGCATCCGCAGTAATGTGGGCTCTGCAACGGTACATCGTGGTGAAGAGAGAGCTGAGCCAAAAGGTGAGGCTGTCAATTTACCAGTCAATCTACAATCCTACCCTCACCTATGGCCACGAGCTTTGGGTAGTGACCGAAAGAGCAAGATCATGGATACAAGCGGCCGAAATGAGTTTTCTCTGCATGGTGGCTGGACTTTCCCTTAGAGGGTGAGGAGTTCAGTTATCCGGGAGAGACTCGGAGTAGAGTCGCTGCTCCTCCGCATTGAGAGGAGTTAGTTGAGGTGGTTCGGGCATCTGGTTAGGATGCCCCTTGGACGCCTCCCTGGGGGGGGGGTGTTCCAGGCATGCCCCACTGGGAGAAGGCCACGGGGCAGACCCAGGACATGCTGGAGGGATTATATCTCCCGGTTGGTCCTGGAACGCCTTGGGGTTCTCCCGGAGGAGCTGGAGGAGGTGGCCTGGGAGTGGGATGTCTGGGCTTCCCTGCTTAGGCTGCTGCCCCCGTGACCCGACATCGGATAAGCGGTGGATAATGGATAGATGGATGGATGGATGGGTTTAGCATTTATGTATTATCATTATGTATTATGTATTTATGTTGTTTGCCTATGTTTTTTATGTTCTGTAGGTGCAACCTCAAGAGGCGGAGCCACCATTACATCACTTCTGAGGGTCCACCCTCAGCCTTTATATTTCAGACTGCTTAGTAGTCCCTCAGAACTTCATTGATTGTGTTGGAGAGCTTTTCTTTAGCTAAGTATTGTTTTTGATCTTACAGCTTTTGGGTTTTGATAATGGTTTGTGGCTTTTTTATCTTGAGCTGACTTTGTGTATTGGTTACCATTTTATCCTCTAATTTGTCCTCTTTTAGTTTATATAAATAAACTCTTTTATTGGTTCATCTTTGTCTTATTATTACAGTCATCCTTTCCCTTGAAATGCATTTTTTTTAATCTATTTTTGAATATTTAGACTGTTTTTGCATGTTAAAGTCATTGCCCCATTTTGAGCCTGTGCAAGTTTGAAAGCCTGCCTCTTGAGCGTTGGTGTCTGACTGCCTGTGGTGAGGCTATTTTGTTGTTTTTTTTTTGTTGTTACTCATGTTATTAACTGATATTTCTGTTCCTTTAAAAAAGACTTTGGAGTAAGTGGGAATGGCTGTGGAGTTATCATTCCTCACATGTCCACAACTTACATTCTTAACAGGTTCCATAAATAAATAATAACAGGTCAGGTCAGGTTGGGAAGCATGCACTCGTACAGTGCACCCACCACATGATGAAACACCTTGGGATCCCAGTTTGCAACCCCCTAGGTGAAAACATGGTCCAGTCCCACCCTCTGGAAATGACCATCTACCTGCCGCAGGTGGCTAGGTATTACGTGGGTGTCCCTTTAGCCTGATCCAGCCACTCGGGTCCTCAGCAATGAGGATCCTGCGAACCAGATCACCCTTGGGGAAGCATACAGATAATCGCGCGGTCCTCCAGCTTGCAGGGAAAGCTTGGGGGTTGATGGCAGGATTGGCACTCTAGCCACTGTAAAAACTTCACACAGCTCTGAAATGACAGACAAGACTCATTTTTGCTCTCTGCGAGAGTAACTCTGCTGCACTGCTCACATTATGAAGGGGATGGGGGAAAGAGGGGAAGAAGCCTGTTGGGGATCGTAACTGGTGTGTTGGCTGAAGTGTTGCCTGCTGCAAGGCAGCATTCAGGTCTTAATTTGAGGTGGCCCATCCAGGTAGGTGTGTGGAACATCTTATCTCTCCAGCATGATGATAATAGATTTGTGAAATAGCAATGCATTTATGATTATAGAAGGAATGCATCGGGCTCCTTTTATGCTAGAAGCAGAATAGCTTCTGGTGACCCAGCTTGACTTGTCGAAAGCACTTCTGGATTGTCTGTGAACCAGGGCAGTCCTCCCCTGACAGCAGCACCCAAGGAACTCCAACAGTATTGTACTTCTGGACTCCACTTCACACGAACCTCTGCAGGTCTCCAAGCTGGGATGACTCCAGCGGACCACTGTCACCTAACATATGAGTAGAAGCCTCCAGCTTGTCCATACCCTGGCACCTTCCTTCTTGGTAGGGGGTCATGCTATCATCCAGCTGGAATGCCCATCTGTCCTCCATGGTACTCACAACATGTTAGAATATTTCTTTAAAGACAATAACGTGAGCAAATAAGTAAGATTTGTAACGTGGTCAGTCACCTTTAAATAATTCTCTTCATTCACTATTAAAAAGTGTTTTGCAATTAGATCGATATTCAGAATTGGTGCCTAAAGTATTAAAATCCTACTGCACCAAACTAAAAACAGTTTGCCAGCTAATATTTTTTATTATAACTTTATTACCTGTCAAGCACAGATATTACCTATGTTAATATATTTTATTATTATTTTACAGAAGAGACAAGGACAACTTTGATGCTGCTGCTTTAATTTTTAAGTCATGATGTATTACAGCTGCCAACATAGACTGGAGCAAAAGAAAGATACAGCGGATCTGAGCCCTGCGATGCTTCACGCAAGCTTGTGTTTAAAAATGATTGATTAAGCTGACATTAGCTCAGGGAGTGCACCAGCACACCATTTTTCTTACTCATTACATAAGACAATATTTCAAATCAATAGAGTACAAGAAAGTCTCCAAAGGTACTAGAACATCCTTCAGATAAAAGTTGAAAGAAAACACAATCAAGCTCTATCAATTATTTGCTTTTATTGAGGCCAAGGAGCTTTTAAAAATGTCAAAAAAGAAAATAGGTTTGTGATGCAGAACATACTCCTCTTCTCTGGGAATATTGTAAGGGTAAGACGGCTCCAACGTGATGGATTTGATAAAGAAAAGGTTGACAAATTCAAACCTATGGACAAGTGTGATGGTGGTTCTTGCAATGCAACTACAACAACTTTGTTCGAATGTGACATATTTGTGCTTTTCTTTCCAAGTTTAATTCCGTTCATCCATCTGTGCTTTTGGTGCCATTTTTTACATTTCAGAATTGCAGAGTGCTTTGACAGTAATAGACACAAGGCAGTAACCAGCTCTAAATAGAATGCAAGCTTATTGCTGGACACACTCGCACTCCTACTGGGCATGGATTCAAGTCGAGTTCTCTTGAAATTTAAGGTAACAATGCTACCCCTCTGTGGCTCATCTTAAAAAACGTTTTGTAGGAAAACACTGAGAGAAAGACAAAGGTTTTCACAAACACCAGTCTCTGTGTTCTCTCACTATTAAGTCCTTGAGGGACACCTTTCCCTTTCTGACTGCTTCCATATCTGCTGACCTCTCATACTCTCCATCTACTGTTAAGATTCATGAGTTTTTTTCATTTAATTTTTTATGTTTACATTTTCAGGTTTGATACATCATGTAACCGTGACCGTGATCCATCTTTGACTTGTGGTTACAGTAGCGCCTTAGTGGAATCGTATCAACTAGATACAAGAAGGGCCTAGAACAATACTTATAAAAGAAAAGATTGTATTTTAACATAGGCTCTGAAATGGAATGGCCTTAAAAATCCAAACCCCAATACAAAATCCAAAGCTGAAGTCAAAAACAGAGCACAAGTTGAAAAAATCTACAAAATCACAAGAGTAAAAAAAAAAAGCACAGTAAAACACAAGAAACCTTCCACTCCCTAGTACATTTGAAATGAACCGCAAGGAACTTATGGAAGACCCTCCAATACATAGAGTGGAGAGTAGTTCCTGGTGATGATTGACAGGTGGTCCCGCCTCTTGGGAAACCACCCACAAAGTGGGACATAATCAAGACATTTTCCAATTACAAATAGACACCAAGAATAGTGTATGTAAAAAATAAAAAAAAAAGAAACATTAATATAAAGAAGTGGCACAAAACTGAACAAAGCACGACTTTGAATCCCAGCCAGGGAATAAATGCAGGCTGAAACAATGACAATTAGTGGTGCTATTCTATATTAATGTGTTTCAACTAGATAATACTCATTCAAGATGTAAGGGCAAGCAGTTTGGCATAGAGTTTAAGGGGTTGGCATTTAATCCCCGAGGTTGTAGACTCAAATCCCACTACTGACACCAATAATGTGATCATGAGAAAGTTACTCAATGAGCACCAATTTGAAAAACAAAACAAATTTGATCTTTGCTCAAATGTTTGGAAGTCAGCTTATGTAAATGCATAAGTCCAATAATAGTTATCATATATACTCATGTTTAAGTTCTCCCGCAGATAAGTCGGGGCTTGATTTTACTGTATAATTTCTGTCATTTTGTAATGTCGGTTGCATACGAGGTGAGACACAAAAATAACCAGACTGGGCTTTCCTGGAAAACCGTCTGGAGGTCGGCTGGATGTACTTAAGTCATAGAACTATATCCCCTCCTACATGCCCTCTCAAACTTCAGACTGGCTAGCTATATCCTGTGAATAGCCCAGTCAGTATTTGCACGACAATTGCTACACGAGTTGCCTCGACAATGTTGGGTGAAAAATGCGAACAACGACACAAAACAACATAACGATCCCATGCACAATGCTTTTTCCGTAAAGCAGTTTTTGACTGACAAAAACATTCCTGTCCTCGATCATCCTCCCTATTTAGCTGCCTGTGATTTTTACTTGACCTGAAAATCAAAAGTTATCTGAAGAGAACACATTTTTCTCCAATGGATAAAGTGAAGACAGAAACAGCAAGCTTGTTGAAGAGCTTCAAGCAAGAAGACTTCCAGCACTGTTTCAATCAATGGAAGATACGTATGGAGCAGTGTAGACATCGGGAGGGGGAGTATAGAGAAGGTGACAGTGTTTAGAATGCTGTAATTCATCAATAAATATATATATTTTTACCAATCCGGTTATTTTTGTGTCTCACCTTGTAAGTCGAATGCAGAAAACTCACACAATTGATCCAAGAGTTTATGATATGCTAACGCCCACCTGTAAGAGAGCACACTGCCCTTTTTTTATGTATTGTGCTTACCTGATGTCACACACGTGCACATGGGAGGCAGCTAAAGGGCTTGCGTAAGGGCAATTCCGAGTCAGACCAGGATGGAGCAGAGTGCACTGATTCTTTTTCTCCTTGGCCTGCAGACCATCCACGGGAGATTCCACCTGGCCCTGTTGATGTCACTTCCGGGTCCGAGCCTATGGAGGAAGATCGTGTTGGCTCCGGCCCCTTTGATGTCACATCTGGCTCAAGCCTATGACCCTTATGAGCCCGACCCCTGTAACTTCACTTCCTGTCTTCCCCTTTAAAAGCCTCCACCTTTTCCTTATCCCCTCAGTTCTGTTTTGGATTCGGTTTTGTGCACATCAGTGCTGTATAAACATTTTTATGACTTTGCTCCAGGATACCAACGGGTGGCGGCCCCAAACCTTGCTATGGCTTTGTGTGGAGTTTCTGGCAATGACCACACGGTAATACCCGAACTATTCCGAAGCGACGTTTGCAATGTTTTGTGTATCTTTCACCCTCATACACCTTTATCATAAGAGCATCCCTTATCTACGATGGAGCGTTCGATCAGAAGAAAATATGAAATTGATTTTAAATTAAACGTTGTTGAAGAGGTGAAAGAAATTGGTAACTGCGCTACTGCAACAAAATTCGATGTGTCTGAGAAACTGGTGCGAGATTAGAGGAAGCAAGAAGATGTAAAAAAAAACAAAAATAAAGTGTCATATTTTTAAACGGGTGTATAAGTCAAGGTCTGATTTTATGATTGAGTTTTCGGTTTCAAGACCCAACTTATATGCGAATATATACGGTAAAAATATATAAAGTCTTGAAAGACTTTAAAGCAAGACTAGAAAGAGATCTAACATGTTTTTGCCACCTGTGGACGCTAGAGGCGCTGTTGCCTCATTAAACCTACCAGACATACGTCCAGGACACACGTTTTAAACGTACCAAGAATAAATTCTTTCATATTCTTAAATAAAGTGCACAAAGCACCGCACACTCCACAATTCTTCCAATCAATAATCACAATAAACACAATCCTTCACTCCCAGCAGCTCCGTTACACACCCTCCCAACTCTGGCTCTCCTTGCTGGGTCTCAACCAGTCCTTTAAATAGTCCTTGACCTGGAAGTGTTTCTTCTCCGGGTCAAACACCACATCCTCCTTCCTCAAGTAGCCTGGAAGTACTGCAGGCTTCCCTCCTTGGGCCTCCAAAGTACTTCCGAGTCGTAATGACAGTAGGAGTCCCCAGGTTCCTCGTGAGCTCCCCCTGGCGGCACCCACGGCACCCAACAGGGTTGAAGAAACGGACTCCATGTCTCATGCTGCCCTGAGGGAATCCGGGGAACCATTTCCATCCAGGGGAGCTGCCATCTAGCGTCTCGGGAGATGCAATGCCCTCTTCCTCCTTCTTTCTGTTGAGGGACGTCCCGGCCAGACTGAAACGCCGGCCGTCAATCACACACCATATTCTCAATTTTGACTCCTTTTACCTCAAGTCTTTAAGGAATTTTAGGAGAAACATCTGTGACAAAGATGCTTCTTAAATGAACCATAAATGAGAATCTCTTTGAAGTCCCATGAGCCATCACAGATCAGCCACTGAGCAGTCAGATTTTCCTATGGGGCCTGCCTGGACCTCAGCCTTTTGAGATAACTCTGATTTATTCTTTTTGTTTACTGCCTCCCAAGTCTCCTTTTAGCATGGCTTCTCTTGCTGCTGCTGCCCTTGCTGTGCTATCAGATCCTCATATAAAATATCCTGTGCAGACAACCTGTCTTTGAGAAGTGCAGGTTTGCCCTTTGGCTGTGAAGCTGGCTTGCTGCCCAGCAGGAGGTGCCATTGATGGCTGTTCATTCCACCCTTCAGGCTTGGCTGGTCGGCACAAGAGTGCAACACTTGTAAAAAAAAGAAGAAAAAAAAGGCAATTGTTAGAGACATAAACACTGCTGTCAATGGTTCTTGTGGAAGTAAATGATTAACTTTTTAAATGTTCATTTTCTGGCATTTTGTACTGTAGCTAAACAACTGAATAAAAACCCGTTTCTAACCTGATTACACAGCAAGTTTGAAAAATGTTACTTTTATTAAGGTTCTCCATCTGTTTAATCATGAAGCAACAAGCTGCCAATTATTTTGTTCCTATTTTGATTGTGTGTTATACCATTACGTTTATTTTCAAATTCTCATTTAAAGCTGTTCATTACTTAACTATAATCCTTCACACTGTTGCAGAGGTTTAATGAAGCTGTCCAAGCCACCAGCTTGCAAATTCAAAGGTTTTTACAAGTTTAATGATGAAGTCAAATCATTTCAAAATGAAGTTAAAGCCATATTACATGATCAAAAAAAAAAGTGCATTGTACACATGCAGTTTTTATTGAACATGAAATATAATTATGGAATAGGACAAGGATATTATGTTGCAGGGAAATTGCATATTAGCAAAAACATTTTTCTTATTGCTAATGTAATAAAGATTACACTTGCAAATGTTACTTAAGATAAACAAGTGAGGCAAGTCAATTATGGAACCAATATTAGAACAGTTATATAAAACAATGTGATGAATGCCGTGCAGTAAAATTTTCTGTCTAATAATTTTTAAAACTCAAATGGGGAGCCGGAGATTAGCAGGAAAACAGCAGGATCCAGTCAATGAAGGAATGCCACGCAATAGCACATCACACTGAAGCATGCAACTCTCCATCTTGAGCCAACTTATTCACCTTAGGGATGCTGGTGGAAAACCCACCTGAATGCCAATGACCCTTGTTCTCAGATCTAGGAAGCAGTAGGGCATTACGTACATGCAAGGCATCTTAAGGGCTCGGGCTCGGGTAGCTACCAGTCGAACCCAGGGTTTGGCACTGTGGTCTAATGCCTTCCCGGTTTCTCCCTCTGCAGCAGAATGGAAGATTGACAGCCACTTCTGTTTTTTGCCCTCCTCGATCTGCCCTTTCCTGCCAAGTCACCACATAACATAAAAATACAAGCAACAAGTTGTGGAAGTGTCTTTTCAGACGAGAGCTCAAAAAAAAAAGAAAAAAGAACTGAACCCAACATGGCCAGTTACATGTTATGTGTTGACTTTGCAGGATGGCAAAAAGCATAACTGACTTCAGCATTGGTGTGGCTGTCTTCCATTCTGCAGATTGAAGAACAGAGAAGGCATTAGTCCACAGCGCCAATCCCTTGGTTTAGTGGGTAATTACCATCACCAGCGCTCTTAAGCTGCCTCTATGCACATGTGTGTGACACTGTAATACCGTATATACTTGCGTTTAAGGTCTCCTGCAGATAAGTCAGGGCTTGATTTTACCATATAATTTCAGGTATTTTATCATGTCGATCATATAAGTCGAATGCAGAAAACTCACGCTATTGGTCCAAGAGATTATGATATAGTAAGGCCCACCTGAGAGAGTAACCACGGAGCACACTGCCTTTTTTTACGATGTATTATGCCTATGTGACCATACGGTAATACCTGAACTATTCCGAAGCAACGTTTGCACTGTTTTGTGTTTTTTATATCTCACACCCTCATACACCTTTATCGTAAGAGCATCCTTTATCTACGATGGAGCATTCAATCAGAAGAAAATATGAAGCTGGTTTTAAATTAAAAGACATTGAAATGGCGAAAGAAATTGGTAACTGCGCTGCTGCAACAAAATTTGATGTGTTTGAGAAACTGGTGCGAGATTGGAGGAGGCAAGAAGATGTAAGAAAAAAAAATATCTAAGTCTCATATTTTTGAACAGCTGTATAAGTCGGGGTCTGATTTTGTCATCGATTTTTCAGGTTTCAAGACCCAACTTATACGCGATTATATACGGTATTTTCATTTTGCATAGGGGTTCATGTATGTACATATTAACATTAAAAACACTTAGGCTTGTTTGAATATTTGTTCAAATGTGTGTAGATAATATAGCATAAACCAAAAATTAATATGGATCTACACATGCAAAACAGCAGAATATATTTTAATGCATTTACCTTTTACTTCATTCAACGTTGATACATATGCACAGTGGGTCAGTTACAGCGTACCCTGCTAGTGGCAGATCAAGACCAGACTACGCAGTACAATACTAAGAGGAGATGATCCTCGGGTCTAATGCTGCATCCATTTGAAGTGGGAATTTGGAATCTTCACCTGCAATGTCCCCTTAAGTCAGATTTCCAACTCGGAAACTCTGGGCTGGTCTGTCAAATCGAGCTTGTCCGCCTTCAGTTTAGCATATCCTGACTAGAGCTGCTGATTAACTGTATAGACTGTATCTTGGTTGTTGGTCATTAGCACTAAAACATAAGTAGCATGATTCTGCTTTGTACTTGTAATATTTTTATTTTACTATTATATTGTATTGAGGATTACTTGTGCTTTGTTCTGTGTATTGTACTGTATTGTATTGACCCCCTTCTTTTTGATACCCACTGCATCCCCAACCTACCTGGAAAGGGGGTCTCGCTTTGAACTGCCTTTCCCAAGGTTTCTTCCATTTTTTCCCTACTAGGTTTTTTTTTGGGAAGTTTTTCCTTGTCTTCTTAAAGAGTCAAGGCTGGGGGGCTGTCAAGAGGCAGGGTCTGTTAAAGGCCATTGCGGCACTTCTTGTGTGATTTTGGGCTATACAAAAATAAATTGTATTGTATTGTATGGATTATGACATCAATCCAAAATGACAACTTAAACTGCAAGCTTTATTGAAAGCTGCAATATTATACTGTTAATCAGCATTCCTCTCTGTGTCTTATATGCACAGCACTGTCCACCTTCTATCCAACGACATGTTGCTTTGGTGTTTGCATGCACAAAATACCACATAATGCATTTTTATCTTCTTCTTCTTCTTTTGGCTGCTCTCGTTAGGGGTCGCCACAGCGGATCATCTTCCGCATATTGATTTGGCAAAATTGTACACTGGATGCCCTTCCTGACGTAACCCTCCCCATTTATCCGGGCTTGGGACCGGCACAAAGACACACACTGGTTTGTGCATCCCCTGTGGCTGGGTTTTTTATCATCAATTTCTATTTATTCCAACAGAGCAAGCACAGCAATGGCTTTTCCTGAATGTGTCCATGTTGGTTTCATAAATGTTTTACTGGAACACAATCAATTTGGGTGTGATTTCATTATTCCCAGCTCCAACATCAGACTTCTGAGGTAAATGGAATGCAGCATTCATGCTGTCGCAATGATCAGCTGAATACGATCAATATGAAGTTTCATTCATCTGCAGCTAGTCTTTTGCTGGCCTTGTGTTTCCCCTCAGTTTACTCATGTTATTGTCATCAGACAGGATTGAAGAAGGTGACCAAACCCTTCTATATATTACCGGCATAGGTTTGATTTTTAACTCCACCATGCTGGGGTACTCAAGTTCAGTTCTGGAGGGCTGCAGTGCAGTCTCCTGAGATTATTGTGAACAAAAATGGAGCAGAAGACGAATATGCAAGTCAAAAAAATCATAGTTCAGTACAGGCAGGGGTCATTACTGTGAAGGAAAAAGGTTTTGCTGCCAAAACCAAATTGCTAAACCTAAAACGAAAGTCACAGTAGCAGAGTTTAAAAGGCTAGCATTAGGGCCTACTTGAAATTGAGGCTAAATATCTCTAAAAGTTGCACAGTAATGTAAGTATGTCCATCGAGGAATAGAACTTCCTGCAACTGAACTAGTCACATGACACTACTTGGAGCGATGCCTAAACAATAAGGACAAACAAATCTTTGTTAGAAATGTAAATTAAAAAAAAGATTTAAATCAATAATCCTGAACATAAAAAACACTGAATTAAAATAAATACACATATAAAACATATTTATTTTAGCTGCAAAGTTTTGTTCTAACTCAAATTCTTAATTTTTAGACAATTGGCGCTGCTGAAACAATATTTTCTTTACCAACATTTTTCTGCTTCATTTTAGTTAACTTACTTGTTAAGAGTCCCAAGACTTGATTATTTCATTTAGTTTTTGATATTTGCATTTACTGGGGATAGTGGCTTCTAGTGTCTATAACCAAATGCCAATTAACAGTGAGACAAAAATCACAAAGAAATCTGCAGTTTGCTTGGTATTGGCCAAGGTTATTATAGTTAATGAAAACTAAAATGAAAACTAAAACTATTATTAAAAAAACATTTTTGCAAACTGAAATAAAATAATTAACAAAACCGAAATGAAAAACTAAAACTAAACAAAACTATTAAAGTAGCTGGAAAGACTACCTGAAAAAAAAAATAATTTACTAAAATATTTTTAGTTTTCATTTTTGAATGAATATTCTTGCTGTTAGTCTTTAACCCTTGTAAATTTTAACTCTAAAACAGAAAGTCACCCACCACGAGCCGCCCGCATATATTCATCCAGTGAACGGCAGCTGGTGAAGGAGGCCGGCTGTCTGTTCACATTTGCGGTGACAGAGCAAGCTGAATGCGGGTGCGTAAAGCGTGTTAAATAGAAAGCGATTTACGTGCCACCTTTCTTTGCGCTTGTTGTATATCGAGATGTAATTCAAACGGCTGAAATCAGAATGTGCTGGTCAACAAAACGTTTACCATATGGACAGAAAAATCACGAGTGAGTAACGTTTCAGTTTATTTCTCAGTTGACTGCTTTTTGTTCATAGCATCACCTGCCACTTCGCACAGGAGAAATCGTTTTTACTTTCTCATCTACGAAGTACATGAGAAAGTATAGTAATCATGAAGAAATGTCCCTGAAAGAAAAGAATGGAGGAAGGCAGCCTTTTTAGGGCACTTCATCCTCTGAGACGCTAGGTGGCAGCTCCCCAGGACGGCAATGGTTCCTCAGATTCCCTCAAAGCATCCTGGGATGTGGAGTCCATTTTCTCAGCCCTGTTGGGTGCCGTGGGTGCCACCAGGGGGAGCTCACAAAGAACCTGGGGACTCCTACTGTTACGACAACCCGGAAGTACTTTGGAGTCACGAGAACAGAAGCCCGCAGTACTTCCGGGCTACTTAAGAATGGATGATGTGGCTTTTAACCCAGGAGAAATACTTCCGGGTCTAGGACTATTTAAAGGACTGGTGAAGACCCAGCAAGGAGAGCCAGAGTTTGGGAGGTTGGGTGACGAAGCTGCTGGGAGGAGTGGAGGATTATTGATTATTGTTTATTGTATAATTATTGAGTATTGGAGAATTGTGGTGAGTATGGGTATTGTGTTACACCACAATTGTAGATCTGCATTAACTTTTGGGCCAAATCCATCACCCGGAAGTGGTACTTTACCTGAACACATACTCAGTTTTTTTTTTTTTTTTTATTCATGCAGCTGCAGAGTCCGATTTATTCAACTTTACTTTTATAATAATTGTTCAATATATTATTAATTTGATTTAATTTGTTGTTGATGATTCCTTAATTTACATAATATAGAAATATAATCATTGTCTTGAGGTTTATTGCTCAAATATCCATCTCCATATCTGAGTATACAAGAAAGTCTAGGGGAGACCACTCCCGGTTTTTGAAAATAAAATGGCACTCTGATCGAGAGATTGATTAGGTCATCATACAAGATCAGCATATTGTTGCTGACCAATCACTTTTGCTTTAAAAACATTGTTTAACAATGAAGCGATACAAACAAAGGTAGGTAGGCGAGAGAGTCTGCCAAGTGATGAAAAACTAAACATACTAATGGGTTTTTGTATTTATTCTATATTTATTAATTTATCTTTTTTAGTTCATATTCACAACTCAAAATACCTGATATTGTGAAAGTAATCCATTAGCAGAATTATATTTTAAAATATTTGTCTCCCTTTTTTCAATGTTTTTCTCTCCCTCTCAAAACAGATATTTGAAATATCATATTCTTTTGTTCTTAACATCAGCCTTATCATACATATTGCATGCCAGGGATTTTTCCTGCCTTGCATCCAAACCTGCTGTGGTAGGCTCCAGGTTTCCTATGATCCTACTCTGGATGAACAGGTTTAGATACTGTATACATTGTTCTAAATCTCAGATGCTGTCTTTGATGTTTTATGCCTGTCCATACTCCTATTACCTGCTCTTGCTCTGCTCATTATGGATTTACTGTCCTTTATGTTGGGCTATTCAAGTCTCACTGCCCCTAACCTTGATACTACATGCTTGTTTTTCTTTGTTTCCCTCAACACAGTTAGGTGGGGTCTGCACACTGATTCAAGTCTAAGAGCCCTGTTCTTCCTAAGCCCCCGTGATTTTCATGAGAAAATATTTTAAAAATTATAAAATTGTGTAAAATTGTTCATATTCAGTATCTGCTTTTGATTATGCTTGTTTTTATCAGACAAAAACAAAACCAGATAGTAAACCATGTAGTGTAGTAAGCTTCCACTAACATTAAACTCGTATCCAAATCTGTTAAGTGTACAGTTCTGTCTGATTGTGACACAAAACTAAACTCCATAGGAGCTTCATGCCATAATTACTAAATCTAAAACTGAAACTAATAGATATTAAAATAAAATAGAAATGTCTTTGTGAAATAAAAACTAAATTGAAACTAAAAATACATGATGAAGGGAAACTAAAACTAAATCAAATTTCCAAGTAAGGTCAGAAAAAATATAGAAATAAAACCTAATATAAAAAGGCAAAATTATAATAACCTTGGTATTGACACATTTTCATGTGTTTTATTGCTGTTTTTGTTCCCTTTTCTATGTAATTTCAGCTTATTTTGTTTATTATTGGTTATTTGTGTACTGTCTGTTTATGTTTACTCTACTTAACTTACTTGTTCTTTGTGCGTGGAGCCTAAAGAGGCGAGACCAACCAGACATCATTATGTTTGGGTCTTCCTCCTGCCTATTTAAATCAGCCGAGAAGGCTCGGAAGTTAGAGATCATTTTTTACTGTGCAGTTCTGTAAATATTGCTACATCTGTTTAGGTTTACTAGTTTTTCAGAAGTTCATATTTCTGATTAAGGGTTCCGGATTGTGTTTTTGGACATGTCTACTGCAGATAGACTTTTTAGGCAGCTCCTTTAGGCTCTTTTTTTTCTCTGTTAAGCATTCTTCTGTACTTTTCTATTGTTTTGTAAGTAAATCATTTTATTTTGTTTCCCCTTTAGCTTACAATATGGGGGTTCACAGTTATCCACCCTCTTGTGGTCACTCCAGGTTGTTTTACTAACTCCACTTAAGCGGAAGCCAGCAGGTAGTATTTGTGGAATGGCTGATTTAAAGTGGGCATCTTTTGGGAAGGTTGCTGAAGACCCTGGCCTGCTTCTAAGCTTAGGTTTGGAGGACTCACACTCCTTTTGCCTTTGTTAAGACTCCTAAACACCATCCATCCTGGCCTTGTCTACACCTGTGTATATTCATTATGAAAAGTCTGCTGCAATTGCCAAATCATTTTGATGATTTTCTCGATAAAGAGAACAGTGCAACATAAAAATGATCTGATCTGGTTTAATGAAAAGATTAATAGCCATCCCAAATGGCAAAACAGATCCCCAATAGAAGTTAGTGAAACATAGGTGAGGTGCGTGCCCACTGTATAAGGTAAGTTAACTGTAAAAATAAAATTAAAGCAAACAAATAAATGCAAAAATTGTTCAAATATCTGTATTATTAACAGCTACTTCTGAAAAAAAATCAGTGTACAACATAAATAGGAAAGGCATTCCCATAATACTGTGCATCTGAGTTGAAGACAGGACTTTTGACCAATTAGAACGAGAGGGCAAGGCAAATATTCAGCTCAAAGGCACAGTATCATCAGATTGTTTTTAGGTCCTTTACTGCTGTCCAGAGTTGGTCACTATTCTGTCACAAAAAATGTTTTGCCCATTCTCCACAAAAGACTGACAAAATGATTTTTTGACAAAAGTCTGACAAAATGATTTTTCTTAACCATCCCTACAAGCTATATGGGGTAAGTAACATATAAAAAATATCATTTTTGTTTGCCATATTCCTTTAATCACTTGACCACAATAATACCACTCTTCCTGAACATCGACTTCCTTTAGTTCAGATAACCCATGCCTGTATTTATATAGTAAACCAATTTTTCTGCTTTTTTGAATTTAACAATGCAGATGTCTGGAGTTTTCTAATTGCTTTAAATTATGACTGCTTGAGAACAGAAATAGAATTTAAAGCATGTAAACTCGCAACTTCTCTCAAGCAGGAGCTCTTGCAATGTCAAGCCCTTTCCAGTTAATTGGCAAAGTGAACGTCCAGCGCTTTATTAACTGATGACACTGAGATATTAAAATATTAATCATTCATTTGCTTTTTAGCATTAGCTGAGTATAAGTAACTTGCTATATCCAGCTCAGGGCCATCTTTACAGCATTATAGGTCCCTGGGCAAGGTAGTGTGCTGGGGCCCCTGTTTTGATAGCAAAACAGAAACATCTGGCAACAGTGGATTCAGAAATACTGATCCCCTCACTTTCTGTACACTTTATTGAGTTGTAGATTTCATTTTTAAACAACAAAATTGACATTTACGCTCATCAGTTTGGACTATAATTTTACCTGAATTAGGTCTCCGTGATAAACAGATTTAATTGTCTAGGCCTGCACAGCTTCAAGTGCTGCTCTTTTTTCCAGTGTGCTCATCAGAACTGCACACAATACTCCAGATGTGGCCTCATTGGTGCATTAGAACGTATAAGCATAATGTCCTTTGATTTGTATTTAATGGTTTTCACAATATAATCTAACATTTATTTGACTTTTTGATTGCTTGCGCACAATTCTTAAATAAAGAGAATGTTACGTTAGCATAAACTCCTGAATCCTTTTCAGATTTTGCTTCCTTTCATTCTATCTTTTATTTATTATGCACCTAAATAAAAGGATAAGTGTGTCTGTCTTTCTGGTTGCTGTGTCTCTGTCATTCCAACAGATGGCAATCACAAACATTTTTTACTAAAAATGATTGTGATGCGCCATCTGTTGGAATGAAAAATGCAACATATTTCATTACTACATGAATTACAAAATGCATTCCAATAGGTGATGCACTGCAAATGTTAACATCCATCCATCCATGATCCAACCCACTATATCCTAACTACAGGGTCACGGGTGTCTGCTGAAGCCAATCCCAGCCAGCACAGGGTGCAAGGCAGGAAACAAACCCTGGCCAGGGCACCAGTCCACCGTAGGGCGCACACACACCCACACACCAAGCACAATTTTAGAATCACCAATGCACCTAACCTGCATGTCTTTCGACTGCGGGAGGAAACCCAAGCAGACACAGGGAGAACATGCAAACTCCACGCAGGGAGGACCCGGGAAGCAAACCCAGGTCTCCTTACTGTGAGGCAGCAGCGCTACCCACTGCGCCACTGTGCCACCCCAAATGTTAACACTGAAGTCTAAATTGATCTAGGTTGACCCGTCTCAGATGAGTAGCATTGCTAGTTTATAATAATGTTTCTGGGTGTCTGTCTGTATGTTCATCTGGTGGCTATGTCACTGTTATTCTAATCAATGGCACCTCACAAACACTAACACTGCTATTACAAATCCCATACCAAATGTTATATAACAGAGACATATGCATTGTAATTGTCATTACAACAGATACAGTAACTTAATCTATTTAATTTGTAATAATACATTCTTTACTAAAAATGTAACGTGTATTGTGGCCAGACTAATCAGTATTCCAGATCTTTCTTGGAAGAAATGCACGCTGTGTGCTCCGGACCAGAGAGGAAGAGGATGATCCAGACTGTTACTAGCAATAAGTCTAAAAGCCAGGGTCTGTCATGGTGTGGGGTTGTGTCTGTGCCCTTGGCAAAGGTCACTTATATTTCTGTGATGGCAGCATTAATGCAGATAAGTACTTGGAGATTTTAGAGTAACATATGCTGCCTTCAAGACGACACCTTTGCCAAAGACGTTCCATTTATTTTTCACCAAGACAATGCAAAACCACATTCTGCACACATTACAAAGGCATGGCTGCAGAAGAAGAGGAGGGTATGGCTACTGGACTGCCCCCGGTAGAGAATGTGTGGAGAATTTTGGAACAAAATATGCGTTAATGATGACTCCGTACTGTTGCACCCTTAAGATGTGTTTGCAGGAGGAATGGGACAAAATAACACCTGAAACTCTTCATTGCTTGGTATCCTTAGTGCCAAAATGCCTTTTACATGTTGTGAGAAGGAATGGCAACATTACAAAGTGGTGAATGCTTTACTGTCACAATTTTTCCTGAATGTGTTTCAGGCCCGAAATGCGGGAATCAATGAACAGGGTGAGTCAAAATTATGTTAACACTAATGGTACTGCTATATATATATATATATATATATATATATATATACTTATACACAATGTTTATGGAAAATTTATGTGCCACATATGGTAGATGTGTTGAACATGATGGTGAACAGGTTGAGACATTCCTGAAAATCATCTTGCACATATGAAGTATGTTTTGTGAATAAATTGTTTCCGCCATTCAAATGTTAACATAATTTTGACTTACTCTGTATATTTCCCCTTGGGATTAATAAAGTATCTATCTATCTATCTATCTATCTATCTATCTATCTATCTATCTATCTATCTATCTATCTATCTATCTATCTAT
>JANRMT010062827.1:36821561-36834338 GCA_026402145.1 Polypterus bichir lapradei | reverse complement strand
TATCTATCTATCTATCTATCTATCTATCTATCTATCTATCTATCTATTAACAAATGAAATGAAGTTGACCAGACTAAACATGAAATATGTTGGGTTCATTCTATCTGCAATGAAATTAAAGTCCAAGTAAATTTAAGAATAATTTTTTTTTTTATTTGCATTTTCCATACGGTGTCAACTTTTTCTGATTTGGGGTTGTATAACTTAGTGGAAAAGTGAAGATCTATATTTTGTTATCAAATTAAAGGATTAACAAATGTAAAGAAAGGAGGAAGCGTGCATCGAGATTGGTTAGCTGTAAATATCCTCATTAACTCTTCTGCAAGCAAAGTCAACAGCAACAGAAGAATATATTTAATAAGCCAAAATCCCACAAGCAGCCACATCAGACGAGGAAACTGCAGGAATGAAGGAGCTTACAGGGTTTAACGGTGATACTCCATATGTATTGGACTATGAGGTGTGGCATATGGCCGGTCGTTCATCCCGGCCAATACCCCCAGGCCGCCAGATGGAGCCCTCCCTGCAGCATGGAGGTGCCCCGAAGGCCAACAGGGAATCCTGAACAATGGAGTTTTTATCCACAGCCCTGCTGGATACCATGGGGGCAGCTAGAGGACGCTGCAGAGAGGAACAAGGAATATTTTCCATACAACCCGGTAGTATGTCACAGTCACATGGACAGAGGAAGTGACGTGCTTCCAGGTTGAAGAAGAGGAGTATTTTACCTGACCCGGAAGTGCTGGATAATCACATGGACTGAGGGCTCAGAAGCACTTCCGGGTGATGGACTATAAAGGACCCTGGGAAATCCCAGGCGGGCGAGCTGAGTTGGGAGGAAGGGAACAACGCGTCTGGGAGTGGAGGATTGTGTATTATTGTATTTGTTTATTATTTATGAGTATAGTGGAGTGGAGGGTGCTTTGTGCACTGTTGTGTCCAAATAAAAATTATTATTGGACTTTTACCTGGTGTCTCGTCTGAGGGTTCAAGTGGACAACAGCACTCCCTATCTGTCACAGAGGGCATAGCCCACAATTCGTAAACGTAGCACACCATCACAACTTGTGCATGATGAACAATATGCAGTGCCTTCAGAAAGTATTCAGACCCCTTCACTTTTTGCACATTTTCTTATGTATTGGCCTTATCCTTAAATCATTTCAATTCATCTGTTCCCCCATCAAACAACACTCAGTTCTTCCAGAATGACAAAGTGACAACAGGATGTTAGGAATTTTTGCAAATTATTAAATTGACGCAAGTATTCGGACCCTTTGCTATAACACTTGAAGTGTGGCTCAGCTGCTTCTCAAGTGAAGGGGTCTGAATACTTCCTAAAGGCACCATATACAGGGTGAGTCAAAAGTATGTTAACGTTTGAATGGCGGAACCAATTTATTTACAAAACATACTTCATATGTGAAAGATGATTTACAGGAACGTCTCAACCTGTTCGCCATCATGTTCAACACACAAAAACAAATGAGCAACAGTGCCACACATTTTACAGGGAATAGATGATACCACAGTCTGTATTCTGTCCTTCAGGTCATTGATATCACAGACTTTCCTGCTATACACGCGCTCCTTCACCATACCCCATAACCAGAAATCACAGGGTGTCAAATCAAGGGAGTGTGGAGGCCATGGCAGTGGTCCACCACGACCTGTCCATCAACCTGGAAAGTTGTGGTCAGGATAAAAATAATCCATTAGTGTTAACATAATTTTGACTCATCTTGTATTTAATGTATTATTTTGTATTTATTTAAGGTCTGGATGTCACATTGGCTCAGTGGTTAGTACTGGGGCCTTGCAGATCCACCATCTTGGATTTGAATCTCATACCATGCTACTGTGTGTGGAGTTAACATGTTCTCCCTTAGTCTGCTCTGGGTTTTTTTCTGGATATTCCAGTTTCCCTTCCACGTCACAGGGGTTAGAAAGGTTAGGGTGTCTGGAAATTGTAAATTGGCCTGTGTGAGTGTGTGGATGTGTGTATGATCAGCATCCTAGGTTCAACTCCTGGACCAGGTTGTTGCTCGTGTAGAGTTTGCATGTCTTACTCAATTTCAAACTGGATTTTCCATCTACAGTCCTAAAGTTAATCGGTAATGCCTTATGGTCAACTTTGTGAATGTTCTTGAGCGACCCACCAGAGCTCAGCCTTGAATCAAATTGAACATCTCTGGAGAGACCTCCCAATAGCTGTCCACAGATGGTCTCCATCCAAAATGACAGAGCTTGAGAGGATCTGCAGAGAAGAATGTCAGAAAATCCACAAGTCAAGGAGGGGAATCCCAAGAAAACTCCTGGCTGGAATCACTGCCAAAGGTGTTTCAACAAAGTACTGGAAAAAAAGGGTCTAATTACTTATATCAATGGGATGTTTCAGTTCTTCATTTTCATTACATTTGCAAAAATTCCTGTTTCAACTTTGTCATTTGGGGTATTGAGTGTTGTTTGATGAGGGAAAAAATTAATTTAAATAATTTTTAGAATGAGGCTGAAACGTAACAGAATGTGTTAAAAGTAAAGGGGGTCTGGATATGCCTTTTTTAGGAAAAATAAGAGTCCCTTACTCTGTGAATCTACTGAAAAATCTTCTTTCTACAGACTGTAGTTAAGGTTAAGGCGAAGGTTCTTACAAATAGAACAGTGAAAGCAGTGCCTGCCATCTTTTCAGATGACACAACTGGGTTTATTAAAAGCAAACAATCACTTTCAAACCTACAATGTATGTTTAATGTGCTATATACTTCATCATCTGAATCCCTTGAGGGCGGACTGTTTCAGGCTCCTAAAAAGGCATTTAACAGAGGTGAATGCGATTACTTATTCAAAACTTTGCATGAATTAAAGTTTGCCTAACATATCCTTAAGGATTAAATTAGAATACTTTATCCCTGAGGCTGCAATTTGTATAAATACTAAAACCTCTGATTTCTTTGCTCTAGGGTCCAAGCCCTGCACAAGGATCTCCTTTAACTACAATTCTTCTCACTCTAGTATTTGCCAATTGCTTGTACAACAGGATTTCTACAGGAAGAACTTGGAAACAAGTATACTGTACCTGTCCACTAACTATCTTGTATTCCTTTTCCTCCACAATATGGAGAAACCACACAGTGAGGACAACAGGCTCCACTCCTCCTGGTCCCTGAGCCACAAAAGCACAAATGTCTGCATAAGGTGTCACTTCACAACCTCCTCAGTGACATAGATACAGATTGTCTATATTTTGTCAAGCCCACATTATTTGCTGGCTACTAGTTTTGTTTTTTACGTCATCGAGTGTTTGTTTAACACAGCTATGCTGACAACACAGCTGTATTTATCAATAGCGCCTGATGACCCCGACTCTCTTGATTCACTGACCCAATGTCTTACTTGTGTTTCTGAATGGATGAGTAGTAATTTTCTCAAACTAAATGAGGAGAAATTGGAAATCTTAGTGATTGGCAAAAATGAATATAATGAAGGCATTGGAAATAAACTTGATCCATTAGGATTAAAAGTCAAGATGGAGGTAAAGAATTTAGGAGTAACTATTGACTCTGACCTGAATTTTAAATCATATATTAATAAGATTACTAGGACAGCATTTTTTTCACTTAAGAAATTTAGCAAAAGTTAGATCTCTTATAACTTTGCAAGATACTGAGAAATTAGTTCACACTTTTGTTTTTAGTCGACTAGATTACAGTAACGCACTCCACTCAGGACCACCCAAAAAAGACATCAATCGATCGCAACAAGTGCAGAATGCAGCTGCCAGAATCTTAACTAGGAAAACAAAATCCAAACACATCTCTTCAGTTCACTACATTGGTTACCCGTGCCGTTTAGAATTAACTTCTGTAAAAAACGAGAAGACACAGCATAAAGGGTTGGGGTTTCCGGCCCCGTATACTGTAAACAAAAATTATTTTTTCACAAAACAGGTCAAAATATATAAACATAAACGTTCATATGCCCGACGCGCCATTTTATAGAGGAGGAGCCGGAAGTGGAGGAATGCTGGGAAGGAGGCGTGAGGGATGACGGGATTACTGACGTCAGGGAAGATGGTGGAGGAAGGGCGGAAGTGGACGTACTGCGGGCAGGTTATGATGGCGGACCATCTTTTTTCCTGAAAGAGGGAGCAGAAAGGTTAGTACCCCACCATTCCCTGCCGGCGAATGTCTTTCGAAGCGGTTTCAGGTCCGTCCGCGGCCTACTACTCGCGCATGCGTGACACTTTAAATACTGCTTGTGGTTTTCAAAGCCTTAAAAAATCTCCCTCCATCCTATATTTTGGAATGCCTCTCACCTTACACTCCAAATCGTAGCTTTAGATCTTCAAATGAGTGTCTGCTTATAATTCCAAGAGCTAATTTTAAAAGAAGTGGTGAAGTGGCCTTCTGCTGTTATTTACTGTATATTGCCTACAGGGGGCTGGGTGGTCTCGTGACTTGGAACGCCTGCAGATTTTGTTTTTTTCCTCCAGACATCTGTAGTTGTTTTTTTTTTCTGTCCTCCCTGGCCATCGGATCTTACTATTATTCTATGTTAATTAGTATTGCCTCATTTTATTTTTATATATATATTTTTTTGTTCTTCCTTCATCCTGTAAACCACATTGAGTTACATCTTTTGTATGAAAATTTGCTATATAAATAAATATGGCTGTTGTTTTTGTTCTTAACTTTAAGTAAATGGGAACAGCTGGGTTGGCACCAAAAAAATTATTTTCTGCCGAGCCTTGTCAAGGCTGACCACAAGCTTCAACGGTTCTCTGAAAAACAGCTGAAAAGCCTCAACCCCTCTTAATTGAAGTCAGTTACCCAAAGCCACAGACTATCCCCAAGGAACTGGACTCTAAGACAGGACATCTGTCCATCACATATTCAGAGTCACAGTGGACCAATTTAGAGTCGTCAAGTGTCATCAAGACACATCCATTATGAAGGACAGCCGGGTCCCATGCCCTGCTGCTTATGTTCCGGGGAAGCCACCATGGGCACTCCAGTGCCTCCCCCGGGACACTTGATGGCAGCCTCCATGGCTGACAGTGATTCCCCAACCACCCGCAGGGCTCCATGGGAGATGGAGTCCTCCACAGCCTGGCTGGGGGCTCAGATGGCTGCTAGAGGGAGCTGCATGGACTCAGCAGCCTTGCTGGACGAATCTTCAACCCCACCTGGAGGTGCAATTAGGACCAGGTGGTCAAGCACCTGGAACACTTCCAGGTGAGTTATAAAAAGGGTCAGCCACCACCACTCGAGGAGCCAGGGTCGGGAGGAGGAGGACTACACTTGTGGAGGAGTGGTGGTAGAGGAAGAAGAGTGTGTTGTGATTCAGTGTTGGTGCTTTGGGACTGTGTTTGGGCTGTGTGGCATGAAGAAGACATGTCACACAGCTGAAGAAAAATAAAAGTATTTGTACTTTTTATATGTGCCTCCGTGTCTTTCTGTGTCGGGTCAGGCGCCTATATAGCGCCTTTGTTACACCATCTTGAGGGAAGAAAGAAAACCCATAAACAGAACATGAAAACTCCACACAAGGTAGTAACAGTGGTCAGATATTGAGCCGGATGGATAGTTTCTTCAGGACATTTCAAATATGGACAAGTGATGCCAAGGCAAGTGGAGTCCCAGTATTTTTGCGGACTACTGCTAGATACTTGAGAGGGATATTCCTAAGCCCAAGTAAGCAGATCATTTTACACTTCTACCTTTTAGGTGAGACACTGCCTGCATGTATATAGAATGCAAATATATGCTTACTGGTAACGGCGTACTGCACGATATCGTCCAGTGAATACACTTGACTTGACCACCCTCCACACCCATATGCATCTGCCGCACAGCTGCTCTGCTGCCCACTGCCGAGAGTTGATTCTACAGTAAAATAAAATAAAAATAAAAAATCCAAAACTCTTCGCTTTTAATATAAAGCTGTAGTGCAGAGTTTCAGCGTAATATATGTGTACCAAATTTCAGGCTACAGGTTACTTGATTTTTGATCTTGACCTTCCTGGGTTGACCTTTGACCTTGGAGGTCAATCATCACCCTGAAAGCAGACAGTAGACGTTACGTAGTATATGTGTACCAAATTTCAGGTCAATAGGTCAAACGGTTTGCAACCTACAGGTGATTTAAAATCCTGGACAGACAAACGGACAGCCACAGTAGTGTATTATATAAGAAGATTGTAAATTCTAATCATATGTCACTTAAAATCCTTGTGTGGTAGAGAACGTCTGATTAAATACTTGAATTTAGCACAAACAACAATGTGAGATTTACTTATATTGTGGAAGAAGGACACCCATAAAATTAAAACTAACTTAAACAATAAAGAAACATTAGTGCATCTTCTCAGACGGAAATCAAAATATCAGATGATATGATGGTGGTGGAACTGGTTTTCAGGATGACAAGGAGGAAGAGGCGGGCTCAGTAGGGAGGAAACCGGAGGCGACATCATAGGTAGCCTGTCTGTGTATCCAGCAGGGGGCGCTTTCTCCCTAAGATTTCATTCTTGATTGAATGCAGGACATACTTGAGCCTTATACACTTCCATTTCGTAAACATGGTGGAAGTAATCAGACGTGAGAAATATGGTACAAAAAGAAATACATATACTGTATATTTAACCAGAATTGAAATGTAACTTTCACTCCCAACATACAATGCATTTATACATACATATCCAGGCCAAAGAGAAGCCAGTTGAACAATACAGTCATCATCCCGTTCTTCAGTTTGAAATGCTAACAGCTATATGTCCGATCTGGCAGAGTGTTGGTGGGATTTGGATGGCTTCTGGATTATCAGTAGTTCCTTTCCAATATAAATACTCACATATTTTCAATAATTAGTGAATTATTTATAAAACTTGCCAAGTATGGGTAACTGCCACCTGAACTGTACTCTTCTCAGACTAACACAGCACCTTTCGCACCTTCTCTAATCACTCATGCCTTCTGCAGACTGTGGCCCTGGCCATGTATTGATCAGCCCACAGGGCACATCAGCATTTTGTACATAGCCTACCTGTCCGTCCTTCATGTGTTTCTGTCCATCTCCCAGGTAGTTTCTCTCTGTCAGCTCATCTGCATGGTTTCAGCTTCATGGCCTCGTGACATGATGTGTTTGAAATAAACTTCACAGATCACAGTGGCACACTTCAAACCTATGGCTACAGTCTGCCAATCAACCCTTGTACAGAGGGAGAAACAGAAAAAGCATAAAGGGACAGCACTAACCCCTGCATTGGTGTATTATTACCAGTAGGCAAGCCCTGAAGTTGTCTCCCAAGCGTACATGTGTGACATTTATTTATGTAACAAAAAATATGTAAACTCTGTTCACAGTGTAATGTGGAAAAATACTTAAATCATACTGTATTTAGATAGAAACATGTATATACAGTAATTATGCATTAGGATACCAGATCAATTCAGGTTGGGGAGCATACTTTGGTACAGCCTGTTTCCGCACCCACCACAAGACGAAACAGCTTGGAATCCTAGTTGGCAACCTCCCAGGCAGACACACGGTTCAGTCCCACCCTACGGAATCGACCGTCTATCTGCCATAGCCAGGTGATATGTGAGTGTCCCCATGGCCTAGTCCAGCCACTCAGGTCCTCAAAAAGTAGGATCCTGCAAGCTGGACCACCCTCAGGGAATCGGGCCACATGGCCGTAGTGCCGTAACTGACACTCCCTCACAATGCAGGTAATGTGCCTCATTCAGGACTCCATGGGCAACTGCTCAATTGATATAAAGTCAAACCAGTTGTACCCAAGGATTTTCTGAAGAGACACAGTACCAAAGGAGTCCAGTCTTCATCTCAGGTCACTGGATAGCATCCATGTCTCGCAACCACATAGCAAAACAGGGAGCACCAGGACTCTAAAGACTTAGACCTTCACCCTTTTGCATAGATATCAAGACTGCCACACACCACTTTATAGCAACCTCATGACCCCCCATGCTCTTCCAATCCATCTACTGACTTCATAGGAAGAGTCACCAGAGACATGAATGTCACTGCCAAGGTAAGTAAACCTCTCGACAAGGTCGACACTCTCTCCACAAACAGACACACTGCTAATGGTTGTGCCCAAGAGGTCACTAAAGGACTGGATCTCTGTTTTTATCAGGACACTCACAAGCCCAGACACTCAGATAAACAAATAAAGATCAGAATGATTTTATTTTATATAGCACCTTTCATAGTGAGCAAAAACTGTGCTATGAATCTTAATATATACAATCATCGGCAATAGTGTCTTAACTGTGAAGGATCTCCACAGGTGCAGGCAAGTAAAAACACTGCAATCCAGAGTACAATGGAAGAGTTTATAAAATGCATTGCAAAGAATCAAGTGTAAGAAAGGGATGTTCAATTTAAAACATAAAAATATTGAAGTGTCCACTTGAGGTACTGTCAATTTATGAATGTTTGATGGGCATCCTTTAGCCTTTCAAATGCTTGAATATTTCTAAAAACCCATTTTATATTGGGTTTTGGCATTGCCTTGGACTCACACTATAAAGCATCTCAGTTTGCAGATATGCACATGAACTGCAAGTGGTCTGGCTCAGAAGTCATCTGCATACAGAATGAGCTAATAGGAGAACTCCTTATCTAAAGCCCCGTGCAAATACCACTTTTAAATACAGTGAGCGTGGCGCTTCCTGGTGATGTCAGCTGTGCTCAATCCCTCAGCTCCCGCTACTACACAATACACACTGTAAGAGACAGCCAGCAACTCAACCAGGCTGGGATGACCCTGAGCTGGAAGGATGGGGGAAGGCAGCACTGCCTCCCCCAAGATGCTAGAGGGCAGCTCCCCAGGATGCTTCATGGAGGGCATCCTGGAACTTAGAGTTCGGTATCTCAGCCCTGTTGGGTGCGTGGCTGCCACCAAGGGGTTCTGTGGAACAAAGATGGGAGACAAAATTCTCACCTAGCCTGGAAGTACTAAAAGGTCATGGGGACGGAAGCCCAGAAGTACTTCCGGGCTTGATTAAAGAGCTCAAATTCTCAATCTGACCCAGGAGAGCTGGCAGGTCACATGGACTGAAGAGCAGAAGCACTTCCAGGTCAAGAACTATATAAAGGACTACGAAACTCCTAGCAGGCGAGCCAGAATTGGGTGGAGGTGGACCAAGCTTGCTGGGAGGTGTGGAGGAGAAAGAAAAAGAGAATATTGTGCTTTTTGTGTTTACTTACTTGTTTATTGGTGGCTGTGGTGCTTGGAGGGCACTGTATAAGAAGAAAAGTTAAATAAATATATTCTTAGTGCTTTTACCTAGTGTCCTACGTGTCTGTCTGTTGGGTTTAAGGGGCAACAGTGACCCCTAGCGTTCACAACAACCACAATGCAAATTCTATCCTCGTCGCCAAGTGAATTGACATGGACTCACATCATGAAGCATCTAATTTCACTGATGAGCACTGTGGTGAAACATGCAGTGGTCAGCCACGAACACAAAACGTCTGGCTCAGAAGCAGTCTCCGTACAGCGTGAGCTAACAGAGGAACTCCTTCTGCAAGCAGAATGCTTCTTTAGTGATTTCAGCTGAGCTTATTCTCTTTCAACCCAAACCTTTTCTGCACAACACCCCTACGACTGAAGTGAATTGCCGTGAACTCACATCTGAAGCATCCCATCTGTAGAGCTGCAACGATTAATCGATGTAATCGACGACGTCTACTACAAAAAATCATCGACACAGATTTTTTATTATCGATGCGTCATAATAGAGGCTCCAGTCACAAAGAACCACATTGATTTTTTGTAACTGCAATGCTCTACATGAACGTCTGGGGACAGTATCATTTGTCATTGTTTGTAAAGACTGCACACAGTCCTACCAACGAAGAAGAACGTCTGAGGAGAACAAGAATGTAGATGAAAATAAACGTGGTTGCAATGGCGAGTCGGAAAGAGGAGGGGAAAGGAGATGGAAACAAATTGAGAAAGAAACTTTCTAAAGTGTGGGAGCACTTCACTGACAAAGAAGAAAAAGTTGAATGCAGAATATGCAAAGTGGAGCTTTCTTTTCTGTGTATATCAAGGTTTCGACAATCATAGTTAACCCTTAAACCAACACATACTTGGGGGTTAATGCACCCCTGGACACCAAATACTTTTTAGCTGCGCTTTTTAATTAAACGTCACAATTCACAAAGAAAATGTGAAATTTTAATGAAACACGTATTTTTTTTCATGCAAAGAGCATCACAATTACTGCAACACTGGTCATTTTACACACTGCAAATGAACTGTAAAAACTATAAAAAAAACTACTGCAACAATCTATTATTATATGTTCAAAGTGCAACTGAAGCCATTGATGAAATTAAGTAAATCACCAAACCAACTGTGCTTGAACTGGTTTCATGCAAACACACCGAGGTAAACGCTGATGATTGCAGGCTCGTCTAGTGCAGCGGCTGAATCCCAGAGACAGTGAGGCTGCAGTGATGCAGGGGCCAGCAGTGGTCATGAGCTGGCTGCTCAACGAATATACGCAGTGACTGATCAACTCTGGTGTGCCTCCAAATTGCACTGAGAAACAACTTTAGCCGAGTTCAATGAATGTACATCGCCGCATATACTCGGCTTCGGTGTGCTTCCAAATTGCAATGGAAACCGACTCTAGCCGGTTGCGGCAGTTTAAGGGTTAAGTGCATGTAACTTCAGTTATGTTCGCTAACGTGTTTGAAGCTATAGTAAAAGAGTGAATAGGAGTAGCTGAGCCGTCCTAGGTTTTTTTTTTCTTCTTTTTTCGTTTAATATTTGAGTTCATATGAATAGTAAACCATCTCTAACTAACATTAGGTAACTTGTGTTTTGGAGTATATCAGTAATTAGCTTCTTACATATTTTAGTCCGTTATTTTTTACTTTGGCATAATATAATACATGATGTGATAAACTACAACACTTTTCCTTCAGAGTGTGATGATTAAAACATCTTTCTCTGTCTGCAAAATCATTCTTGTGTATTTCAGCTACCTGCACTCCCTCTGAGTGTCTCTTCTCAGCAGCTGGGAACATTGTCTTAAAGAAGAGAGCCAGCCTCACATGAGAGCATGTCGAAATGCTCACGTTCCTGCACTGCAATCAGGAATATATGAGCTGAATCTTTTATAAACTGTACATTAATTGTTTTATTTTATTTGTATTGAAGCTTTATTTAAACTTTTGGACTTTAAGAGACACCAGTAGCCATTTTTGGTTAAGTTAAATACACTTTTTTTGTTTAAAGACTATGTGCACTTTAGTTTGTATTGTTTAATGTATTTCTTTTTTATTATATAAAACATTGATTATTTTCAAATTCATGTTTTACTGGTTCTTATTTTAATTTGATTATTATAAATTTTAATCGTGTTAATGCAGAGACATCAGGGTGACATTCACAGGTAGACATATGAGGTAAGACATGCACTGGGGCCCAGAACAGGATGTGCAACCACAGGTCACAGGCAACAAAATAGTCAGGCATGAAATAATCGTGACTATTCGACTAATCGGAAAAAAAATTGAATGATTAGTCGACTACCAAAATAATCATTAATTGCAGCCCTACCCAGCTGGTAGATTTGTGTTGTGATTACTGTTTGCTGTGACTGCCTAGCAGTGATCTCCTTGAGCTTACAGGAGGCTCCTTTAGTTAGCTTCACAAAGACCGTCTGTGCACACTCTGTGCATCGCCACTACACGTATTTGACTTCATAGCCGTCCAAATGGTTTGGGGATTGAGTAAAACATGAACTGGATATGATAGCTGATGAAAAGCATTGCATACTCAGTGCCATGTTTACTGTAATGTAATTGGATGAAACTAACAAATTCTAAACAATTAACATTACATATAAATTGGTATTCTACTCTACAGTAAGTAGCAGAATTGCAAAACTATTTACAAATCAGTTAACGTTCCGTTTAGCATACAGGAGTAGTGATTAGTGACAAATAATTAACAAGTAAATCTCTTCATGTACAGAAAAAGCAGTTTATTACAAAATGTGTGGAAGAGCACAGTTTTAATGCCATACCTTAACAGGTCCTGATGTAAGTGTTTATTAGCTTCTTTCCAAAAAGTAGTATTTCTAGATGTTTTACTTGAGAGTTCCAATTTCTTTTCTTGATTCCTATGTTTTTATATTATGCATTATAATGATGGCGCAATGATAGCGCTGTTGCTGTGCAGTAAGAAGACCAGGGTTCTCTTCCTGGGTCCTCCCTTTGTGGGTTTGCTCTGGTTTCCTCCTACAGTCCAAAGACATGCAGGTTAGAAGAATTGAAAATTCTTAATTGGTCTTTGTGTGTGTGGTTTTTGTGGGTGTGTGTGTTTGCCCTGCATTGGAGTGGCACCCTGTCCAGGTCTTGTGGTCTTGTGACTCTGCTCAGCACTAAGTTGGTTAGAAAATAACTGACTGCATATTATACTTGAGTTTTGTATTTTTTCTGGATCATCCAGGGGTCACACAGTGGTGCAGTGGTAGCACAATAAGGAGACCAGGGTTTATGTCCCAGGCACTCCCTGCATGGAGTTTACCTGTTCTCCCAGTGTCTGTGTGGGTTTCCATCAGCTGCTCCGGTTTCCTCCCACAGTCCAAAGATATGCAGGTTAGGCAGACTGGCAATGCTAAATTGGCCCTAGTGTGTGGTTGTGTGTCCAGGGTTTGTTCCTGCTTTGTGCCCAATGCTGCCAGGGATAGGCTCCAAAGCACCCCCACCTCCCCCTGTACCCCCCCCCCC
>JANRMT010062827.1:36767306-36812679 GCA_026402145.1 Polypterus bichir lapradei | reverse complement strand
ATAGATAGATAGATAGATAGATAGATAGATAGATAGATAGATAGATAGATAGATAGATATAACTTTATTTGTCCCCAGGGGGAAAATAAGTAGCATTGAATAATTGGCAATTTAAAAATATCTATTAATTTAGATAAATGACCAATACAAAATGACCGATACTAACATAAAATCAGTATCAATATTACCCTATGAATGGAGAACAGGAACTAAAATATGTTCCCCATCTAGCTATTAAAATTAGTTAAGCCACAGTCTTCTTCTTCTTTCTGCTGCTCCCGTTAGGGGTCGCCACAGCAGATCATCTTCTTCCATATCTTCCTGTCCTCTGTATCTTGCTCTGTCACACCCATCACCTGCATGTCCTCTCTCAACACATCCATAAACCTTCACTTAGGCCTTCCTCTTTTTCTCTTGCCTGGCAGCTCTATCCTTAGCATCCTTCTCCCAATATACCCAGCATCTCTCCTCTGCACATGTCCAAACCAGCATAATCTCGCCTGTCTTTCTTTGTCTCCCAACCGTCCAACTTGAGCTGACCCTCTAATGTACTCATTTCTAATCCTGTACATCCTTGGCACACCCAATGCAAATCTTAGTTTAACTTTAACTCTGCTACCTGCAGCTCTGTCTCCTGCTTTCTGGTCAGTGCCACCTGATCTCACTACCGTCCTGTAGACCTTCCCTTTCACTCTTGCTGATACCCATCTGTCGCAGATCACTCCTGCCACTCTTCTCCACCCATTCCACCCTGCCTGCACTCTGCTTTTCACCTCTCTTCCACACTCCCCATTACTCTGTACTGTTGATCCCAAGTATTTAAACTCATCCACCTTCACCAACTCTACTCCTTGCATCCTCACCATTCCACTGACTTCCCTCTCATTTACACACATATATTCTGTCTTGTTCCTACTGACCTTCATTCCTCTCCTCTCTAGAACATATCTCCACCTCTCCAAGGTTTCCTCAACCTGCTCCCTACTATCACTACAGATCACAATGTCATCAGCAAACATCATAGTTCACGGGGACTCTTGTCTAATCTCATCTGTCAACCTGTCCATCATCATTGCAAATAAGAAAGGGCTGAGAGCCGATCCCTGATGTAATCCCACCTCCAACTTGAATGCATCCATCACTCCTACCACAGACCTCACCACTGTCACACTTCCCTTGTACATATCCTGTACAACTCTTACATACTACTCTGTCACTCCTGACTTCCTCATACAATACCAAAACTCCTCTGTTGTCACCCTGTCATATGCTTTCTCCAGGTCCACAAAGACACAATGCAACTCCTGCTGGCCTTCTCTATACTTCTCCATCAACACCGTCAGAGCAAACATCACATCTGTGGTGCTCATTCCTGGCATGAAACTATACTGCTGCTCACTAATCATCACCTCCCTTCTTAACCGAGCTTCCACTACTCTTTCCCATAATTTTATGCTGTGGCTCTTCAATTTTGTCTCCCTGTAGTTACTAAAGTCCTGCACATTCCCCTTATTCTTAAATATCGGCACCAGTACACTTCTTCTCCACTCCTCGGGTATCCTCTCACTTTCCAAGATTCCATTAAACAATCTGGTTAAAAACTCCACTGTCATCTCTCCTAAACACCTCCATGCTTCCACAGGTATGTCTTCTCCACATCATTCAACCTCTTCTCTCTCTTGTTCTGTTCATTCATCAGCCTCTCAAAGTACTCTTTCCATCTGCTCAACACACTCTCCTCAATTGTGAGTATGTTTCCATCTTTATCCTTAATTACCCTAACCTGCTGCACATCTTTCCCAGCATGGTCCTTCTGTCTAGCCAATCAGTACAGGTTCTTTTCTCCCTCCTTACTGTCCAACCTTTCATAAAACTCATTCTCTTTAGCCTTCGCCACCTCTCTCTTCACTTTGCGCCTTATCTCTTTGTACTCTTGTCTATTTTCTGCATCTCTCTGACTATCCCACTTCTTCTTTGTAATCTTCTTCCTCCGTATACTCTCCTGTACTTCCCCATTCTACATCCAGGTTTCCTTTTCCTCCTTCCTCTGTCCAGATGTCACACCAAGCACCCTCCTTGCTGTCACCCCTACTAAATCTGCTGTAGTTTTTCAACTCTCTGGTAATTCTTCACTACCAACCAGTGCCTGTCTCACATTCTCCCTAAACTCAACCTTGCAGTCTTCCTTTTTCAACTTCCACCATTTGATCCTTGGATCTGCCCTCACTCTCTTCCTCTTCTTGATCTCCAATGTCATCCTACAGACCACCATCCTATGCTGCTTAACTACACTTTCCCCTGCCACCACTTTGCAGTCTTCAATCTCCTTCAGATTGACTCTTCTGCATAGGATGTAATCTTCCTCCACTCTTGAACGTAACCCTGTGTTCCTCCCTCCTCTTAAAATACACAGCCATGTCCATCCTTTTGGTAAAATCCACTATCCTCTGACCTTCTTTATTCCTCTCCTTGATACCATGCTTACCCATCACCTCCTCGTCTCCTCTGTTCCTTTCAACAACATGTCCATTGAAATCCACTCCAATCACCAATTTTTGTACCTTGGGTACACTGTTCATCACTTCATCCAACTCACTCCAAAAATCTTCTTTCTCATCCACTGCACGCCCAACTTGTGGTGCATATGCACTAACAACCTTCATCATCACACCTCCAGTTTCCAGCTTTATAATCATTACTCTGTCTGACACTCTTTTCACCCCCAAAACACTCTTGATGTACTGTTCCTTCAGAATAACCCCTACTCCATTTCTCCTCCTATCCACACCATGATAGAACAATTTGAATCCACTTCCGATCCACCTGGCCTTACTCCCCTTCCATTTAGTTTATTGTACACACAATATATCAACCTTCCTTCTCTCCATCATATCTGCTAACTCTCTCCCCTTACCAGTCATACTGCCAACATTCAAAGTTCCTACCCTCAGTTCCACTCTCTTTGCCTTCCTCCTCTCCTCCTGCCTCCGGACACGTCCCCCCCCCCCCCCTGCTTCTTCTGCCAACAGTAGCCCAATTTCCTCTAGCACCCTGTTGGCTAACAGTACTGGTGGTGGTCATTGTTAACCCGGGGCTTGACTGATTCTGTATGGAAATTTGTATCTTTGTCCACATATTGATTTGGCAAAATTTTACACCGGATGCTCTTCCTGACGTAACCCTCCCCATTTATCCGGGCTTGGGACCGGCACAAAGAAACACACTGGTTTGTGCATCCCCTGTGGCTGGGTTATTAGTTAAACCACAGTAATTTGTTAAAATTATATAAATAAATAACTTAAAACTTGGAAAGAAACTCTGTATCATATTGCATGATATGAATACAAAGGGTATACAATGGGAAAGAAGATCAGAGGGTTGCCATGATTGTTCATGTATATCTAGTACTGAAAGATCGAGGTTAAGTGCCAAAGATCAGGGGCTTAAACCACTGAAGTCCCCCCACCTCCTGATGCCTCTTGCATTGTTAAATCCAACTTGTGTTTATATCAGTTAGGGCAGCTATGCTTTTCCTGTGTTATTACTTCATTCAAACACCATTCAGCTGCAGAATAATAATTTCAGCTCTTTACAATAATAATTTGCAGATAATATTGCTCATTCAGTTCCGTCTTACATATGCTTACATGATTGATTTCCTGAAAAAATTGACTCTTTTTATCCACTGTGTCTGACAGCTGGGGCCATTGCATGGCCAGAATGCCTCCACGCTGGGAGCACTGGGGGAGCAACTGTAGCTAGAGCATTACCTCCCCTGGAATGTTAGATGGCAGCCGCCATGGGATGCAGTGGTGCCTCATGTTCCCGCAGGGCTTCATGGGAGTTGGAGTTTGGTATAGCCCTATTAGGATCTGTGGGCGCTGCCATGGGGTGCAACAATTACTGCTGAGCCCTGGAGAGCAGCTCTTCCACCATACCCGGAAGTGCAACCGGAAATACATCATCAGACACCTGGAGAACTTTCGGGGGCCCTATATAAGGGGCCAATAGACACTACTCTGGGAGCCAGAGTCAGGAAGAGGAGGATGAAGCTTGCTGAGGAGGATTGGAGGAGAAAGAATGACTGAGAGATAAAGAAAAAAAGAGAGTGAGAGACAAAGAAGATAAAGAGTAAAGAAAGTGTGTGTTTGGGCTGCTGGGGACACTGTAAATAAAAACCATGTGTGTTTTGGTACTGGTGACATTAGCATCTGTCTGTGATCTGGGCTGGAATATTCACACCATTATTAGCTAACTTACCTAAAGCATCAGGAGAAGGGCACTGCTCTGTGAGCTGTTGGCACATTTCCTCTACCTGGCATACAAGTCGCTTACATTGGGCATTCGAGTGGCCGTCAGATGAGTAAAAGAGAAAAATATACAAAAATATACAAATTCAAGCAACCACTTTCAAGGTAAAACTAAAACAGTAAACTAATTCCTAGTTAAAGATGCACAGAATGCTGCTCTATTTTAAGATGGACGAGTTAGCAAATTCATCAGTGCTTTTCAATTGGAAATTTAGAAAATGTAAAACTTTGTACAGCACGATCTGTTGGAGATATCTGAACAGAAACTGTCTCAACAAATTTATGTGAAGAATAAGTGTGCCACATTTCAAAAAATTGGTCCACGGGGGGCTAAGTTGTTTCTTGTGAACTAATAGATGGACAGACAGACATGGGCTTTCACAGTAGGTGTTTTGTGCATTATATGTGGCCGCACCTAAAAATTGAAAACATGTTTTCAGAAAGGCTTGAAAATTCATTAAAAAATTTAAAAATAAATAAATAAATAATTGGTCAGCAGCAATAGTTGGGTATCATATATTCTGTTCTTGTTGCTTTATTTAATCATCATCTTGTAAAATTTGATAGATTCACTGGAGAGTTGACCAACACTATTGATCGGAAACTGAAAAATAGCTGAGTGGAATACAAAACATCAAGGATATAAAGACATACAGTACATCACTGCATTATTTATTTTTTCAGAAGGCTTCACTAAGCTCAGCTTCTCCAATACACTCTTTAGTCATTACTCAGCACTTTTCTGCATTTTTTCACACACACAGAAATCCAAGACGTTTCTGGAAAATGTACTTGGTGTTGACCTACTGAGGCGATTTTCCTGAGATATTTTTGCTTTTGTACAATAAATTGTCTGGATGATTGGACTGGTCACCCTTTGTTCTTCTCAAAGTGGTCTCATTGTTGTGTTCCACAGGCATCAACAACTGTAGTAATCACAATGATTGTATATTTCAGATACAGCTGATAGTTATGTGATTATGGCAACAGCAGTCAGCGCCGCAGAAGACAGAGTGAGCAGACATCAGGAAGTAGCAAAAAGAAGGAACAGCGAGTAATGGAGTCGTGGCAGCAGCGTAATTGTTATTTGATACATGCCTGATAATAAATTCAGAATTTTGTTAGTTCAACCCTTGCCTTGTATTGAATCTCTTCCTCATGCTACCCAGAGCGAACAAAGAATAAGAGCAACTATTCTCTTTCCTTAATAGTATTCTGCACAGTGAAAAGCTTTTCAAAAGCATTCACAGTGTCTCTTGATGGAATTTTCAAAGAACTCAGTTGGAAAGACAGACGCATCAAAATCGATGGCAAAATACTCACTCACCTGGGGTTTGCTGATGACATGGAGATCACCACCCATACCATCGATGGTGCAGAATGGTGTCTACGTGACGAGGAAAGTAAAGCAGTGAGCCTGGAGAGCAATAGAAATGAAATGCAGTAGATTCACACATAGACTATAGGCTGTCTTGACATTTCCGTCAAGTGATTATCTTCACACACACGCTCGACTAAGAGATATGGTGCTGAAGAACTGAAGCATGGTTTACTTATAATCGTATAAAGCTAATATAAAAAGAGATCAATAACAACAAAGCAAGAGTAAATAATTCAATGTTATGATTTTACCATAGATAATATACAACTGTAAGATTATGGAATCTACACAAAATGGATGCGAACGAGCTTAGAGTAACACAGCTTACAAATGGAGAGATAGAAGCTGAAAATATCGTTCAGAGATCATATCAAAAATGACTGGCTTCAAAGACGTCATTGTGCAAGTGTTAAAGCAACAGAACACATGGGCAGGATGTGTGGCATGCATTTCTAATGATAGATGGACACAGAAAGTGACATTCTGGTGGCCCTGCAACTTGGGAGACCTTCAATGACATGGCGAGATGGACTACAGAAAGACCTTGGTGCTAGCTGGAACATCATAGACAAGTATATATTAAAATATCAACAACTATTGGCCTCCTCGCCTTAGATGGTTGAACCCATCTGGGTGAAAATGAAGATCGAAGTATTAAAGCATAACGCAAATGTCCAAAGATAGAACATTCTCTAATATAAAATACTCTTGATTAACCAATTAACAATATTAAACTTCATATGCCAACACTTTGGAAAATATGGAAATATTCTGTTTGTCAGATTAAAAGGTCCAGCACAGATTCTACCATATAACGATGAGCAAGGGCTGGGCAGTCAGTTAGGTGAGGTCTCCAGGACTGTGACTGTGTCAGACTTTGTCTGTTATTACAAAAATAGGTTAATTTTCTTCAGAGATGCTGCTGAATATTTCAAGATGGCACTGCTGAGTATGGTCACCATTTTGCTGGCTCCGATCAGACTGTGTTGCTTACATTGTGTTAAGTGTCATTTTAATTAACTTTTTTACACCCATAATTTTGATGTTTCATGAGTTACAACCAGCAGACACATATATATCCATAGGATCATTAGTTTTCTGACTCCATATTCACTGACTCAGCTTGGCAAAGGGAAATCCTTTGGAAAAACGTTGATTATAACAGCAGATGTACCCAAAAAAAACACAGAGGGAAACGCCCCAGTATGAGCAAACAGACCACCACAACCCAGTATCCTACTAGCCAATGTCCAGTCACATCAGAGCAAGGATAAAATTCCAGTGAGACATCTGAAATATCTTTTGTCTCAAAGAAACATGGCTGACTCCAACGGTACCAGATTAAGCGATTCAGACAAAACAGAGTCGTCTGGCAAAAATCGAAAGGTGAATTTGTATATTTCATGTTTATCAACAATTGGTGTGACAACAGCAATGTAAGTGTCTTATCATGCTCCAAAATTAATCTCCATTTACAGTACCCTATATACTCGTGTTTAAGTTCTCCCATGGATAAGTCGTATAATTTCCAGTATTTTATAATGTCAGTCGCATAAGTCGAATGCGGAAAACTCACGCTATTGATCCAAGAGATTATGATATGCTAACGCCCACCGGAGAAAGTAACCACGGAACACACTGCCTTTTTTTACTATGTATTGTGCCTACGTGACCACATGGTAATACCCAAACTATTCCGAAGCAACGTTTGCACTGATTTGTGTTTTTTGTATCTCACACCCTCATACACCTTTACCGTAAGAGCATCCCTTATCTATGATGGAGCATTTCATCAGAAGAAAATATGAAGCTGATTTTAAATTAAAAGTCGTTGAAGTGGTGAAAGAAATTGGTAACTGTGCTTCTGCAATAAAATTCGATGTGCCTGAGAAACTGATGTGAGAATGGAGGAGGCAAGATGATGAAAAAAAAAATTGTGTCGTATTTTTGAACGGGCGTATAAGTCGGGGTCTGATTTTATTATTGATTTTTCGGGTTTCAAGACCTGACTTATATGCGAGTATATACGGTATCTACCTGTTAACTTATCACAGCACCCTGTGCCTGCACTCAGTGAAGAGCTCTATACAAAAATAAACTAAATTGAATTGAATTGAAATAATGTGAATAAGACAGTAATTTGCTTCTTTCAGTCTGGAAAAAATGCAAATCCTTTATTTTCGTCTCCATAGTTAAATTTCTATGCCCTTAATTAGTCTAGATCTTGCATTTGTAGATTTGACCTATAAGCTGCATTTCTTACTCTCTCTATCAAAAACATTGTCGGCTGTTTAAATTTGCCCATTTAGCCTTCGTCTCATGTCTTGTGCTGACTTGCCCCTTTGAATACCCACATGTTCATTCTGTCTGTTCAAAATGACTCAGTTGCTTTTACCCTCAAGCTTTAATGTGTTAACAACATTCAGAAAATGATAACCCTTTGCCGAAGTAGCTCTGTGTTATTATCACCTGTCTGTGCTTTATGCTTTCCTGGAAATGGCTAAAAAACATTTGATTTTTTGATATCAAATCTTCAGCAACTCCACTGATACCTAGTATGGTGCTTTACCGGAAAAGTCAGAGGACCATTTTTATTTGTTATACTGAACTCAAAATTCATATTCAAACAATCCATCCTTATTTTCTATATCACTATCTCTAGCCCGTTGATTGGGATGCTGTCTCACTGCTCCAGGTAACTGTGTTTTATTCCATCAACTATTTATATGGACATTTCCATGCATCTTTGTGTTTTCCAATTCCAAAGATGGGCATGTTAGGTTCATTGGTGGCTCTAAATTGGCCTTATTTGAGTGACTTTGCTCTGCACTGTATTAAAGCTCCATTCACTCCTAGTGTCAGACCAGCTCCCCATGACCCTGAATCAGAATTTGAATTTTTATATTCTGTAATCTGTGTGGAGCCGTATTGATTTCTCCATGTGTCTGCTCATTTGATTCTGTAAAAAAATGTCTTGGTTGCCTGTACCAATGAAATGTTTAGTGTATATCTGCATGTGCTTGCAGAAAGCTAGGTATACTGGCTTAAAAAAATTAAAAAGATAATCAAAAAACAATTGCTGTCATCATTATGTCAGTCTGTCTGTCCACATGAAACAACTTGGCTTGTACTTATAGGTTGTTTTATTATAATTTTTGTTTTTTTAGTTGCATTCACATACAGTATAAGGCAAAAAGCACCTATTGTGGTAGCCAAGTCTGTCTTGAATCAACCATGGACAGCTTTTGTTGAAAATAAGCACACTTATTCTACAAAGAATTTTGCCTGGACAGATCAATTTTTGTTAAGAGATATCTCAAAAAAATTGCGCAATACAAAATTTTGAAATTTGCAAATCTCCCTTTGAAAAGCCATGGTGAATCTGTGAACTCGTCTGTCTTAAAACTTGTGTGACTTCAACTACAAATTAGTTTGCTGTTTCAATTTTAATTTGAAAGCAGTTATACCAACTTGTATATTTTTGGCTCTTGCTCATTTGATAACCACTCAGATCCTCTATTCAATGCCATGGAAAAGGTGTGCACATGCAGCAGCTCATACAGTGACACCCTTCTCCTGCTGCGTTAGGTAAGTTAACTATAAAAATTAAAAAAAAGGCTCTTCTCTGGAAATGAACGGAAGACAAAAAGAAGGGACTGTTAGGCTGTGAGTTCCTATTAGTGGTAGTTGGTCTCAGTAAGTCATGAAGTGGGTTGTGGTGGGTTGTGCACATGGTTGTGGTGGGTTACCTAAGCATGATATATTTCTGCTCCCAGCTCTGACATGCTCAGTTCACTAACACTTCCATGTGAAAACTGAATCACGGCACCATAAACAATGAGAAACATTAATATATGAGACTGAATTAACTGAACTAATGCTTTTGCAAAGGAGCTCTGCTAATGCCTGTGAGTATTTTACATTGCAGTTTACATTTCCCATTTGTTAGATTAGCAGCTGTTATATACAACATAAGTCTAGCCCATGCTCAGGTATGGTGCAGAAAAATAGTATCCTTTACAATCTGTTTAAAAAAAAAGATCACAACCTATGAACTATGGTGCAACAGAAGGATCTTGAAAATTAGTCATATGAACATGGCACTGACACATTGGAAAAGAATTTGGCTCGAGAGGAATTATGTAAGACTAGACATTAATTCCGTTACAGTAACGGGAGCTAGAACAGTAGTGCATAAACATTAGTAGGAACAGTCTATATTAAATGGCAAGGGACCTTGACCTCATTCTGTTTCTTGTCTTAATTTTTTTTTGTCAAAAATATTTTTGCAAGAAGCCTAAAGTAAAATAATAATAAAAATAAAATAGAAACGTATACGACAACACAGTAACTATAATTAATATTGTCTTAGTGTTAAACTTTGTAACAATCTGTAAGACACAATATCTGAAGAAGATATTTAGGAAAAATTTTCTATTTTTTTACCTCATGAAATGTTTCTATAAAATTTCATTACAGACAACATTTCTTGTAAATATTCTGTCTGAGTTTGGCAACAGTTTGCCTTGATCAGGACCATCTACAACCTTGACAACAACATCTGGAAAACTTCTAACTCTTGATAATGCAATATATAACTGACTGTGGCTGAATACTGGTTCTGGCAAGTAAATGCCAAGTTTTTCTAAGGTTTGCTCTTCTGATTCTTTCTCTTTTAGCGTTTTTCTGACGGTCTTTTTCTTCAATCGATCTATTTGCTCGTATTTTTCTTTGTCTTTCAGCCTTTCTTTTGTTGATGTTTACTTGTTGAGCTGACCGTTCTTCCAAGAGATGTTGCTTATATAGGATTTGATTGTCCGTGTCTTTTGTCCTACTTGACGTGTCCTTTTTTTTGGGTGGCATGTTGTTAGTAGATACGTCCATAATATTTTCTCTTACAGTAATACTGGCTTGTATGTGGCTGTAATATGCGTCACTGTATTGTGTGTCTTTAATTTTCTCTTGTAGTAATACTGGTTTATATTTCCGTAAAATGCCTGTAATTTTCTCTGACAGTAATACTGGCTTTGTTGTCCGTAATATGACTTCTGTCACAACATTGGGCAATCAGCAGAGTGTCCCCAGCAACTGATTTAATGTGTGGCGTGTAGCTGATAATTGTGCCCGTGGCGTCTCCCCAGCAAGTACTGTTTAGTTCCCCAGCAAGTATTTTAATCTGTGCTGGCGTGCAGCTGATTATTGTATGTGTGGCATCTCCCCAGCAATGGATTTTATGTGCGCGGCCACAACTACCCAATCAGCACTCTCCCCAGCAATGTTGTCCTTTATTTCTTATCATGCGCAGCCGTGGCAAGGCCATTCACTGTGTGTCCAGCTTCCAGTGTGTGTGCTTTATTTACTTATCAGGCGCGGCTGCGGCTAGGCCATTCACTGTGTGCCCAGCTTCCAGTGTGTGTGTGTCCACGGTGCCGTGCGCATGTGCACTTCACCAGAAGACACACACACACGGACACCTGGACGCACACAGGGGTTTTATTAAAGAGGATTGTAGAAGAGAGAAGGATAAAGAAAGGAAAAGGGAAAGAAGAACACGGTGGATGACATCCACGAAATGACAGGCAGCCATAATGTCAGGTAGAATATTAACTTGTCAAAAGACAAGGCCAAGTGAAAAGTGATGATCGAAACAAGATTCTTAGTTTGAAGCTCACCTAGGACCACAAGTGCTCATGGTAATGGATAGATCAATGGATTGAATGTGTCTAAAAGGGCAATTTGAGCAAACAAGTCTCATTATATAATCCATTAGTTAAAAAAAAAGAAAAAAAAAGCAATACTTACTATTAACTCCTTCACACTTCAGGGCGTCTCTGTTGACTCCTTTCCTCTGGGGTACTTATCAATCCATTTGGGACGTGGAGCCAGCAGCAGTGATGTCAAGGTGGCCCTGCTTTCTGGGACTCCTCATGCCAAAGACAAAGTAAAGAAGGCACATTTAACAAGACAGTCAATTATTACAAGCTAAACAGAAATCACATCTCTATACATATAAAATCCAACGTCTGTCTGTTTGTATGTCTGTGTTTCACGAGAGAACTACCTAACAGATTTAGATCGTTTTCTTCTGTAATTTGTTAGAACATTCCAGTTGATTTTGCGACTTCTCTCATTGCGCTATTTATCATAGTTTGCTTGCGGTACCAATTTAGAAATGCAACGGGACAAATTGCAGGGTCCTCCTCACTCACATACCAGCCTCAGGGCATGTACCATATCTCCGCTCAGCTAGCGAACGAGAGAGCTATTTAACGGATTTAGATCAGGTTTTTTTCTATAATTTGCTTGAACATTCCTGTTGATTTTGCAACTTCTCTCATCACGCTAAGAATCATAGTACACTTGCAGGAGTGATATATTCGCACTAATCTGAAACAGAGGCTACGTGACGAGGGGAGGAGGAAGTGTGACATCAGGAGTAGGGAGCCGTGCTGGGCCCTCCTTACTGTCCTGTTTCACTACTATGTGGGTGAAGCCACGGGGGTCAGCTAGTAAAATATGAAAACTCATGACCACTGACTTGCTCTCTTATAATGCTTTGGTTGTAAATCAAATGACCTAACATCATGTGACTCACTCTTGTGCAGTGATACAAGTCACAGATCAAATGAATAAGAATTGTGTGACTTACTCTCGGGAAAGGATTCAGTTCAAACTCAAAAGAATCAGTAAATAATCCATGCTGGTGCAGTCATGGAACCGTAAACTACAGTGCGCTAAAATGAAGTTGAAAGCAAATTGTTAGAAATTAGAATTATACTTTCATAAGATTCAGTTTTGTGTGATTAGTTTGTAGAATGTTCAAAGGCTCATAAACACATTAGTTTTAGTATTGCTTAAATATTTAATTTAAAACTTTAAACACGAGGGACAAGTTAACTCGTATGTCATTAAGCCTGTTGAGGCACGAGGTACGAGATAACACATGCCTCAGTATACAGCCAATATAGACACTGCCAGTGTGCATTTGATCTCTGCTGCCATGTCCCAGTTACCACTACAGTGCTGCCATCTACTGGATAGCCATAGAATTTTTTTTTGGTGGCAACAACACACAGAAAGTAATGTCATCACGAAAAAAGGTACAAAGCAAGATAAATATTTTAATGATAATGACAGAAATCAAGATAGTGACAATCAATTGGATGATGTGGAACCTGTAGGCTCTGATACTGATACAGATAGTGGGGTGTCTGAGGCCTTTGATTTCCTGGTTGTGGATACTGATAATGATAAGGGTTCTGGTTTCTTCTGAAATAATCCACTCTCTCATTACTACTCAAGATCAACAAACTGAGGTTACAGTTACCCTGAAGGCATTTCTTCATCACAAGGTATCCAACCTGTCACGACTGTCAAGACAGTACTACATGGACATTTTTTGTCTCCCACAAACTGTCATCAGCTATGAAATGTATATTTGTGGAACATTTGTTTCTAAGCCTGCACTCTACGCGATGCCATGCTTCTAGGACTCTTATTGAAAAGAAGGATTTCAGTCAAGTTTCTGGTGAAAATAAAGTAATTAACAGTTTCTTTACATTTTTCCAGCGGTGGGCTGGTGTCCTGCCCAGGGTTTGTTTCCTGCCTTGCGCCCTGTGTTGGCTGGGATTGGCTCCAGCAGACCCCCGTGACCCTGTAGTTAGGATATAGCAGGTTGGATAATGGAAGGATGGATGGATTTACATTTTTCATTGCGTTTATTTGCATTTTCAGAATTTTGACAGTTGAAAATAAAGCTGTTGTTTTCTAATATATTTCTTTACATTTTTTATGAGTTTTGATAGAATTCATTATTTTTCATTTATGAATAGACATCCTGGTTAATAAATGCTCCAGCAGTCAATGTGTTAACATAATTCCAGTAACAAATCATAAAAAAATAAAATGATTACATTCTAATGCAGATGTGTTGTTACTTTTTTGTACTTGATTGCGATTGACACTGTGATCTGTAGCGAGAGTACAGAGCAGGTTGAGGAGACCCTGGAGAGGAGGAGATATGCTCCAGAGAGGAGAGGAATGAAGGTCAGTAGGAACAAGACAGAATACTTGTGTGTAAATGAGAGGGAGGTCAGTGGAATGGTGAGGATGCAGGAAGTAGAGTTGGTGATGGTGGATGAGTTTAAATACTTGGGATCAACAGTACAGAGCAATGAGGATTGTGGAAGAGAGGTGAAGAAGAGAGTGCAGGCAGGGTGGAATGGGTGGAGAAGAGTGTCAGGAGTGATTTGTGGCAGATGGGTTTCAGCAAGAGTGAAAGGGAAGATCTGCGGCATGGTAGTGAGACCAGCTATGATATATGGGTTGGAGACGGTGGCACTGACCAAAAAAACAGGACACAGAGCTGGAGGTGGCAGAGTAAAAGATTTTAAGATTTGCGTTGGTGTGACGAGGATGGACAGGATTAGAAATGAGTACATTAGACGGTCAGCTCAGGTTGGACGGTTGGGAGACAAAGTCAGAAAGGCGAGATTGTGTTGGTTTGGACATGTGCACTGGAGAGATGCTGAGTATATTGGGAAAAGGATGCTAAGGATAGAGCTGCCAGGGAAGAGGAAAAGAGGAAGGCCTAAGAGAAGGTTTATGGATGTGGTGAGTGAAGACATGCAGGTGATGGGTGTAACAGAACAAGATGATGAGGACAGGAAAATATCTTAGAAGATGATCCGCTGTGGCGACCCCTAACGGGAGCAGATGAAAGAAGACTGGACTGTACTTGATTGATGAATGAGAGAATCATCAGCGACAGATCTTTTGTTTGCTGTTCGTAATATAGTTTTAACTCAAAAATGAAGTGTGTCTACCCTCATTATTCAGGTAATTCTTGCATATGCACTTTATACATCTACCAGCAGCAGTAAAACGGAAGATACTGATGTCATCATGTGAGACACGCATGCTCTTTAGCACTCCCTTTGAGCTCCGCTGAATCAATTTTGTTCATGCTCACTAATCGATCCATACGATTTGCCAAAGAGAATTTTTCAAAAGAACGGATCACTCACAAGTTGCCTATCACTAATCTCCAACACCGACCTTCATACTAGTGCTGCCATCTCTAAGGCCATGCCCAATAACAATGGGTCACCACACATGGAAACAAAAAACAGAAAATGGCAGAAACTGTGAAAATCACAATGGCAGTCTGTCATGATGTGAAATATTTTTAGAATCCTTAAAATGAACCCAAATCTTCAAAACAAGGAAATATACTCTTCATGTACAAAAATCCCAGAAAAAAATGGAAAAAGCCTGAGAAAATTGAAAAAGGTACAAAATCATAACAAGAGAACAAACATAAATAAGCAGTAAAGCCTGAACCTCAAATTGATCTTTACACACAATATGTATTTTGAATCCCTCAATAATTACAAGAGTTACACTAATATTTTCATCATTAAAGGTGCAGTCAGTATTTGCCAGATGTATATTTCAGTTTTCAGCTTTACAGTGGCATCTACAAACAAAGTCTAAAAAATATTTTAAGTGTTTTTTTCACAACTTCTCATATTTAATTGCCAAGCTAAATGTTGCTGCCAAGTGTTAAAAATATTTTAAACATGCATACTTTTCTAACTGGTGATTTCAAAGAAATGAAATAAATGATGAGGAAAGTGTAAAACTTGTGAACGTATGTATATAAATGATGTGTGGTTTAATTATTCTTGTCATTGTATTCTACAGAGCCTGTGAAAAGTATTCACCCCTTGGAAGTTTTTCCATTTTATTGTTACACAACATTGAATCCCCTTGTATTTAATTTAGCTTTTTAACAGAAAAAGACTCTTTAGCCCAATTTGGATGGCATTAGTTTAACACCAGGAGGTGGCGTGAATGAATTACTACTGCAGGACCCCTGTAATTTTAGTCCCGTCAGAATCTCTCATGTCAGTAACTTTACGGACTGTGCTTTCATATTTCACCAAAGATTACAGAGCCTTTTACCTTCTGTAAAAAGGCCATAAAAAATAACCCCAGGTTAAACTAGTCCTGTGCAAACCAATGTGTTAGTGAACCTTGGACACATGGAATAAATTAGGAAGTAGTGTGGTGGACAGTAGGACTTTAGGGAGCTTCAAATCTCAACCTGATGTTAATTTGCACAATGCAGATGAATAGGATGGATACATTTATTGGACTAACTAGCCTGTTCTTGTCAGAATTTTCAAATATTCAAATTTTCTCAATAAATTCCACCTTTTGAAGAATTTGGATTTAACTAAAATCACAGAGGCCCTAATAATTAGTTTAACCCCTACCTGAAGAGGACAAAAAGAACTGTTGAATACCGGTGAGGTATCCCCTAGGAGTTGGGAATGGACGTATTATTGTAACAAATAAGTTTTGCTAATGAACTGACGGTACACACCCGTATGCATACATCCGCTATGGGGGACGGGCAAATGTTGGTATGGCATACCAGTGCTTGCAGGCCCACTTCAACCACTGACTTTACCTTACCTTTTGGTGTGAATGCTAATCCAGTCTGAATAAGGCTCAAAATGTCACAGGGGAAGCAGATTTCTGAACCCCAGTAGCTATGAACTCAAAGGAAGATCCCTCCTATTGCGACACGTCAGAGCTTACATGATTAGTAATTTCCATGAGTTACAGTGATATTTCTGTAACATACATTGAGTTTTATAGGACAAAATATATTTTATTATGGAAATTGATTTTTTTGTTAATTCTTGAGTCATTACTGTCCTTTTCTAAACTCAAATTTTAGTGTTTTGAGCAAACCCTTGAAGGCAGCAAGAAAGGAACCTACCAGAAGAGGGTGTCAGTAAAATACAGGACACTGTTTTTACACTAATACTCTACTGTGACCTGATTCTGTTTTTGTTAAACACCCAAAAAACACATGGTATCTGATTTTTGATTTTGGATACAGGCTGCCTTTGTATGTGGTTGTGGCTGGAGGAAGAAATGACAGGTTGCAGGTCCAATGAAGAGTTGAGACACCAACCAGGTCATCCCATTTGATTTAAGCAGTCCAACAAAAAGACACCCCTCTTGGCATCACTATAAAGAGCCTCTTGGACACAACAACAAAAGTATTCATTCAGCTCTTTGCCTCAGATTGACAACTTGAGATCTGTCCAGCGGGCTGCTCTGAGTGCAAAACACGCCTCCTTCCAGGCAGCCGGGTTTCTTATATCACACAAACAGAAAGGGGCAAGGCTAAGTGCCCTCACTGGGTGGTTTCTTAGTTCTTTGGGAAGAGAAGGAGAAGAGAATGTCAGCAACAGCGCCCCTTGTCACACTGTCAGGTTATCCCATACATCGATCAAGCCAGTGATGAGGTCTTCTGACACAAGTGCATGGCAATGGTGTTAAATTCCCTTTCAATTCCAGATATCTAATCTGATCTTAAACAGTCTGATTTTTTGCTCAAGGATGTCGCTTGATTTTGACATTATTGTGTAACATATGACATGTTAAAAGAAAAAAAAAACATTTTCAGAGGCAATTGAACAAATATTATAAAGTTATTTGTCTCATTTGAAGGTTCTTCAGCCAATGGGATCCATCTAAGTAGTTAAAACCATAGCCGCTCCAATCTTTACTCCTATTGTTCATGCATATTCTCCAAATGGATGTAAAGGAAATCACGGCACATAATGCAGGCATGCATCATGCCATTGGCCTTCTTCACTGACTGAGCATATTTAGAAAATGAGCTCTGCTTCTCAAAACTTTAAAAAATGAAGAGCACAAAACAACACATGGGGATCCATATTTATGTCTTACCTACATCACTGCTTTACAACAACATGTATTTCATATAAGCTGAACATCAGACATCAGATCACATTTCTTCACCAATCCTGATTCATGCATTGAGACTGGTTAATGTAAATGCAGCACAAAATTATTACTATTATTTTTTAGCAAATGCCTCCATCCAAGGCTACTTACAAAGCAAGCTGTACTACATACTAGCTGTGGTCCCATCTGATATGGGTTAAAATCTAACTAATCACTGTTGGCCTAAGGGTTAAAGTCTGCAGTGCACCACTGCTTTGTAAAAGCAGTGTTAATGTTTGTAATGCACCATCTGTAGGAATGACATAGCAACTGAACAGACACACAGACAGATGCACAGACACTTATGCTTTTATTAAGGTGGACAAGAATGATTAGGGGTTGGAAATATCAAAAGCAACAGAGAATGTTATAAAAACTGAGCAATTGAGAGTAGTAATAATACAATATAATTTTACTTGCAGATTTAGAACCCAAATTAGTGTCCTAAACTCTTTGTCAGTACAACAGCAGCTATCCTGTTGAAGAGAAGCTAAGCAGTTTCGAAATATTTAATGAAAAGGTATATATTCAAAAGATTCCTAAATATGAGAAAGTTTAGTGCAATTCGAATAGCTAAAGGGAGATCATTCTAAAGCTTTGGAGAAAAAATGGAGAACATCTGTCCAGTCTTGGCACGTCTGGAGAAAGGAAGAGGGATAACAGACATGCAGAGGTAGAACCGTGTCTTATTGATGGAACATGTGGAGAGACCAAAGACTGGAGATATTAAGGAGCAGGACCATTCAGAGAACTGTATGTCACAAAAGTTTTGGTATGGATCCTAGCAGCAACAAGAAGCCAGTGAAGAGACCAAAGCAGAGGAGTAGTAGGAATGAAACACAGGAACAAAGAGTGCCAGTCACACATTCTGAAAGTGCTGGAAGGAAACCTCCCAGGAGGGAGTTGTAATAACCCACCAAAGAGAGAACCAGTGCTTCAATAAGGAGTTGCGTGGCATAATTAGTGAGGAAGGGTCGAATCCTCTGAATATTTGGAGAAAGAAGCAACATGATTGGTTCATTAAACAAATATATTCATTGAGTCAAACGAAGGAGTCCAGGGTCATGACGAGATTCTTGACCTTAACTGATAGTGAAAGGGGCCATTTTTAAAATCAATTCTTAGAGACAAATGTGAGGAACATACCCATAAATACTCAAGCCAGGCCATTTAGGACCTGGCATTCAAACTAACAGTCATACCTTTAAACTGTGAGATAAACACTGGCGACTCATAAATGAAAATGTAAGCTTTACACAGGGTCACTACAGAAAGAATTTATATTACAATTGAAGCTATGAGAGGTGAAATGCCATGGCAATCCCCTATACTGTCTTTTTTCTACAAAGTTAATTTATTTCATATTTTAAACTTCATCAACAAAACCTTAAACAAACAAAAAAAGTCTGAATTAATGTAAGCTGCCCTAATTTGGCGTGTTAACAAGAAATATGATTTACTTCATAAGGTAAAAGTACATAATAAACAATAACTGCTTCATCACATGTTTAAAATATTAAAGTGTGTACTTTGGTTTAAATGTTTAAAATCTAAATATTCTTAATTGTAATAGAAATCGGTCATTTTTCACTCTCTGATAGAGGTCCATAGAGGGCTAGATCCCTAGATCAGAAATCAAAAATAACATCATATTCGTAGTCATTGACCTTGAAACAGAGGGTCGCATTCCTGGTCCACCTAAAGTAGTTAGTACCACCCCAGGATGAAAGGGAGTGCTGTCACTAACGGTCTTGTCATCTTTTTGCCTGAGAAACCGCCCCCTGAGGGCACTGAACTAAAGGAAGGCCTGCCTCTTCCAGTCCACCTGGTATAAAAGCAGAACGTTCCTGAAAGACGGCGTCTCATTTCACTGCTGACCTTGCTACTGTGCAGATCAGGACCAGAGCTTGCTGCCAAGTGATTCTGAGAGAACAACTCTACCTCTCCAATTGCGCATCATTGATCTTCTTGGTCTGTTGGTTCCAATTAAACAGGGTTTTGCCCGGTTGGCACCCCAAGCATTTGGCTTTGCCTGCCTCTTTGTTGGCAACTGCTTCTTCTTCTTCTTTCAGCTGCTCCTGTTAGGGGTCACCACAGCAGATCATCTTTTTCCATATCTTTCTGTCCTCTGCATCTTGTTCTGTTACACCCATCACCTGCATGTCCTCTCTCACCTCATCCATAAACCTTCGCTTAGGCCTTCTTCTTTTCCTCTTCCCTGGCAGCTCTATCCTTATCTTCCTTCTCCCAATATACCCAGCATCTCTCCTCTGCACATGTCCAAACCAACACAATCTCGCCTCTCTGACTTTGTCTCCGAACCCTCCAACCTGTGCTGACCCTCTAATGTACTCATTTCTAATCCTGTCCATCCTCGTCACACCCAACGCAAATCTTAGCATCTTTTTGTTGGCAACTGCTACAAGTCTAAAACATCACCCCACTTATGTTTGACATTTGTCATTTTTATCACCTGGAAGAGGCTGTTAGAGGGCTAGGGCCACCATTAAAGAATAAAATATCAAAAATGATATATTTGTGATTAGCAACTTTGAAATGGTTACTGATCTCTATTTTTTTGAAGTTTTGTGAAAAGGAGTAACTTTGTCCCCTCGTATCCCATTATGGGGTGAACAGTGGAGGTTCCAGACCAAATTTATCAGGGGGGCCAGTGTTTTTTCATGGGGGCATAGAAAAAAAAAAAGGGCAATATTTAATTAATATATTAAGTCAATTTATTTGGAGCACAAACAAGATGAATTGAACATTTAACAATAAAACATACAAATGAATTTCAAACAAAATATTTCACATACTGTACATATGCATAATAAACCTTTACTTTTTATACAGTAACATTTCTCTTTTTTGTATGTAAGATATTTTTCTTTTTATGTAGGTATGTATTTATTTTGTTATAAAGTGACTTTTTTACAGCATGAAACTTAAATGTACACTCACATTTTCTGGTCAGCAATCTCTCATCCTCTGGCACTGGCAACACAGTAGCTTGTAACATTATAATAACAGCATTCTGCATTTGTGATTTCTTGCAAAACGGTCCACAAATGCAACAAGGTTCAAAGCCTTGGTTCTTCTGGATTCAATGCTTAGCACCCTATTGCTAAGACGCTCATCAGTAATGGTGGACCGGAGGTAAGTTTGTACTAATTTTAATGTGGAGAAACTCTGGCATGTTAGTTCCGGTTTCCGTGCCAGCGCATATCACCATAAGTAATTAATTAAAATTTTATCTCTTCAGCACAGGAGCCGTAACAGTGGCCAGGGCCAGTTCTACAGGGGCACTGGCCCCTGTTGGCCCCGTCTAAAACCACCTATGGGGGTGAACCTCTGGGGTTGGTGGAAGCAGAATGCCCAACTTCAAGTACTTCTGATTAACTTTGCTGAAGGCAATGTCATAGAACAAAATCCTAAACCAATAATGTTCAAAGCCGGGAAATCATGCAGTCCAAAAGCCTTCTGGTTTCAATTTAGACTTTTATTGAACACTAGGGTGTTCACCCCCTGCTTGCTTCGCTTGCCAAAGGCCTGCGCTATGCACCAGCCATTTCGTGTCTCTGGTGCTTGGGTTGTGAAGAGGGGGGGCTGAACGCATCCCTAGGAGATGCGGTCGCTCTTTCAAAACCCCCTCTTAAACAGTGATACAATGGGAAAGAAATACATTTTTTTTTTACCTCCTCTTTGCTCGATCAGCTGCTGTGATCTGCATCTTGTGCAGCGCTTCAAACATTTAAAAGCATGTACAGCTGCTGTCCTACTCTTTGTCTTTTATTTCCGGCCCTGGGCGTGGTTAAATCTTTTGGCACAAAGTCTCGTCTTGTGGGACGTGAGTTCTTGATATTTTTTAATTTATAATTTAAAGATGGAATAAGAATCTGAAAATGTAACAACATCACATTAAAGTTCGATAAATCCTGAAAAGACTGATACCAAACTTATACTGTATATGTAGGTTTTAAAATAAGCCCAATTTAAAACCTGACAAAACATGTGACATAAAAACTTCACATAAAATCGTTGCACTTTTAGGCTATAATAATAAAAAGCCATGTTCTGTTCCTGAGTACAAAGACACACCTGCTATTCAAATGGACGACACGTAAAGGCATTTGGCTGCCTCTGTGCAATCACCCTTCAATCATGCTCACTTCTCATCAATTTCTGCCCATCCGTGCCCCTTATTCAGTATGCTAATGATTAGCACCTCTTGGCATTTTGCTGTCTTTGTCTGGTCTGCTTTCCAACCATGCCTCCTTATTGCTAATCCGCCACCCAGTCTATAGCGTCGGCTTTCTGGGTGTCATTTTATATTGGCAGAGTGTAAGACTCAGTGCATAACAGTGCTTGATCCATATTGGTGAGATTACAATAATAATGTCTTATGAGATACAGAATCACATAGTAAAGCAAGTCCTTCAATAAAATAAGTGCTTAATCATATTCAATATTTTAATTTATTTGCCTACTTTATTCTAATTATCCAGTGGGATTGTATATACAATTATCCAGTAAATATCCATGTAGATAAAGTAGGTTTTCCATGACACCTTCTGGTTTACTCATTATATGTAATTCTCCAGCCCAAAATGTGGTCCAAAAAGTGCAAAAAAGTAAGATTTTTTTGTGCCACAATTCAGACTGCCTCTAAAAAAGATTGAATGTTTTACATAACTAGACATCAAGATGAGTTGAACGATATATCAATTGTGCGGGTTTTCTCGTACTGGTGATTCAGGAAGTGCTGGACAAATCATTTCAAAGTGTTGACAATTCATTGAATCTCTCCATGGGTCCTATTCTACTGGCATGGAACATAAACCAGGCAGCACCAGCTCAGGACACACATCGACATTCGCTCATCCTGGGAGGTGAAACTGTGTACGGATGGGAAGAATGTGGAAATTCCACAGATTGTGAATGGTGTGGGAACTGAACCCATAAGCCATGTCGGTGTGAATCAGATCTGACCACGAAATCACTGTGCTTTATTTATCATATGGTAAAGCTTTCTTTAAAGAAACAAAACAAAACAAAAAATCAAGTGCAGTGTAAAATAGATCTGTAGAAATATAATATTTTGGCATGGAAGGTGGTTAATCTCATTAATAAATATTAATAAAAAGCAGCAACTTTAAATGCTAAGGGAAACTATTAATAAGCACATTTTTATAAGGCCTCTCATGAGGGCGGTGTTAGCCTTGTGTTAGATACTCCATTAGACAGTGTTAGCATGAACCTTATATACACAAACGCTTCCAAAGACAGCTTAATAGCTTGGATGTCATCCATTAGTCTAATCTTAAAATGAAAGTTTTAAGAGCTTTGAATACATTTTTAGTTACACTTTAATACAAAGTAAAATCAACACCCCTTATTCATACATCAGCTCTTTATACTTTCTTACAATGCCAATTAACAAAGCCCTGATAAACCTGATTTTTAACATCTTACATAAAAAGAAAGAGAATAATGCACAAGCACCTAACTCTTCACCTACAATTTGATCTTAGAACAGCTTAATTTTCAAATTTGATAGACTACAAGATAGAAGAAAGGGCTGTAAAGCTACTAACTTATAGTCTTTGATTTGACAGGTAACAGGCATACAAGTGCTCGGCCATTAGAGCATTAAATTAATTATGATGAGAAGGGACCATTCAACCCAAGCCGCCGGCCCATCTCACTCATGTGGTTTGTCTAAAATAATATCAAGCTGAGATCTGAGGGTTGCTAAAGTCGTGCTCTTCACCACACTACTTGGTAATTTATTCTGTTTGTTTATGGTTCTTTGTGTTGTGACTGTAGATGGTGCTATACCAATGCTCAACCCGACACAGAAAGACACAGGAGGTACACTGCTTAAAACACAAGTGCTTTTATTTTTCTTCACTCGTGGAGAACGTCTTCCTCGTTTCCATGAGTCCTCAACACACAGTCCAAAGCACAATACTTTCCTCTTCACTCTCTATCTTCACCACTCCTCTCCGGCAAACTTCATCCACTACCACCTTACTCTGGCTCCCGGAGTGGTGGTTGCTGGAAGTGTTCCAGGTGTTTGATGACCTATTTCCGGTTGCACTTCCGGGTGTGGCGGAAGAGCCCCCCACATAGGCTCAGGAACAACTGCATCGCCCCCTGGCAGCACCCCTGGATTCCAACAGGGTTTTAGAGAACTCCATGTCCCATGGAGCCCTGAAGGAATCTGAGGCACCACTGTCACCAAGGTGGGCTGCCATCTAGCATCCAGGGGGAGGTACTGTTCTGTCCTGGCTTGCTCCCCCAGTCCATACAGTGGAGGACCCCAGCCGTCTGTGACAGTGTGAAGTAAAACTTTCTAACATTCATGCAAAATTTGCCCTTGAAAAATTTCCAACCATGTCCCCAGGTTCTTCTTGAAGAACCTCTTTTAAAGTAACAGCTGAGATCCATTGTACTAATTCCTTTCTGCTGCGTTTCAACCAGGGATTCACCCCTGACTGAGATTCAAATTCTTGCTTAATGTCTTTTGTCTCTCCAGTTTTTGTTTCTTTTTCTATACTAATATTGTTATATAATACACTACCATGGCTGTTCGTTTGTCTGTCCAGGATATTAAATCATCTGCAGCTCGCAAACCTTTTGACCTATTGACCTGAAACTTGGTACACATGTACTACGTGACGTCTACTATACGCTTTCGGGGTGATTATTGAACTCCAAGGTTATCCCTCTTTTTATTTAATTTTATTGTAGAATCAACTCTCAGCAGCGGGCAGTGGGGTGATGCATGCGTACGGATGCAGTTCTTATCCCTACCACCTTCACCATCACTTCCCCTACCTCTTTGTATCATTAAATCATTCTTGAGGCAGATTGAAGACTTAAGTGCCATCTTAAGTGAAAAATTAAAGAAAACATGAGTAATTTCAACACAAACACTGACTTAATCAGTTTTAACGTGAAAAGATGCCGATGAAAGAAGAGAAGAAGCAGGCCACTAGGGTGGAGAAAAAAGAGCTGCTCAGGAAGCAGCGAGCGCATCAACCTCTGAGCAAATGAATGCTAAACGAACAGAGAAAGAGTCTGTAATGTATTTTGGGGGTGGTTCCCCAAGAGCAGGGACCACCTGTTCGTTTCTGTAATGGGACTGCCCTCAACCATATAAAAGTTGAGGAAGAAAGTGGTCCGTTGCAATTCATTGAATGCTAATGGTGTTGTGAACTATGGGTTCCTAAACAAAAAGAATCCACAAAAATACATCAAAATGCCCACCTTGGGGAAAGGACTGTCACACCCCAGTTAGTTACAAAACGGGCAAATCTTTTATAATAAAAAAATGCTCTGAAAATGTTATGACTAGGAGTGCCAAAGCATGTAAGTCCCAAAAACTTCCAAAAAATGCCCACGAGAGGGGAAAATCTTGTCAAAATAAAATAAAATAAAAAAATAATAATTCTGGGTAGTAACACAGGGGGACATGTAGAATCTTTACAAAATAAAAAGATTTTTCCTGCTCAAAAGCACTCTTTAACACAAAAAGCTCTGTGGAACACAAATGGCATAAAGGAATTTATGGAAAAGGCAAGGCAATCCAAGGCAAAACGAGTCCAAATCACGAATCCTAAGTCCTAAGTCCAAAGTTGAAAACAAAGCACATGTTCAAAAATCCAGAAAATCACAAAGGACAGAAAGAATGACAAAAAGAATAATAACTCACTGACTCCCTAGCGCATTCGAGATGAACCATCAGGAAGTTTATAAGGCTGAGGGCAGTCCCTGGCGGTGATAGGCAGGTGGTCCAGCCTCTTGGGAAACCACCCACAAAATACATGGAACACAACAAATATTTTTTTAATACACATAAACTAAGTAAATAACAATATTAGCATAATCAAAAGAATCAAAATTGAACAAAACGGACATTAAACAAGACTTTGAACTCCAGCTTGGAATCTTAGCGGAAACATAACAAATAAGAAGCTCTGAAGAGCACAAAAGATACAGAAGACAATATATTCAAAATGGGCAACCCAAATAGCAAACACAGTCCAATATAATGGAAGAGGCAAAGTCAAAGAACAGTGCAAAAGGGCACAAAAATTCAAAAAAGCAGAAATTATTAAAAATAGCAAAACACATTGAATCCCAACCAGTGGGGTTAGTTTTGGTGAGTTCTTGTGCTAAATAAAATGTATTATCATTATTATTATTATTATTATTATTATTATTATTATTATTATTATTATTATTGGCTCCAGCAGGCCCCCGTGACCCTGTAGTTAGGATATAGCGGGTTGGGTAATGGATGGATGGATTATTATTATTATTATTATTATTGTTGTTGCGCTTTCATGGATTTATTGGATTTCTTTTGACCTCCAGGCCTCACCAGAGTTTTTTATAAATTAAGCGTAACCTCCCTTGACTTATACTCCACACATCATGAGATATACAGTGGTGTGAAAAACTATTTGCCCCCTTCCTGATTTCTTATTCTTTTGCATGTTTGTCACACAAAATGTTTCTGATCATCAAACACATTTAACCATTAGTCAAATATAACACAAGTACTTAAAATTCCTTTTAGTCTTCTTGATCGTTTCTGTGTATTGTCTTGATGTAGACAGTGATGAGTTCACTATGACTCTCAGGGCCTTGGCATAGGGGGTATTTTTAAGTGTCAAATCTCCTATTGTGTATTTAAAAGTAAAATTTTGACTTCCTACGTGAAAGTCTTTTTTTCTGTTTTCAATTTTTTATTGATAAAATGAAAAAATAATACAATTAAAGGAAACCAACAATAACAACAGATTTTTGAGCTATATAAGAACAAAAACAAAACATCTCTCACCAGCAACACCTGAGATGGCTATTTAAACAGAAACACAGTAAGAGAGAGGGGGTGAGAGGTTAGAAGGTGGTGCTGATATAGCACACTGCTGCACCCACCACATAACAAACTACAGTGGAACCTCGGGTCATGACCGTAATTCGTTCCAAAACTCTGGTCGTAACCCGATTTGGTCGTGACTCATTCCCCCATAGGATTGTATGTAAATACAATTAATCCGTTCCAGACCGTACGAACTGTATGTAAATAAATTTTCTTTAAAGATTTTTAAGCACAAAAATAGTTAATTATATCATAGAATGCACAGTGTAATAGTAAACTAAATGTAAAAACATTGAATAACACTGAGACAAACAGCCAGGCTCCCTGTTCAGCTGCACGCGAGCATGTGCTCTCTCTCTCTCTCTTGCGCTCGCTCACTCGCTCTCTCTCTCTCTCTCTCTCTCTCTTCTGCAGTGGCTGTCTCCTCCGGCTTACTGCCTTCTCCTGCAACCTCCTGTTCTTTCCTGTTCTATTCTTTTTCACTTTAGCCGACTCTCACTTCTATTTATGAAGAGGACGTGATAGTCATGGCAATCAGCAGCTCCTGGGAACAATTACGGATGAGGACCACTTCTCACCTGTGCACTTAGTCGAGAAACGCCCACATCACAAACTCCTCAGGAACCGCTTTGGCCACACACCACCACACTCCCTCGCTAAGCCACGAGTGCAGTGATTATTTATTAAAACTGGCCTTTTTGACGGGAGCTGAGGACCCACTATACCACATGAGGAAGCTGGGTTGAGAGGAGGTTAAAGTTTTGAGGGAGAGTCCCTCTGCGTGATGCACCGAGAACAATGTACAGTACAGGGAGAGACTGAACATGTGTGGAAATAATCAGTGCGTACGAACCAAAAGGGAAATGAAATAGAGCACAAAGAGTTCACAACAAATGCACAGGGAGAGATTGAACACATGCGGAAATCATCGGCGCATAGGATAGAACTGGAAGGGAAACTGGCTTGTTCGTCACCTGAGTGTGTGGTCGTGAACAGAACTTTTTGGTCATAACCCGATTTGTACGTGTTCAGAGACGTTCATGACCCAAGGTTCCACTGTACTTAAGATCCCAGATTAGGAAACAAGTGCAGCCATGTAACGGGTGACACCACACCAGTTCAAATGGAATGGAACAGTGTGAGGTTTTTCATGGTTTCTGGAGTGCCAATTCTGCCACCAATCACCAGGTTTTTCCTTGCGGGTTGGAGGGCCTACTTGCAGGGTTGGATGCTGATTAGCGTCTTACCCAGGATGGAGCAATTGCAGGTTAAAGGCCTTTGCTCTAGGACCCAACGAAGTAGAGTCACTTTTTGCATTTATGGGATTTGAACCGCCAACTTTCTGATTGCCAGTGCAGCTCTCTACCCTCAGAGCCACCACTCCGCCCAAACACAGTAAGACAGAGAATTAAAAAGTGTCAACAAGTAAACTGGCACACACACCATGCAGACGCACAAGCCAAAGTAAGGGAGGTAAAAAAAAATGAGGTAAAGTGGACAGGAGAAACTGCCTCATGATGCAACCACCAGCCAGCTGTTTTCTAACTGAACATCATGAAGCCATTTGTGGATAGTAGGGCCATAAGAGTTGTTGATCTGGGATGCTGAAAGTTCAAGAAGGATAAGATTGTAAAATAAAGAATTCCAGATTGAGGTTTAAAAGCAATTTAACTGGAATGGTTGCAGTCATTAAAAGCTGTTGCTGGAAGAGAGAAAGGGAAAGAGAAGACAGAGAAGAAAGGTCTAGGACAGGGGTGTCCAACTCCAGTTCTGGTGGGCCGCACTGACTGCAGTTTTCATTCTAACCATCTTCTTAATTAGTGAGCCGTTTTTGCTGCTGATTAACTTGTCTTGCCTTAGTTTTAATTGATGTGACTCAGACCTCTTAGTTGTTTCTTTTCCCTTAGTGAGCAGCCAAACAATAATGAGGCACAAAACAAGCTGCCACATGACCTGCTAACAAGAAAATAAAGAAAGGTGAAGATCTCGATCATGTTGGTCTGCTCAGGTCACCAAAACATCTTGACGGTGGTCTTAGAAAAAAACAGAAAATGAACAGTCTGCTGTGGAGGAATGAGAGCAGCAACAAGTCCTGATATTCAATAATGGCTTTAATTAACAGCAAGAACTGGCTTCTCATTAAGAAATTGGTTGGAGTGAAATTGGCTGGAGTTTGACGTTACAATTTAGCTGGTCATTTGTTGGCTTGTTTCACATCTCATTTCTGTTTGGCTGCCATTTAATGAAGAAACCAATCAATTCAGAGGACTGAATCCTTAAAAACAGGGCTATTAAAATGAAGGGAAAAGGAGTGAATTAGCAGTGAAAACTGGAAACTGATTGGAAAAAGGGTCAGAATGAAGGCCCACCAGAACCGGAGTTGGACACCCCTGATCTAGGAAGAGAAGAACTTGAGGGATCAATGGCATGGGGAAAGAAAGAAAGAATCATAGAGAGGGATTCAGCCACATAGCACTGGATAGCCACAGCCAGAGGACATTTCTCAGAACATCTGGAGAAAAGTGCCAGTGATTTTAAGAGTACAAAGGTGACCTAGGGGATTTAATTCTAGCCCCCTTGGATAATGTCTCCAGGGAGTATGGTACAGTCAATGAAAAAAATAAATAAATTGTACATGCTTGTGATTAGGATTTTAGAGCAATTTTTGACATTTAGAAAGATGGTTTGCCAACACAATGCAGAGGAATGGGAAAGGTCTGTCAGCCAATTAGACATTACTGGTTGAGTTTTGAGGGAAGCTTTGCAGAGGAGGGAATAGGGGCCAGATACTGGTTTGGACTTATGAGAAAGGGATGAAGCAAATGAGTACAGGGGAGGAATTAGAAGAAGAAAAGTGAGGAGAAGTTGACATATTGATATCTGTGCTCGGGACATGTGGAGTTTCTCCTCTCTACATGAAATTTTCTTTACACTTCCGTAAATAATGGAGGAGTGAAGGGTGGGTGTGTGGATTATTCTGCTTTCGATGGATTATTGAGATGTACAAGGCCACTGCTTGCACTCAATCTTAACCACATGGCTTTCTGTGGATACAGTGGATTCAGAAATCGGATGAAAGAACGGTTTTCAAAATGGTACACTTGAGCAATCAGTGAAGAGCACATTTAAAGATTTTGATATTAGCGCACGTGACCATTGTCATCTTTCATGCCCACAGTGATACTAAATTCTTCCCAAAGACTAAATAGTACAATTTCTGTGACACTGTCAACGGCTGTTTAACAGATTGATAATGGACATCTTAGTTAACATGAAAAATCTTGAATAACAAATAAAGCATCCCTTTTGATCGAATGACCCTTGTATCGCGTTCCTGATTCAACATATTTAATGGAATACGTCTCCTCTTTAACAATGTAAGTGACTTCAAATCATTTTCTAACACAATCTGAAATAATTACCTAAAAATCTTAAAAACTCTCATTTTTTTATAATCCAAGAAAGTTAGTGCTTCAGTGTGGATGCTAATGTACAGATTTTTCTTTTCACTGCACATTGTACCTGCATAAATGTGTGTGTGATGAATAAAATTCTTGAATCTCCTGAATCTCTAATAAGATTTTTTTTTTTTTTTACTAAAACAAAGCATTCGTCAGATAAAAATATGGCATTTTCTTATCATTTATTCTCTTATTCCAAGAGTGGAGCACATTTTAAGATAAAGAACGCCTCAAGTAACCTGTCCTGCCACAACCCCACATCATGTCATATACATAAAGTTTTTATTTTTTTTCACAATAATCACACTCAAGTGCCATCACCAGAAGCCAGCTTGCATCAACAGTGTTTATTGAGCTAATTTAAAGTTTTGCTTATTTTGCAATTCTAATACAAAAGGTTGACTGGAATATTCTACAGTATTTTTTGAAGCCGCAATATTGCAGTTTACACTAGGGGCCACAGTTAATATACTTCGAAAATATTTGCTCAATAATTTAATCTAATCGGGAATCTATTACAGCCATGTTCTCTCCGGGTACCAAACATTTCTAAAGTCTTCAAACCCTGGAGATTAATGCTGGACTACAGGAGATTTACTCCAGCATTGGAGGGGTGGATGGGGATGCTGTGGCGAGGAATCTTCCCGTGGATGGCGATTTAATCCTCAACAAATTCAAGCAAACCTGGCCCATGAGTACAGTAAAAAATTAATCAAAATCATCATTTAGTGTTATGAAGGAAAACTGACAGAGACTTACTTGTTTAATAAAGGTAACACAGCAGAGCACAAATTATACAAAAGCTGCTTCTGTTGAGATAGAGGTTTTTGGCACGTTATCTTATTGTATTTATTGGCAGTATTTAGGTAAAGAAAATTTTTTCTGCAACAAAGTGAATTTTCACACATGTACAGTTAGAGTACATTTTCCCAACTGTCATGATTTGGGTAACTTTAATAAGATTTTCTGCCTTTCATGAATTTTTATCATCCTCTTAATAACTTTTTTTTTTGCTGTTCTTGTGCCCCTATTTTGTTTTAGAGGACCTGAGGCCTCATTTATAAGGCTTGTCTACGTACAAAAGGAGGCTCGAAATGTACAAACGCAACTTCCCAAGCAAATGTCGGGAGTTATAAAAGAAAATGTATATGGGGAATATGCGTGTATTTATGGCATCTCCGACCGACATGTATGAAACGTTTCAGTGGAACTGGGAAATGCCTACACCTTTTATTAAGTAGGGAAATGCTGCCAAACCAGCAAAATAAGGATTCACGTGCATTATTATAACACTAGGCTGACAAGCCTTTTAAGGCGACCGACTTTTAAGTTGACCACTTCTTAAGGCAATTCAATATGTAGATCAATTTGATATTTTATACAAACTCATTAATTTGGTTATATTGCATTTGAGCGGTATTACTTTAATACTCGTAGTTTCTGTTATTTTTGTGATGAAATTTAAACTTTTTTTCTATATTGAGGTCGCCCTTTTGAACCCCCCTGATATTTACTGCGCGGTGAGGCATTTGTACTCCATCAACATTAATTATTTCCAGAGACATAATTTCGTCTATTTTTCCAGCGCATCACGCACAAAAGCAAGGGAACGATGGGAGCACCAGAACTCTGCTCACATCATGTCGCTTCGTACCGCAAGCTGCAAGTAGTATTGTAAGTCTGTGATAAGCGGAATACCGCTACGCTTTTCACTCATGGAACGGAAGGACAATCCCGACCGCTTTTATATAGTAAGAAAGAAGAAGAAGATATCGCACAGTCTGGAGTAGAAAATCATCTTTTACCTGGAAAAACGAAACTACAAATCCCATCGTGCATTGCAAAATGGATGGGGTGTGTGTGAAACTCCACGCCTGCGTAGCACTCACGGGACGGAAGGACAATCCCGACCGCTTTTATATAGAAGGATTGTAATGTAATATAAAATATTATAATAATGGCTTAATGATATGTATTATAATAATTCATTAAATAAAAGTGCATGTTTTACTCATTTACTGTTATGTAACAAGACCCTAACAAACACTTCTTTGGGTCTCAATAACATTTAAAAAGCATCAGTAAAGTGTTTATTCATCTCAGCAGTGTGACCTGCTAACAAAAACGTCACTTTGGAGTGGTCTGACGGGGCTTAACTGAAATACATTTCTCTTGATATTACATATTGTGATGGGAACCAGGGTATCAGCGAACCCCAAACCCCAACACGATCAAGGCAGTCCTGGGTTCAAATAAAGGATGGTTTATTAAACACACTTCCACAAAGTTGCAAAATCACAAGTAACTTCTCTCACCATCGCACTGTCCTCCTTCAGTCAAGTGTTGCTTCACGTCCTCCCATCTCTGACTCGCCTGGATAAAGGAGTGCGGTCCCTTTTATTAAGGACCCAGGAGTACTTCTGGTGCCAGGGCTACTACCCGATGGAATCATTTCAGGTCATATGGGTCATACGGAAGTCCCGTTTATTAGGGAGTTCATCTCCCTGCAACGTCCCCTTGTGGCACCAATGGACCCCAGCAGGGCTGTGTTGCTGGACTACATTCCCAGCATGCCTTACTGGTTCTGTACTGGGGACCAATATACACTGCCATCTAGTGTCCTGGGGGTGTAACATCTTCCCTGCAGCATCTTTTGCTACTGATGGGTTGTCTGCCCATCCCTTCTGGCCATCTCAACTATGTCTGTCCTCCGTCCTCTCTCCTGGTCGGGATGCCCATCCAACCCATGTGGCATTTACAATACAGTAATCCCTCGCTATATCGCGCTTCGACTTTCACGGCTTCACTCTATCGCGGATTTTATATGTAAGCATAACTAAATATATAACACGGATTTTTCGATGCTTCGCGGGTTCTACGGACAATGGGTCTTTTTACTTCCTGTACATGCTTCCTCAGTTGGTTTGCCCAGTTGATTTCATACAAGGGACGCTATTGGCGGATGGCTGAGAAGCTAAAAAATCAGAGCACGCAGTTAAGTTCCTATGTGCTGAATGCGGTGTTAACCAGGAAGTCTCGTCTTGCTCATTCAGCATCAACGTGTTTCGCTGTGTAAAGAGTTAACTTTTGTGCTCTTTTGTGTTTATCTTTGTGCATAGTCAAGCCCTTCAGTAAGGCTCCAAAACGATCTGCTCCTGCTACTGCTTCAGAGTCTGTGCCCAAGCGCCAACGGAAGATGTTAACGATTGCCGAAAAGGTAAACGTTTTGGATTTGTTGAAGGAAGGGAAAAGCTACACCGCTGTAGGACGCCATTACAGCATCAATGAGGCTACGATTCTTTTTATTTAAAAAGTAGGAAAGGAATATAAGATCTACGGCCGCAGTGTCCTTTTAACCAGGGTGCAAAACGAGTTGTAAGTGGATGTAATAAGGCAGTAGTCTGGATGGAATCTGCTTTAGGGATTTGGATTGAAGAAGAATAACGGCGGTGCTACACAGTTGCCTGAAGTGGCTCCCTTAGAAGGGCTGTAACGCTCTCCTTTGTTGTGCAGTAAAATTAAACTCATCGTTATCGGACAAGTCATCGTGTTATTGTTGGTGAGTAACCATAATTAATTTTCTACTTACAGTACTTAGTACATGTACGTATGTTTAGTGTCACTGTACACACATTTACTGTATACAATTTTTCTTTCATTGTACGTATTTATTGCTGGTGGCCTGTCTATCGTAATGGCTGTAATATATGTGATATCGGAGACACTCAATATCTTTAAAATAATATTTAGGTTTTACTGTATATAAACAGTGTGTTTACATAAATAATTTGTATGAATCTTACCTAATATCTAAGAGAATACAAAGGGATTAAGCTGTATAACTCTGCGGGGAATATTTATAAACAGTGTGGGAGAGTTTATAAGGGCTTAAAATATATAAAAATAACCATACAAACATATGGTTCCTACTTCGCAGATTTTCACCTATCGTGGGGGGGTCTGGAACGCAACCCCCGCGATCGAGAAGGGATTACTGTATTCAGTATAAGACCTATGAATTCTTAATATTAACAAGTCATTTTACCACACAACACTTAAATGGATAACTTATATTCTCTGATGTTTTATGTATTATGAAGACCAAAAGAAGCTTCTGTTAAGGTCTTGTTGCATAAGAATAAATGAGTAATAAGATACATTTTTGCAATACCTAAACTCAAGTGTTTCCTGATTCATATCACTGAGCCACTATTATAACGTGTGTTAATGTAAAAAATATATGAACCCGAGAAAAGTGTTGAATATGATGTACAGACTGTATTGCAGTTTCCTTTTAGGACAACTAAGTTTATATCGGCTACTTGTTGTCACTTGCCAGGTAACTGACTGACAGGTCAGGAATATCTCAGCCAAGCTTCACTCCATCATGTCAGCTGTGCTGGAAATTATGAGCTGACTAAGGATGCACTGCATTCACTTTTCATAAGTGCATACTTTAAACATGACATATTTTTTCCAACATAAAAAGACAATTTGCAGCAATGTCCAGCAGTGTAATCACATCACTTTACTGAACTCATTTTGCAATAAGGGCATCTAGCAAGAATTAAACTGTTTTTGTTAACTTTAACCTGTTACTTTTAATCATAGGTGATGCCAAGATGAGGCTGACAACCATCATATATCCGGGACCTCGGTCAATCCATGATTAATTTATTTTAAGGCAAACTACCTTCAGCAGACCTCTGTTTTTCATATGTTCTATACTATTCATTGTATCAGCAGTCGTATCATTACATGTGCCAGGTAACAGCAGCTACCCACTCAGATGGTGAGTCCTTACACCTTTCCCATACCCCCAGAACACAGAGTAGAGGCAGCATAATGAGTGCTCAGTTGCAAAGACAGATGCTCTTGAATGCAGGTAGTGGGGTCTCGACACGCCAGGAGGAAGGCCTTTCTATCAGCCAATGAGCATCAGTAGAATCGTGATTGCATATGTATGAGACTATTAGCATTTAAAACATCAGTTGAAAAAGGGACTGAGCATTCCTAGTTTTTATCTACTTATTCGTTTGCTCAGAGGTTGATGCGCTTGCTGCTTCCTGAGTAGCTCTTCTTTTCTCCACCCTAGCGGCCCGCTTCTTCTCTTCTTTTGTTGGCATCTTTTCGCGTTAAAACTGATTAAGTCAGTGTTTGTGTTGCAATTACTTAATTTTTCACTTAAGCTGGCACTTAAGTCTTTAATCTGCCTCAAGAATGATTTAAGATATGAAGAGTATGGGGAAGGTCTCTTGAAAGTTTGCAACTAACTGGAAATTTAAACATAGTAATGAAAAATCCCCTATGTTCGGAGCAAAGAAATTGAATGAGTGTGAAATGCTTTAAGACGCTAGTATGATGGTTCATTTAGGATTGCTTGAGTTTACTTTTTTTATAATTTTGAATATTATGTTATTAATTATGTTTTTGGTTTTGTTCTGTATGTACTTTATGGATTTAATCTGCTGTTATTCATCTATTTTTTCACTTTTTATTATGTTAAGTTCCAATGTAATGTTTTTTGTAATCACTTCTAGGATGAGCCCAAGAAGACAGTGTTGTATAATGTAGTCACAAAGATTTCATAAAGGATGTGCACCTCTAAAAACTCCACCCATCCCTAGGGGGGCTCAGTGTTATGATCATGGATATTTTACAACAACAACAACATTTAATTATATAGCACATTTTCATACAAATAATGCAGGTCAAAGTGCTTTACATGATGAAGAAAGAGAAAAAGACAAAATAAATAAGAATTAAAATACGGGAACACTAATTAACATAGAATAAAAGTAAGGTCCAATGGCCAGGGAGGACAGAAAAAACAAACAAAAAAAAAAAAAAAACTCCAGACGGCTGGAGAAAAAAATAAATTCTGCAGGGGTTCCAAGGCCACGAGACCACTCAGCCCCCTCTTGGCATTCTACCTAACATAAATGACCTCAATCAGTCATCATTGTTTTCAGAGTTCTCATGGAAGAACATGATGATGACGGTCACGTGGACTTCTGGCCTTTAATCCATCAATGTAGGGACATCATGGTGCTTTGATCAGGTGGTGGTGGTGCAGATCGCCACCTCAGAAAACCGGAAAAAGAACAGAAGAGAAAGTAGGGATTAGTACGGATTTTGAATATGAATACCATGAATAATAATGATAATTAATTGAATATACAGAGCATCAGGATTAAACTAAGATGAAGCTATGAGAAAGCCATATTAAAGTAATGTGTTTTTAGCAGTTTTTTAAAGTGGCTTCGATTAAAACAGCCACACCATCTGAGCTAAGCCACGTTTCACTTGCAATAAAATAAATTTTCCTATCACTAATAAGATCGTTGATGGAAAATGTCTTGTTGGTTAATGCTCTAACATTTAATAGAGCCATTTTTAATGTTTTATTTTCATTGTTTTTATTAGCGCCGCTCTGTGTGTATTTTTTATTTAATCTATAATCTGTTTTTATAGTTTTAATGCATTGTTCATCTAGAGGTGTAATTATAATTAAATTATTCGTATTTATGCTGCACTGCCTAGATTGTTTACATGTACTGAGGTTAGTTATTAGAGTGTCAATGCAGTGCACTTTTCAGCCCGATGTGGGCTGTCTGTAGTCTTTCTACCAGATAGCCCAAAATCAGGGTACAAAGAATTATATCTCTTAGTTCTCCTTTGTTAAGCATAATAAGGTCTAGTCTACCCTTCTTGAACTGTTATAGTCATAGCCCTAACCAGAATGTTGGCTTAAACAATGAAACAGATAAAAAACAGATAATGAAAAGACTGTAAACTAAAGGGTAAAATATACCTAGACTGTATAATGTGATTCAAAAACATAAGTATTTTCTCTTCTAAAATGTATAAGAAACTCTTAGAACATTACAATATCTGTGTTGCTCATACATCTGGTCTAGTTCTGAATTTTCTCTTTCCTTTAGGCAGAATAACAACATAAAATCAGATACAGCATCGTCTGCAAGACATTGTTCTTGTTTTCTCTTTCCACCCACACTGTACTTTTCATTGTACACTTGCTGTCCATTAGAACAATAAGACAGTCTATATCAAATAACCTCGGTAAAAATATAAATCATCGTTGATTCACTAAGCAACATAACACAACTGTCACCCTGCCTTTAGGCAGCCCAAACAAAACGTGCATTTGATACCAGGCAGAATAAAATTTAACACTGCATTGCATGTTTTACAGGAAATTCTCATAATAATCTGCATTACTGAATGTTTTATGTGTCCTTGGATGAACTATACTGCAAAGTATGTCTGGTATTTAGATCTAAATATTAGTATGTGGTGGTTATGAATATATAATTATTTGGTTATATGTACAGTGGCTTGCAAAAGTATTCAATCCCCTTGAAAGTCATCATACTTTTCTGCATGACAAATGATTTGTACACATGTTTATCCTTTTAGTATTTTTAATGTGAACTCTTATGCTGTAACAATACATTTCCAAAGTCAAAATAAACCAGATATTTAACTGAAGAAGAAAAAATTTACAGTTAATATTTGCATAAATAGTTCAACCTTTGGAAGCTCTGGCAGATTTAGACAAGACACTGAGGGCATAGACATCACATTGTCATAAAAGGTCAATATTGTTATAGTTGTGGAGTTTCCTGTAGTTGGACTATCACTGAAGGTGATGGTGCTGGAGAAGACCACTGAGAGTTCTTTGGAGAGTAAGACAATCCAATAAATCCATATTTGAAAAGATACAACCAGACTTGTAATTGGAAGGCTTGATTGTCAAAGAAAATCTCAAATACTTTGGCCACATAATGTGAGGGCAGGATTCCTTGGAGAAGAAAAAAATTGAAGTCAAAAGTAGAAGAGGACAACAGAGACTAAGATGGGTGGGTCCCATTACTAAGATCAAGCACATGACCTTGAAGGAACTCAAAGAAGCAGTTTTGGACAGAAAGGCTAAAGTCCAACAAGTCAGAAAAAGGCAGACTTAACTTTATGATTAAACAACAAAAACACTTGTGGCAGACTGCCGGGACGCCCCTTTGACACTGGGACCGGAGGAGCAGCCATGGGATGCACACTATGTCTCCTGGAATGCATGGTGGCAGCCCTCCTGGGTTACATCGGGGCCATAGGCATGGGACTTCAGGGCTCAGCCCTCTTGGACTCCGTGGCCACCACTGGAAGGAGCTACATGGCTTAACGAGCCCGTGTGGGCTGGAGTGCAGCCTGAATTAGGGTAATTATCACCTGAAGCACTTCCGGGTGGGCTATAAGAAGAACCTGCAGCCACTAATCGAGGCGCCAGAGTCAGGAGGAGGAGGAGGACAAAGCTGCCTGGCAGGAGTAGAGGAGAAAGAAGAGTGTGGTTTTTTGGTGTTTTCGTTTAGTGTGTTTTTGGGGACTGTGTTGGGCCTGTGGGACACGGGGAAGACATGCCCCATGGCTGAAGACAAAATAAATCCTTTATTTTCATTTTCACGTGCCTACGGTGCCAGTCTGTGTTGGGTTAGCGCCAACCAAGTGCTTCTGCCACACACTGTAATTTCTCCTTGTGATCAATAAAGCATAAACCTGTACATTTCTCCATCTATTATTTCTGGACTGCTTTAACTCATTTTGTCTGCTAATAAAGCAGATTGAATAAATCTTAAATGTTGCAAGAATGAGCCTGAGATCTTTGTATAGGAGACAAACTAAAAATGCCTTCAGGATAATTCCAGGATTGATAAAAAAGTCTAGAACTCTTCAACCAAAGCAGAAGAAGATAACATGAGCTTGAAATTGTATGACGATCAGGTCATGAGGCCTCAAAAGACATTGACAGAGGAACTAGTTTTCATAAGTCAAAAAAGGCCTATTCATTATAAACAAAGTTTAAAAAAATAATAGAGCATGTCACTCAATAATAAATAAGACGGCCACCATGACCTCACATAGCGAATGACATCCATAATGGCAGAATGATGATGACCTCATCAACATCATGCAATGTTCATATAGCAAAAAATAAAAAAAAAAATATTTTATCCATCCATCCTCCAACCACTATATCCTAAGTACAGGGTCACAGGGGTCTGTTGGAGTCAATCCCAGCCAGCACAGGGCGCAAGGCAGGAACAAGTCCCTGGGCTGGGTGCTAGTGCACCGCAGAAAATAAATTTTAAAGTCTTCATATTTCTATTAAAATTTAAGGTGGACTAACATTACATTCCAGATTGAGAACCAGTGATCAAACACGGTTGTGGTAGTGACTGCACTCAATATTCAGCTGCTTAGAAGAATGGTATTGGGAAAAGGGAAAGAGACATCTAAGCTAACCGTGGTCAAAAGTGTGACATCAGGAAGTGTGAAAAACAAAATCGTAGTCGGGGAGAAAGTCAAAAGCCAAAAATGACATGCAAACAGACAAATGTGCAAGTCAAAGGACAAGGTTAAAAAATGACAGAAAAAGGGTTGAGCCACCACGTTACCTTATCCAGGCTGTATTAAAATTATTGTCACACTCATTTTACTCTACTTACAAAAATGGAAACCTTAAATTAATCTATGAATGAAAAATATAACTTTCTCTCCTTCCTGTTCTTATACTTATTGAATTGTGAAAGAAAGGGGGAATTATTCAACCACAATAGCAGTCAATTCGGACAATGACCAGACTGGTAATAGTAAACATACAAGGGCTAAAGATGGGATATGGGGAATTCTGTATGTAGTAAAAAGTCTGAAAGGAAAAAAAAAACAGTGCCACCCTAGGACACTACCACAAAAAAACATGTCTTTTATACAGAAATTTGGTCTGTTACATAAATTCTAGATGCTTTAAAAAAACATGGTTCACAGACTGTTAAAACAATACTGCTAGCAAGAAAAAAACATTGGACTTTAAAAAGGTATAATAAAGAAATTCTGACAAATGGTAAAAGCCTGCCAACCTGTGAAGAAAATAAGGTGACCCCCTCAAAAAAGGGCTTCATTTTTCTTTCCTGCACACCATTGTGCTCTTTGCTTGCAGTGTCTGCTCCATTAAAAACAGATGAAGAATGCAGACTTTAAGTCAAATGTCTGGTTTTTCAAAGGGCTTCTTTCAACCGATCCTACTGGAGAGTGTAAGTGATCAGCAGTAAAAAGAAAAAAGCTACGAACAATCCTTCCTTTAATTTTATAGGGTTGAGTAGTTTAAAGCTTGGCAACTGCATGTGTTTCTTAGAAAAACACAACTCCAGGGGATCTAATGCCTCCTGTTGAATACATAATTTATTCACCGTCTTGAGGCTGCAGGTTCTGATTTTGGACAGTAAGGACTTGAAGAAATGTTAGTGCACTAGAATGGATTTTATTGTATGCCTTATAGCTTATATAAAAAAATATCTGAACTGTATCCATGTCATCCTCATGGATGCTGAGTTTAATTTAAATTAGATACATTGTTTGCCCAGCTACACTTCACTTTACTTTTATATAAAATATTGTTTCATTAATAAAAAAACATTAAGAATGTACCAGCAGCTTCAATGTTATCCTATCCTTGACATCTTTTCACATGAAAAACTATTTTTTTTTAAATAAAAGAATTAATTTTCTCAAAAATGTTCTCATTAGTCGCAATTCATACACAATCAAGGTCATAATGACCACAAAAGATATCAACAAAAAAATGAATAGGTTCTGTGATTCATATATTCAAATGTAATTACATTAACAGGCATGATACTGATAAATAAAAATCAAATCAAAAATCTATCAGGAACAGAGATTTGCAGTAGCTAGCACTCTAATCTTAAAGTTCCAGGAGAGAGGTTTTGAATTCTGTGTTTGGTTCCATGTCTGTATGGATTTTCCCCCAGTATTCAAGATTTTCCAAAGATGTGCCTGTTAGGGCAATTGGCAACTTGGTATTGAGTACTGAGTGAGTGTGCCCTTTAATAGACTGGCACGCCTCATTAATGCTGTCAGGATAAACTGTGATCCCTAGGACCCTAAATGATCAAGTCAAGTCAAAGTGAAATTTTATTTATCAAGCACATATAAAAACAACAGAAGTTGACCAAAGTCAGTAAATACATCAAATACATATAGCATATCTCTCTCTCTCTCTCTCTCTCTCTCTATATATATATATATATATATATATATATATATATAAAATCCAATGTCTGTATGTCTGTATGTCTGTCAGCTTTTCACAAGAGAACTACTTAATGGATTTAGATCGGATTTTTTTCTATAATGTGCTTGAACATTCCGGTTGATTTTGCGACCTCTCTCATCGCACTAAGTATCAAAGTTCACTTGCAGCACTGATTTATTTACGTGAATCCGAGTGACACGCAATGGGCCGAGGGGAGGGGTGCAGGGCCCTCCTCACTCACGCTCCAGCCTCGGGGTGTAACTTACATCCGCTTAGCTAGCGAACGAGAGATCTACTTAATGATTTAGATCAGGTATTTTTTCTATAGTTTGCTTGAATATTCAGGTTTATTTTGTGACTTCTCTAATCGCACTATGAATCATAGTTCTCTTGCAGGAGTGATATATTTGCAGTAATCTGAGACAGAGGCTGTGGGCCGAGGGGAAGGGGAAACGTGACATCAGGAGTGGGGAGCCGGGAAGGGCCCTCCTCACTCACTCGCCAGCCTCCGTGTGTAGCTAGCGATACCTGTTTGTTTATTGATTTTTAAAGTTTGTCCTGTTTTACTACTATGCAGGCGGATGGCTAGTATATATATATGTCGTCCCCTTGAACCCTCAGACCAGATGCCAGACACCAGATAAAAGTCCAAGTATTGACTTTATTATTAATAAACAGTGCACAGAGCACCCTCCTCTCCACAATACTCATATAATAACAATACAATTCTCAATAATAAACAATTCCTCCTCTCCCAGACGCATTGCCACCCTGCCACCCAGCTCAGCTCTACCCTGGGATCTCCCACAGTCCTTTTTATAGTCCTTGACCCGGAAGTGTTTCTGATCCTTCAGTCCTTTTCTTCATCCCGGAAGTAAGTCATTTCCCTTATTCCTGTGACCAGGACGCACTTCCGGGTTATAAGGCAAAAAGTCACTGAGCCTCCCTGCAGCGTCCCCTGGTGGCCCCCATGATATCCAGCAGGGCTGTGAAGGAAAATTCCAATGTCCATGATGCCCTGCTGGAATTTGGGGCACCTCCATGTTGCCGGGAGGGCTCCATCTGGCGGCATGGGGGTATTGGCCAGAATGAATGGCCGGCCATATGCCTATATATATATATATATATATATATATATATAAGCTAACTCAAAAAGATAGGCTTTCAGGTGGGAATCAAAAGTGACCAAAGTTGATGCCAACCTAATATAAAACGACAGACTATTGCAAAGCTTAGGGGCAGCTACTGCAAAAGCACAGTCCCCCTTTAAGCTTAAGTTGAACTCGGCACGACTAATAACCTCTGGTCAGAGGACCTCAGTGATTCTGAAGGAGAGAGTGAGGGTGTAAGAGGTCAGTAAGGTGAAAGGGGGTTAAACCATTTAGGGAGAAACAGTAAAATATTAAACTCAATCCTGTAGCGAACAGGAAGCCAGTGAAGAGAAGCTAAGACTGGTGTGATGTGATTCTCTTTTCGTGTTCCTGTTAGAGGTCTGGCTGCAGCATTCTGAACTAGTTAAAGATGTGCAAGGAATGATGGATTAACCCCAGTGAATAATGAGTTACAATAGTCAAGCTGTGAAGAGAACGCATTAATTAGTGTTTCAAAATCATATACAGAAAGAAATGGGCTTGACATCAGCTAATACCCTGAGCTGGTAGAAACAGTCCTTAACAATGGAATTAATATGTTTATTATTTGAGGGCATTATTAAAAATCACATCAAGATTTGTTGCAAAAGAATTACAGCAAGGGGCCAAGTATGATCAGAAGGTCCAAAACACACAATTTTTTTTTTTTTGACATTTAGACTAAGAAAATGTTGTAAATTCCATGTTTTAATGTCTTCTAGATATTTCAATAAAGGTTTAATAGAATTTGTTTTGATCTGTTTCAGTGGAAAGTATATCATTGTGTCATCTACGTAGAAAAGGAAAGAAACATTGTATTAATAGGAATTAAACTGAACAGATAAATATCTGAAGCAGTCGTTGGATATATCTGAAAATAAGTACAAAAGTGTTCTGAAGCAAAAAGTGAGATGTTTTCTAGCTCAGAAGAAGACAGATCACTGATACGGGGTATTCAACAAATAAAATCAAAAGGACAATTTCAGGACTTTTTCTTAGCACTGGTCGTCCAACAGCAATGATTGTAGTAACCTTAGACAATCAAAAGTGCTTTCCACATTGTATAGTCCATTACATAATGCTGAATAATCTGCCTGCTAATACAAAAAATGCCCCTTCAGTCTTAGCTTTTAAATTTTGGCTGAAGACTTACTACTTGTCCAGAATACCCTGACTAGAGCTGCTAATTAGCTGTGCATACTGTAGCTCTGTTTGTCATTTGTGCAGAAATGTAAGTAATACAACATTTATGAACCTTTACTAACCCTCCTCTATTCTGTTTCTATTCTTGGTATCTGGATGCGCCACTTGTTGCCACTACTCTACTGCCAAGCTACTGTCCTATACAGTAATCCCTCCTCCATCGCGGGGGTTGCGTTCCAGACCCCCCCGCGATAGGTGAAAATCCGCGAAGTAGAAACCATATGTTTGTATGGTTATTTTTATATATTTTAAGCCCTTATAAACTCTCCCACACTGTTAACATTATTAGAGCCCTCTAGACATGAAATAACACCCTTTAGTCAAAAGTTTAAACTGTGTTCCATGACAAGACAGAGATGACAGTTCTTTCTCACAGTTAAAAGAATGCAAATATATCTTTTCTTCAAATGAGTCTCTGCATCAGGAGCAGAGAATTTAAGAGAGAGAGCGCGCGCTCGCAAAGAAAAGCAAACAATCAAAAAATCAATACGTGTGCTTTTAAGTAAAGCGGCATTTTTCAGAGGAGCGTCAGTATCTTCTAAGCAAACAGCCTCTGTTGAAACAGCCCCTCTGCTCAAATCTCCTCCGTCAGGCGCAGAGAACGTCAGAGAGAGAGCGCAAGATTAAAGCAAACAATCAAAAAATCAATACGTGTGCTTTTGTGCTTTTAAATATGCCGAGCACCGCAATAAAGCGGCATTTTTTAGAGGAGCGTCAGTATCTTTTAAGCAAACAGCCTCTGTGCAAACAGCACCTCTGCTCACACTACCTCCGTCAGGCGCAGAGAATGTCAGAGAGGGTGAGATAGAGGCAGAGACAAGCAAACAAACACCGCATGAGATGCATATCTTATAGCATTGAGGAGTTTTAGTTAATATGTAATACATGCTCTGATTGGGTAGCTTCTAAGCCATCTGCCAATAGCGTCCCTTGTATGAAATCAACTGGGCAAACAAACTGAGGAAGCATGTACCATAAATTAAAAGACCCATTGTCCGCAGAAATCCGCGAACCAGCGAAAAATCCGTGATATATATTTAGATATACTTACATTTAAAATCCGCGATAGAGTGAAGCCGCGAAAGTCGAAGCGCGATATAGCGAGGGATTACTGTACATGGAAAGTCATCTTGGATCAAGGAAGTTGGAATCATTAAGTGGAAAGATTAATCAGATGGACTGCCAGCACAAATCTGACTACAGAAAACCAACAAAGGGGTAGGTGACATGTTGGCCGAAGTCTCCAGGAGACTGATTTTGTTGTTAACTTTCTCTTTTACAATTTTAATCGATTGTCAACTGATCATAGCTCATCATTTAATTAATTGACAGATATTGCTGGTTTCCATTTATATTTAATCAGTTTCTCTGAATCTTCATTTATATGTTTACCATTTCTACATTTAGCAAACAGACTTGGCTTTCAATCTTGGTCAACCTTTTTCTTCCCTTTTGTTCTTGCTTTGCTTATTCTTATTGATATGATGTAAATGATCTGTTATTTTTCAGTATCATTGTTTTGATTAATCTGGGGAAGAGATTTTATGGTTCTCCTGTCTTTTTTTTTAATTAGTGTGCATGTTGGGAGACCAAGGCAAGACCAAAAATAGTATAGGATGCCAACCAGGTATATACTTGTTGAATTTGATGCCTCAAAATATAAAACCAATCTCTAACAAAAATAAGCACTTGGTGGCATTGCAAAGATCAGCAAGTTGCTGTTGTTTATAAGTGCATGAGGTGACTGCATGACCTTCCATGTGACGTGTCAGGTTCAATGTGAGATTCCATTCCCTGAGATCGTCTCTCTTTTATAGCCAAACCAGAAGGGGCAGGGCTTTCTTTTCTATCTATCTATCTATCTATCTATCTATCTATCTATCTATCTATCTATCTATCTATCTATCTATCTATCTATCTATCTATCTATCTATCTATCTATCTATCTATCTATCTATCCAGTTAATTGTATATAGCGCTTTTCACTCTCTATCTATCTATCTATCTATCTATCTATCTATCTATCTATCTATCT